>RYFJ01001662.1:0-69763 GCA_003991445.1 Oryza meyeriana var. granulata | reverse complement strand
TCACCTAACCGCGCGGTATCACCCGGGGATCGGGTATGATTATGGATGTTGATTTACCCGCTCAGCCCTCTCTTTTCCACGACGGGCGGGACGTACCCCTCGCCCTTACGCGGTCTGTCAAAAATATTAGGCTGAAGAAAAAAGAAAACCTCATCACGGAGCAGTCCGCTTCAACATCTGTCGCCAAGGACTTTGAACGAGATGAGGAATTCCTCTTCAGAACTTACGCGAGCAGCGCCTTCCATGATTCCCGCTATTCATCAACCCCACGTCGGCAGATACCTTTGCTGTGACCTTCGGCACGCGGGACACTCCGCACAGAAAAAACCATTCCTTCGAGGTCGCCGACTTCGAGACCGCGTTCACGCGATACTCGACGAACGGCCCCTCGCCAAATTCATGCGATACGCACTAACAACTGTGCTGAAGATGCCGGGCAGCATGAGTCCCTCCTCGCAGCGACGGCTAAGCAAAGCCCTGCACCTGCGACAGGAGAGTGCGAGCTAGCCAAACACAAAGCGCAGTCGGGCGCGACAGCATCCGGCAAGCCGTACATCTGAAGTCGATCAATCGACGTATTAGCGAAGGCAGTCCGCGAAAAAGCAGCCAAGTCGGAATTTCAGCGTACGTCTGACACGAAGAAGATCCCCCTGACCCTTCCGACCCCTCCGAGACTGCCTTAGTCAGACGACTCGCCCAAATAGGAGACCGCTCTCACCTGCTCAAGCCAACAAGATAATCTTCCTGGAAACCGTCCGACATGCCGGGCTACCAAGGGAGGTGATCGAGCTACGCCCTCACGTAAAGCCAGACGCCAAGCCGTCAAACAACGGCTCGGCGCTTCGCTCAAGACGCAAGGACGCTATCCGGAGGAAATCACCCAGCTCCTCGCAGCCGGCTTCACAAGGAGTCTACCACCCAGACTGCATGCCAACCCATTCCGTCCGGAAGAAAAAACAGTAAATGGCGCATTGCGTCACTTACCCCACCTCAACAAAGCGTGCCCAAGACCCATGTCTTCCCAGGATAGATCAGGGTTACTCACGCGGGTGCGACCTACTCATTGTTCCCGGCGTTATTCGGATATCTCAAATTAGCTGAGGAACCAAGACTGGTTTCAAACATCTTCATCACCCGTTTGGGCGCACGGATTCTATCGCACCATGCCTTCGGAACTGAAAAAACGAGCGAACCTACCAAGGCTATTCAGCGTGTCTTGCACACTCAGGGGGAACGGGCCAACTAGAAGCCTACGTCACGACTGTGGTGATCAAGTCTAATCCAGACAAGACCTCATTCTGGCCAGACTTGCGAAGAAAACCTTCCAAAACCTTCGAAGATTCAGATGAAGTTGAACCCGACAATGTTCACCTTCGGGGTGCCGTCTGGGAATTACCGGCTTCATCGTCTCGCACCGCGGCATCGAGGGCTACCCGAGAAAGTCAACCCATCAAGAACATGGCGCCCCCGACCAACCTCCAAAAGACATCCAGAACTGACAGCTGACATGCGGCACTCAGCGATTTATCTCCCGACTGGCGCGAACGGGCTGCCCTTTCTTCAACTCCTCAAAAACGCGGAACACCTTTTCAGTGGACCCCGGAAGCCCAGCAAGCCTTCGAAGACTCAAAAAAATTCCTCACATCACCCCGTGCTGCGTAACCCTGCCCCAGAACCACTAATGCTTTATCTGGCGGCAACCAAACAGAGTAGGCACACGTGTGGTATGACAGCGTCCAATGGCATCGTTCAAAAAAACAACGGCATCTACTTGTCAGCGAGTCCTCGCCGACTCCAAAACAGATACCCCAGTCCAGAGCTGCTATACGGCCTACTCATCACAGTCCGAAAAGCTGGGTTGCACTACTTCAATCACATCAATCACTGGTGGTCACAGCGTTTCACTCGGATGATCCTTCATAATCCGAGCCAGCCGACCGGATCGCTAAATTGGGCCACTCCGAGTTGATGCGTTGCATCACCCTTCAGCGAGGCCAGCTATCAAATCTCAAGCTTAGCCGACTATCGTGGCGAGACAGAAGTTCAAACTCCCAACACCAACAACAAAGTAGAGTACTGGAGCAATGTTACTTCGACGTCCGTACGATCAGGCGGCCGGCCTGGTTCATACTGACATCCCCACGTGGCAAAAGTGAAGTACGTCTACAACATCCACTTCCCGGCTTTCCACAACGTCGCCGAGTACAGGTCTTGTTCACGGGCTCGATCGCGCATATCACTCGGCATACGTTCGACTGGGATTGTGCGCGTGAGACTCCAATCAGTGCGTCAACCCAGTCATGAAAGACTGGACCTGTCTCGACGACACAATGCTGCATCACTGTCAGGAGGTCCGCAAGTTGAGAAAACAAGTTCGAGCTGGAAATCCACACACGTCTGCGTCAAACAAACAACGCGGCGATGAGCTGGCAAACATGGATCCAGCAAGAACAGTTCCGACTGGAATCTTTGTTCTTGGAGCACTTATGAGCCCATCAGTCAAGAAAAACCGCAAAGAGCAGTCAGGGAGGCGACCTACCCCGACCACCGACGAAGTGCTGCACATATGTTCAAGACTGGGGTCCTGTTATCAAATCCTCCGGACATAACTCCCAAAATCGCAATCAAGCCGAGCAAGATCAAGCGCGAAGCAAAAGCTTCTAACTATCGGAGAAGACCTGTACGAAGGAGCCACCGTTGTCCTCATGCGCTGTGTCACCACCGAGTGGCAAGCAACCTGATTCAATCCACTCGGGCATAGTGTGCAAACCACCGCATCCAGACGTTATCGGAAAAGCTTACCGCAGGATTCTCTGGCCCACCCAGTCACAAGACGCCAAAGATATCGTCGCAAGTTGCGAAGGTTGCCAGTTCTCGCAAGACAGAACAAATCTTCCCACCCCACGAAACCTCCAGGGGGAGAACTATCCCTATCTCTTGCCATTTCGCAGTATGGGGCTTCGACATGGTCGTGGCCATTCAAGAAAGCGCCAGCGAGTTCACACATTTTTTCGCGCAGTGATAAATTCACCAAGTGGATTGAGGCCTAAACCTGTCGCAACAATCACAGCGGCAACGAAGCAAGGACTTCATCTTGAGCTATTACTATACCGGTTTGGATCCCTACCGCATCATAACCGACAACGGCACTCAGTCGCGGCAGGCCTATTCCAAGATTCCTGCCGACGATGGCATCAAGTATCTGCCTACGCTCATAGGCACCACACGGAGCAACGGCGGTTGAGGAACCACGCATGTCTACAAGCATCAGCCAGATATACACCGAACTACGACTACAACCATATGCTGGGTCTGTGGGTTACCAAGAACTACACCGTTCTCTGGTCTCTCAGAACCACGGTTAGTCGGCAACAGGAGGCATCCTTCTTCCTGGTCTACAGTACTAGCCATGCTACCGACTGAGATTACAGTTCGGCTCTCCGCGAGTCCGGGCTTACTCCGAAGACATTTCCGAACAGCACCCGGATGATCAAACTAGATCAGTGAAGACAGCAAGAACGCCGCAAACAATCCAGTCCGCAAGGTACTTCAAGGCCTGCGTCGCTAGCCACAATCGCAATGGCCGTGGCCCGCCTTTGGTCGGATCTCGTCTAAGGAAGATACAAACACCAAGGACGCTAAACTATCCCCCATCTGGGAAGGGCCGTTCATTATAGCCGAGGCACGCGGCCAGGCCACGACTGAAGACCAAACGACGGCGTCCTCATCACCAAACTCATGGAAGTATGAACAGCTACGCTTTCTATACCTCAGTCTTACTTTCCATGGTACAGTTTTTCCTGTCACTACGCCGCTTGTTCCAATCAGTAGTGAGTCGGGGCTGCTGTATATATGTGTTCTTCAATAACATACAAGCTATCTCACCTCGTTATGAAGCCTTGCCACGACTGATGCGTCGCCCAGTATCGCATCTCCTCCGAACGTTTTATCAATTCTATCGAACTAACCGTGCATTGCTACATGGCGGGTAAAGCTAATGACACACGAATAAAAGGTTGCGCACGACACACTATATTCACACATGATCGTATAGGAAACAGAGTAACAGCCGGACTACCAAATATGTTCGCCTTTACAGACCAGTTCGGTATCGCTCAGCAGTCGGCTCGGCTAGAGATCAGCTCCAGCCGCTCCTCGGCGTCGTCTCCTCGGAAAATCCCTCCCCTATGCCTCAAGTCCACGCCCTCGGGTAGATGCGACTGTCATTCTAGGGTCTGGCACCGCCGCGGAACGCTCGTCTGAGTACCTTCAGGGCACTCGCGCGCCTCGAACGCTCCCATATTGAGAATTCTGCTACAGCTGTTCCCCACTGAAGCGGGGATCCACAAGTCAAGGACCCCTTCACGAACCCGACGAGGCCTCCGTGAACTCCCTTATTGACTTATCTCCTCCTTGTAGAACCGTACTTGGCCTGGACGTTGGCTCCTCATGCCTGCCCAGATCGGCCGCAAGTAAGCTTGTCAGGATCGCTACACACAGTAAAGATGTAATCACAGCGGGTTAGACTACCTTTCGTAGCGGCCTCCCCCCGGCCACGTTCTCTCCAGTTCGGCCTGCTCCCTTACCGAGCGCGACGACGTCCTTCTCAACTCGACTGCTCCGGTCCAAGCCGTGTTGGCTTGTCAGTCGGCCTTGACCCTTTCAAGCTCGCCTTGCTTTTCGCATCCTTCAGCTGCGACTCCCTCTCCGCTTCGAGGTCTCACACATACCAAGAGCTCAACACGCAAGCATTGACACCACCGAGTCCGGATCCGACGTAGCATGTGATTACACCACGTCCAGTCGGAATATGCTCGAGGATTTTACCTCTATCTTCCGGCTAGGAGGGCCCATGTCTCAGCCCGCAGCTGTATCAGCGCCGCTCTTCAGCCAGGCCTCCCTCTCGTGATGACGCCCTCCATCTCGCCTTCAATGCCCGGAAGCGGTGCTGTGAATTCCGCGGGTGGGAACCATCCGACCAGAATCTCTGTCATCGCCTCATTGCCGGATCGACGAGCTCTGCTCAGGAACAAGAACAAACCGACGACAGAGCAAACATCAAGACAAGAAGATTGCTGGACGCTTCACTACAAGAATCATACCGCGACCCCTTTGGACCCCGTTATGCGCCACGAAGCAGCCTCTCGCGCTCTCTCCTTGCGACACCTTCATCGAGTCTGGAAGCTTTCATAGGCGCCGCGAGAGGGTCACGAGAAGGTCCGGATCAACACGTGGGGGAGCTGCGATCCGAAGGCAAATTGGATCTCCATGGCCGGCGGGCAACGACGATGGCGATGACGATAACATGGCGCGACGGGGTCCTGGCCTCGCTCTGCGCCTCCCCTACAACACTGGGACCGGCTCGGGGGATCCGTTCCCCCGCTCGCGACGCATGTGCCTCGGGGGCTGGGCCTCAGTTCAACAACCACTCCGTCGAGGGCATAGGCCCTGTTAGTCAGGAGCCACTCGTATTCACGCCGCTGGCCGCGGCTAGCAGGGGCGCTGCTGCCTGACTCCGGCGGGCGGACTCATCAAGCAAGCGAATGTATCGACCTTCTAGTCGATATCGGCCCGCTTCCTGCACAACGAAGCCAAACATCAAGACATGATTTCAACATACGACGACTACGAATCTTGGAGTAGCCACCTCTTGGAAAACTTCAGCTTCCTGCTAGGCTGCCCGTCCCCGGCAAGCGACTAGCATCGGCACTCGCCCGGTCGGTCATCGACGGCAGAGGCATGTCGGTCTGACCTGGCCTCGATCTGGTACTTGGTCGGTTCCGTTCGCCCCCAATCGGCCTCTGCCGGATTGACTCTGGCGTCTGAGTTACGACGACGTCGACCAAGCCTGCTGCTCTCAGCCTGCGCGACCGCACTGCGTCTGTAGGGCACCGTGGCCTTTATCTTCAAGCTACCGTCATGGCACGCGCGTCATGCCCCTCGCCCGATATAGATAAAATCGGCTTCTTCCCCGCTCTCTTGGAGTCGGGTTGGGCATCAGAGGGACTCTTGGCCTCTTCTTCGACGCGATTGCCCCTGTTGCGCTCGCGACAATTGGACGAGAATCTTCATCAAATTCTTCATGCCACTACAATCAAGTCGACAAATACCATCACGCAAGGTTGAACACTCATCGTCCGCAGGCTTTTCACCACAGAAGAAAGTAGAAGTTCCCTTGGTCCGCGCCGGATGAAGCTATAGGCAGCAACTCGGCGGTTATCATCTTCGTGGCGACGGACCCCCTTCGGAGAAGAAGCCGAACAGGGTATCGGTTACTGCCCCCTTGTTTTTTCCGCTGTCTCGCTGCTCACACCGGTCGGGATCGTGTTACCTCTGAAGGCCCAGCGAAAGCGCTTCTCAGCTCAGCGGCTGGACACGCCTCGTCAGGAAACGACGAGCCACCCAGGGCCCTGTCAAGCCGGCCCTCTTGAGTCATCTATCTTCGTCAGCAATATGTGTGCCTGGCCCAGTTCTTCAAGGTTGGCTCCGAAGACCAGCTTGCAACACCGTCGGCGGCATACCAATAAACGGGCGCAAGGAAGGAGCTGATCGGCACAGTAAAACCATCCTTGTGCCAGCCCTTCAGAGAAGATTTCAAGGGCAAATCGATATATGTCTCCCCCCCCTCCCATCACTCCTTAGTTGAAGACCAGCCCCCCCCAATCACACTGATATTACTCTTGGAAGGCTGGGCTTGACATGGAACAAGTGTCGGAAGAGGATGAAATGGGGCCTCAAACCCGAAAGCACTCGCAAAGAGTAACGAATATGGAGATCTGAAGGATCAGTTGGATTTAAATGCACCAACTCCAGCCGTAAAATCAAGGATGCGGCGGAGAAATCAGACGACGGAAGACACAAGCCCCGATCAAAGAAAAGAGGCGAAAACTACCGTTTCACCAGGCCGGGGTTGGGGTTCGACTCATCCCTCGCCGACCGCCAACGGATCCTTCTTGGCTGGCACTTCAGCTCGTTCTCCAACCGACTCAGCTTCACCGAGCCGCAATCCGAGATCGGCAAGAACTCCCTGGCGCACCCGCAGGATTCGTCGCCTTCGACATGGCTGGAGGTGTTGAGATTTGGGGGAAAGCAAATCGGGGCTTGGAATAAACGAAGAGGATTGAAATCGCCCGAGTCCAGGTGGGGAACGGCTGCTGCTAACCCTAGCCGGGCGGGAGGTGAAAAGCTAGGCGCGAAGGTGGAAGATGAAGAGATTGGTTGCTTTGGGGAAGACGATGAATCTTTTTCTCTCTCCCCATCCTTTATAGCCTATACCGACTAGATGGGCCCAGGCCTGCACAGTTGGTATTGGGCCGACAAGACATGAGTTCCTACAGTAGCATGCTCCTTGTGGGCCGCCCGCAGACTGAGTTGAAATTATAGCGCTGATGCTACTAACAGGAGCCGATGAGGTAAACAGATATGCTTCATGAGAGCCTTATTGCTAAACAAATATGTTTGGGTATCTGTCTTATCCACCAGGTCTCGAGGATATATCCTTACAAGGATCACAAGCTGGTCTTCATTAAAATTGGGGATGCAGGTATCTCTCTCGAGTACACCTAACCACGCAATGGATTTATTTTTCATAAAGTGGTACTTGGCCGACATGCGTGGTCACCAGTTGCCCTGAGCAACGTTTTTCCGGCTGACATGATGCCGACGAGTCTAATTTTCGAGTAGTATACTACTCGGGAAAGACTATAAACACCCCCTTTCCAGCTGACATGACGCTGAAGAGTCCCATATACGAGTAGCATCCTACTCGGCAAGACTATAAACGCACATTCCGACTGACATGAAGTCGAAGAGTCCTATATACGAGTAGTTCCCTACTCGGCAAGACTATAAATCATATTCCGGTTGACATGATACCGAAGAGTCTCATGTACCAGTAGTAATCTACTCGGGAAAGACTACAAGGTTAAAGATCTTTGACTTCATGTTTAATTGTTTTCACAATTAAGCACAAAGTCGGGGGCTACACCTAATAGGTGCGCCTATTCGGCGCATACTATTCCAACATCTACATCGAGACCTTCATAGCCTCGCTGCCAGCTGACATGAAGCAGGACTCGGGAAGACTTACTCGGACAAAGAGTACTCGGGAGCATCGCACTCGGGTAACCTTCACCATGGAGGATGAGCACTCGGCATCAGCTGTGACTCAACTATGAAGGTCTCAGGGGCTACTGTGGGAGCCATGGGCCCCGGGTACCTCACTACAAGCACATGGACCACTCGGATAGAGGATGGGCCAGATCATGTAATTAGAGATATAGCTAGCACCCAGCAGGCTGTACCTTGTACAATAAGGAAACATAGCCTTAGTCGGATAGGATTCTATCTCTAATAAGGAAATCCCTTGGTCGTATCCGACTGGGATCCTTGCCATGTACCCCTGTGCCCTAGTATATAAAGGGAGGCAGGACGCCCTATGAGGGCAACACGAGATCATTGATCACAAATCCACCTCAGAGGAATAACACCTCAACTGGACGTAGGGTATTACCTCACCTTGAGGGCCTGAACCAGTATAATTCCCTTGTGTTCCTCTGCAATCCACCGAATTCTAGTTCGCCGAGTACCCCCATAGTATTATTGCCGGTGCAAAGCATCGACAATAGGAGATAGGCTCACAGCCCTGAGTTCCTATAACGCGTATCCGGAACTAGCCCTGCATTATAAACATATCGGATGAGTAGCATCTGATGATGAAAACAATCACCCGAATAAAATGTATTTTACAACATATGTAAATACGTGTTCTTCCTCTTTTTGATATTAATTTCCCCGAGTAGTTGACCCTTTACGTTTCAGCACTTTGCCTGACTAGTCATAGCCCACTAGCATCGGGAGTTGGCTCATGGCTCTTTCCCTGACACGCGTTATGGGTGACTTGAGTTCGTCTTTCATGGAGCAAAGTTTCACGGATCGGAATTTATGCTACTTAATTACTTTTGCGATCATTAAGAGAAAAAACAGAAAAAAAAAGTGTAGCTTGTACACCTATTAGGTGTAAGCGGCTGCGGTATTGGCGAGGCCGAGTGAGGAAATATTTATCAGAAAGCGACTTAGTTGTTCGGTATTTGGGAGTGGGGATGCCATCCTTGCGTTTTGAGCTTGTGACCCCCGAACATGTCACTTGTTCTGATAATCTCTAATTGTTGAAGGTCGAAGACGATTGTGACCGACTGCCACAATGAAGTCGTCTAACTTGCATTTTCAGTTCCCGGCTATAGTCAGGGTTGCATCATTGGTGTCCTTCCGCTCCTTCTGTCAGGGGGCCTTTTCGTCATCGATGTCCTCAGCAACAGTGTGGGCCGAGTCGGCGTACTTGTTTGCCATGTCGAATAGAGTCTTGACAGAGTTGGGAGGCTTCCGAGTAAATTTGGTGATGAACGAGGTGCCTTTGACGCCTTTTCAAAAGACGGCGATGACAACCTCGTCCTTGGTCTTCGGGATAGAATTCTTCTTCTCAGAGAACCTCTTGATGAAGTCACGAAGAGACTCATTCTTCCTTTGATGCAACTGATATAAGTCATACTCGGAAGGTGGCCTCTCATACGTCCCCTGGAAGTTGGCGATGAAGCGTTCC
Source organism: Oryza meyeriana var. granulata (assembly GCA_003991445.1). Taxonomy (NCBI): domain Eukaryota; kingdom Viridiplantae; phylum Streptophyta; class Magnoliopsida; order Poales; family Poaceae; genus Oryza; species Oryza meyeriana. The sequence goes on along the minus strand of RYFJ01001662.1, from coordinate 60,165 downwards.
CGGAGTTCTCCCCAGGAGCCAATTGATTGCTTGGGAAGTCCTGTTAGCCATGTCCTCGCCGAGTCAGCTAGAGTGACTGGGAGGTAGTTAGCCATGGCTTTCTGATCTCCTCTGGCTGCTCGGATCGCCAGAGTGTAAACCGCAAGCCAGGACTCGGGGTTGGTCTTCTCGTCGTATTTTTCAATTTTAGTCGGCTTGAAACCTGATGGCCAATCGACTTCTTGCAGCTCATGGGTGAAGGCCGGTACTCCTTCATCTTCATGAGGGCTTTGACTCCAAATATGGCGGCGAAACGGCTCGTGGTGGAGGCCGAAGCGCTTGTTTTCGTCTTCTAGTCGGCGTTGCCTGTCTTCCTCTCGTTCGCCGTGCCGAGCGTTGATGTCCTACCGAAGGTCACGCCGTAGTTGGCCTCAGAGATCCTGATTGTCCCGACAGTCGCTTTGACGCCACTGGTTATTGTTGGGGTTACTGGGTGACATTTGGCATGACTTCGTGTGCAGTCGACTAGAGCCAGCCGCTCGGCGTCGCTTTCAGGTAGATGAGACTGCCATTGGGGAAGCTGACCGACTAGTCGGTATGAGGGTATCTCCCGACTGTTGGCGCTGCTGACATGCAGCAACAGTGATCATGGCTTTGGTCCTCGTGATAGTTAGGGTGGCCTGGTGATCAGGCCCAAACTGGAGTGTATCCAGTAGGGTTGCAGCGGCCACGACATTCTATTGAGGCATGACGAAGATGTCGTGGTCGCCGACTCGAGTTTGGAGGATTTGTTGCTGAGCGGTTCACCCAGCCCGGCATAGCTCATCGTGGTGAGCGTCATGCTCGGCCTCTTGTTGTTGTCATAGTCGGTGGGCCTCCACCTCTTCACGCTTGCGTAGTCGGCACGCCTCCTGTGTGACAGTAGAGCCCTTGGATGCCATGAAGACTTCGCGGGGCAGGAAAAGGCTTGCCAAACTACTGTCCGAACTACTATTTAGACTGCTATCCGACTTAGAGTCGGAATCTGAGTAGTTGATCGGTGTGATCACGACTCTGACCTCTCTAGATCCAATCTGGAACGGCTCTGAGCCGTGTCCAAACTGAACCGTAGAAGATCTGGTCTGCCGCGTGGGATGTAGATTGTAGATGTCCATGGTGTCGTCGAGCCTGCATGGGAGATTGACGATCTCTCCCCTTCCTAGTCCGACCCAGGCCGGCTCAAGGCTGAGTCCGAGCCGAACGCCGAAGGAGGGAGTTGTCCTGAGACCCGGCAAGGTAGAAGATTGCCGCAACAATCAACGAAGGCCGCCTGTAGCGTCGTGTAGGCCGACTGGCGTGGAGTTGGCTGGTTCCTCGGCCAATCAGATTTGGTCCGAGTTGGCCAAGGTGAGGTTGCCGAGCTGGTCAGCGATGAAGTCGAGGCTTCTGAATGTAATCGTGTCTCTGGGGGAGAATCCATCGAGCTTGAGGTTGATCTCGCCGAAGCCCCTACCTGGCGCGCCAACTGTCGATGTTTTACACTGGCAATATGAATATAGGGCTACTCGTCGGATCGAAACTCGATGGACTGCAAAGGAACACAGGGAGTTTATACTGGTTCAGGCCCTCGATGTGAGGTAATACCCTACGTCCAGTTGTGGTGTATTCCTTTGAGGAATTATAGTTGTGGAGATTCTGATGAACCTCTCAGTCTCTATACACATGCCCTCAGGGGGCGCCTTGCCTCCCCTTATATACTGGGGGACAGGGTTACAAAGTAGGAGTCCTAGCCGGACTACGGCCAAGGGATCTCCTCTTAGAGATATGTCCTGCCCGACTAGGACTGTATATTCCTTATCGTACAAGGCTAAGTCTGTCGAGCTCTATTATATCTCTAATTACAAGGCTAGGCCCATCCTTTGTCCGAGTGGCCCATATGCTTGTCATGAGGTACCCAGGGCTCATGGCCTCCACAGGATTAAAGCGAGAAGTGGTTCCGACCAGAATTTTTGTCGAGCAGTTGTTGGAGCCATCAGTAAAGAAAAAGCCTGTACCAGAGCAGTCAGGGCTGAACCTACCCTGGAGCCAAGGGAAGTGCTACTTATCTCTCAAGACTGGCAGACCCCAATCATCCGATTCTTACTAGAAGACGAGCTCCCAAAAAATCGCAGCAAAGCCGAGTGAATCAAACGTCGAAGTAAACATTTTCTTATAGTCGGAAAAGACCTTTATCGTCGAAGCACATCCGTAGTCCTCATGCGCTGTGTCACATCTGAGGAGGGCAAGCAGATTCTGTAGACGATCCACTTGTGCATCTGTGGCAACCATGTGGCATCAAGGACGTTAGTTGGAAAGGCTTACAGGCAAGGATTCTTCTGGCCGACTGCAATTACTGACACCAAGGATATAGTTCGGACATGCGAGGGATGCCAGTTCTTTGCTCGACAAACACATCTACTAGCTTAGGAATTACAGACAATCCCAATATCTTGGCCCTTTGCAGTCTGGGGGCTTGACATGGTTGGACCGTTCAAGAAAGCACCAGGAGGGTTTACACACTTGTTTCTCGTAGTGGACAAGTTCACAAAGTGGATTGAGGCAAAACCCGTTGCTACCATCATAGTGGCCAGGGCAAAAGACTTCATCATGAGTATTATATACCGATTTGGAGTCCCCAATTGCATTATAACGAATAACAACACTCAGTTTACTGGCGGCATATTTCACGATTTCTATGATGACTTCGGTATCAAGATCTATTATGCTTCTGTGGCACACCCACGGAGCAATGGGCAGGTCGAATGTGTAAATGGTATAGTCTGACAAGATATCAAGACTAGAGTATTTGATCGGCTACAACCATATGCAGGGCAGTGGGTGCAAGAACTCCCATCTGTTCTCTGGTCTTTATGAATCACGGTTAGTCGGGCAACAGGGCAATCCCCTTTCTTCCTAGTCTATGGTGTCGAGGCTGTGTTGCCAACCGTGATGGAGTTCGGCTCTCCGCAAGTTCGGGCCCACTCAAAAGCTAAGTCAAATGAAGGCCGATTGGTCGAGCTTGATCAATTGGAAGAAGCAAGAGATGTCGTAATCATCTTGTCGGCGAGATATCTTCAAGGCCTATGTCATTATCACAGTCGTAATGTCTGTGGCCTTGCCTTTTCGGTGGGAGATCTTGTTTTGAGAAAAATTCAAACCACCAAAGATAGGCATAAATTATCTCCCTTGTGGGAGGGGCCGTTCATTATCACTGAGGTAACACGTCCGGGTGCCTACTGACTGAAGACTGAAGACGGTGTCCTGGTCAACAACTCATGGAACATAGAACTGCTACGTCCTTTCTATACCTGAGTATTGTACTCTGTTTATACATATATAAATAAAGTTTCTTACTTTGACTCGATTGTTCGAACCGAGTAGTGAGTCAGGGGCTACATGAGGATAATATGTTTCTTGTTGCTTATAATGTTTGAGTCAATTTTATCTAAGTCAGGAAGTTTTATAGTGATTATGCTACGTTTGTGCCGAGTACTGTTCCATGGGACAAATGCCTTTTAAAGTTGATCTCAATTCACTCGGCATAAACCAGCTAGTCAGATAAAACAAATGATGGCTAAGATAAGATCACATACTCAGCAAGATATAACAACAAACACCAAAAGCATTTACAATATTTACACATTGTCTTTTGTTTTCCTCTAACACTGACTACTTAAAAGTTCATAACTACAATAGTAGATATTCAACGATTGCCCAAACAGTAGGCCTAACCTAGCTAATCAGTTCCAAGCCTTCCTTTGGGGTGGTGCCCTCAACAAAGCCTTCTCCGACTATCTCAATATCTACCCGGGGGTAGAGAGACTTCGTCATGGCCAGTGCTTGGGCGATACCCATGGCGGCGTGCTCAGTAGCATATTCCTTCAAGAGGGCTAGAGCATCTTCAAGACGTTGTGCCACCTGAGAGATAGAATTGAAGCTGGATCCGGCTAGGCCTGGCTGCATGATGTCTAATAAAGTCTTTGCGGAATCCACAATGATATTCCACTATTCCTTTATCACCTTTATCTCCGTAGCAAAAGCACTGAATTGATTCTGCGAATTGGCCTTGAAGGTTGCTCACACGGAAGAGAAACATAAGCAAATCTGGACTTCTAGTTAGGCAGAGTGCAAGAATGGATATGTAACAGTCGAGAAAGCTGAGAAGCTCGCACCCCGCAATTGAATCCACCACCTAATCTATTCTCGGTAGACCAAATGGGTCTTTGGGGCACACCTTGTTCAAGTCGATGTAGTCCACGCACATGCGCCATTTACTGTTCTTCTTCCGGACTAGGACTAGGTTTGCCAGCCAATCCGGGTGGTAGACCTCTTTGATGAACCCGGCTGCGAGGAGCTCGGTTATCTCCTCCCAAATAGCATCTTTACGGTCCTGTGCAAAGTGCCGTAGCCGTTGCTTGACTGGCTTGGCATCTGTCTTGATGTTGAGGGTGTGCTCGATCACCTCCCTTGGTACCCCAAGCATGTTGGAAGGTTTCCAAGCGAAGGTGTCCCTGTTTTCCTGGAGGAAGGTGATGAACGCGTATTCCTATTTGGGGTCGAGTCCGGTCCCGACTAGAGCAGTCTTGGAGGGGTCGGAAGGGTCCAGGGGGATCTTCTTCGCGTCAGAGTCCGCTAAAATTCCCAACTTTGCTGCTTTTTTCGCCGGAACTTGATCGTCCTCGACTTCGGTTGTAATGGCTTGCCGAATGCTATTGCGTCCGACTACCGCTTCTTGAGATTGAGCCAAGTCGCAGCTCTCCTTGTCACTGGTGAAGGCTTGCTTGACATCGCTGCGAAGGGAAAGAACTCCAGCTGGCCCAGGCATCTTGAGCATCATGTAGGTGTAGTGTGGCACTGCCATGAATTTGGCTAGCGCCGGCCGTCCGAGGATTGCGTGGTACGAAGTCTCGAAATCGGCAGCCTCAAAGAAGATGTTCTCTGTGTGGAAGTTACCTCGCGTGCCGAAGGTGACAAGCAAAGTTATCTGTCCAAGAGGTGTTGAAGATAGGCCAGGGATTATCCCGTGGAAGGGCGCCGTACTCGGCCGCAGCTCTGAACGAGGAATCTTCATCTCATCCAGGGTCTTTGCGAATAGAATGTTAATAGCACTGCCTCCATATATGAGAACCTTTTTCAGTTTGATGCTCTTGACAACCGGGTTCAGGACGAGTGGATAGCATCCTGGGTGTGTAACCTGATCAAGGTGATCTGCGCAGTCAAATATGATGGCCGTCTCTGACCAACAAAAATATTGGGGGGCGTCTGCTGTAGAGACTGAGTTGATGTCACGTATTGTAAGCTTCTGCTTCCACTAGGACTCGTATGCAGACGGCCCTCTGAAGATGTGGTTGAGCTTAGCCTGTGAATCTTGATAATCACCGGCTGCGCCTGAATCTGGCTTGTCTTTGTCCTTGTCGGTGTCAGATGTTGAAGCTGCTCAGAAGCAAACTTCTTAAGCATGAAGCAGTCCTTGGCCGCGTGCCTGCCCTTGGGATGAAAGGGGCAAGGCCCGTTCGTCACTTTCTGGTATTCGTTGTTCTTTGGGTTTCGCGACTGAGTAGGCTCCACGTTGGCCACCACGTGTCCGACTTCCACTTGCGGCTACTGGATTTGTTTTGTGCTGGCTCGTCGTTGACTTTTTGGTCCTCCTGCCAGGACTCTTTCTTGTCGTCAAGGGCCTGGGCGACTGCTTTGGCCGAGTCGGCATACTTGTTTGCCATGTCGAAGAGAGCCCTGACAGAGGCGGAGGGTTTCCGAGTGAACTTGGCGATGAATGGGGTGTCTTTGACCCCCTTGTGGAAGGTGGCGATGACAACCTCGTCCTTGATCATTGGGATTGAGTTGCACTTCTCGGAAAACCTTTTGATGAACTCGCGAAGAGACTTGTTCTTCCTCTGGTGCAGCTAATAAAGATCATGCTCGGAAGACGGCCTCTTGTAAGTCCCCTGGCAATTGGCGATGAAGTGTTCCCAGAGTTCTCCCCAGGAGCCAATTGACCGCTTAGGGAGCCCTGTCAGCTATGTCCTCGCCGAGTTGGCCAGGGCAACCGGGAGGTAGTTAGCCATGGCCTTGTGATTGCCTCCGACTGCTCGGACTACTAGATTGTAGACCGTGAGCCAGGACTCAGGATTGGTCTTGCTGTCATATTTTTTGATTCCTGTAGGCTTGAAACCCGACGGCCAGTCGACCTGTTGTAGCTCCTGGGTGAAGGCCGGTATGCCTTCATCTGCAAGAGGATTCTGGCTCATACTACGGCGGTTAAACCGCTCGTGGAGGAGGCTGAAGCATTCGTTCTCATCCTCCAGTCGGCGGCGCTTGTCTTCTTCACATTCAAGGCACCGTGCGATGATGTCCTGGCAGAGATCGCATCATAAACGGTTTCAGAGATCTTGGTTGTCGTGGTGGTCGTTCTGGGGACGCCGTCGATTGTTGTTGTTAAGATGGCCGAGAGACATCTGGCAATATTCCGCACGTGGTTGACTGGAGCCAGCTGCCCAGCATCGCGCTGATGCGGACGAGACCACTGTTGGAGAACCTGACTGGTTGGTCGGTATGAGGGTATCGCCTGACTGTTGGTGCTGCTGATATGCAGCAGTGGTAATCATGGCTTTGATCCTCATGATAGTCGGGGTGGCCTGATGATCAGGCCCAAACTGGAGTGTATCCAGTAGGGTTGCAGCAGCCACGACATTCTGTTGAGGCGTGACGAAGATGTCGTGGTCGCCGATTCTTGTTTGGAGGATTTGTTGCTGAGCGGTTCACCCAGCCCTGCGTAGCTCGTTGTTGTGAGCGTCGCGCTCAGCCTCTTGTTGTTGTCGTAGTCGGCGGGCCTCCTCGTCTTGTTCCTCGCATAGTCGGCGCGCCTCTTGGGTTTGAGTTGAGCCCTTGGACGCCATGAAGATTTCGCGGGGTAGGAAAAAGCTTGCCAGACTGCTATCTGACTTGGATTCGGAATCGAAGTAGTCGATTGGTGTAATTACGACTCCGATCTCCCTAGATCCAATCTCGAGTGGCTCTGGGCTGCATCAAAATTGAACAGTAGGGGCTTGGGTTTGCCGCATCGGATGTAGATTGTAAATATCCGTGGCGTCGCCGAGTCTGTATGGGAGATTGACGATCTCATCCCTTCTTAGCCCGATCTCGGCTGGCTTGAGGCCGAGTCCGAGTCGAACACCGAAGGAAAAAGTCATCCCGAGACCCGGGCATGTGGAAGATTGCCACAGCAAGTCAACGAGGGTTGCTGCAGCGTCAAGTGGGCCGATCGGCGCAGAGTCGGCTGGTTCCCTAGCCAATCAGATCGAGTCTGAGTCAATCAGGGTGAGGTTGCTGAACTTGTCAGCGACGAAGTGGAGGCTCCCGAATGTGATCGTGTCTCTAGGAGAGAAGTTGACGCCGTCGACTCCGGTTGTCAAATCCATCGAGCTTGTTGAGGTTGTCCTGGCTTACCGTTTACACCCTAGCAGTTCGAGCTGCTGGGGGCGACAGCAGAGTCATGGCTAACTACCTCCCAGTCAAGCTAGCCGACTCGGCGAGGACATGGCTGACAGGCCTCCCGAGGCGGTCGATCGGTTCCTAGGGACAACTCAGGGAGCGGTTCATCGCTAACTTCCAGGCGACCTACGATAGACCCGCTTCGGAGCATGATCTTTATCAACTGCACCAGAAGAAAAACAAGTCTTTGCGCGAATTCATCAAAAGGTTTTCTGAGAAGCGCAACCAAATTCCAACTGTCAAAGACGAAGCCGTCATCGCTGCCTTTCTCAAAGGGGTAAAAGATGCTCCACTTATCGCAAAATTCACTCGGAAGCCACCATCCACGGTCCGGGCGCTCTTCGACATGGCCAACAAATACGCCGACTCGGCCGAGGCGGTCGCAGAGGCCCTCGACGAAAAGAAGGAGCCCCGACAGAAGGACTAGAAGGCGAAAGCCGACAACGAGCCGTCTCAAAACAAGTCTGGCAGCCGCAAGCGGAAGTCGGACAACGAGGTGGCCAACATGGAGCGCAGTCGACCGCGGCCCCAGCGGAACAACGACTACCAGAAAGTCATGAGTGGGCCCTGCCCCTTTCACCCCAAGGGCAAGCACACGGCCAAAGACTACTACATGCTCAAGAAGTTTGCCTCCGAGCAGGCTTCATCGTCTGGCGCCGACAAGGACAAAGACAAGCCAGACTCGGGTCCAGCTGATGATTTCAAAGATCCTCAAGCTGAGCTCAACCACATCTTCGGGGGGCCACTCGCATACGAGTCCAAGCGGAAACAGAAGCTCTCAGCACGCGACATCAACACGGTATCCACGGCAGATACCCCCCAATACCTGCGCTGGTCAGAGATGGCCATCACTTTCAACCGCGCAGATCACCCAAATCGGGTTTCCCACCTGGGACGCTATCCACTCGTCCTGGACCCGGTCGTCAGAAACATCAGGATGAAGAAAATCCTCATCGACGGAGGCAGCGCGCTCAACATCCTGTTCACCAAGACTTTGGACGAGATGAAAATTCCTCGTTCAAAACTACGGCCGAGCACTGCGCCCTTCCACGGGATAATTCCCGGCCTGTCGTCAACCCCCCTCGGGCAGATAACCTTGCCGGTAACCTTCGGCACGCGGGATAATTTCCACACAGAAAACGTCTGCTTCGAGGTCGCCGACTTCGAGACCGCGTACCACGCGATACTCGGACGACTGGCACTTGCCAAATTCATGGCGATACCACACTATACATACATGGTGCTGAAGATGCCTGGGCCAGCAGGAGTCCTCTCCCTCCGCAGCGACATCAAGCAAGCCTTCACCTACGACAAGGAGAGCTGCGAAATGGCTCAATCACAAGAGGCGGCAGTCGGGCGCGATAGCATTCGGCAAGACGTCACAACAGAAGTCGAGCAAGATCAAGTTCCGGCGAAAAAAGCAGCGAAGTCAGGAATTTCAGCGGACTCTGACACGAAGAAGATCCCCCTGGACCCTTCCGACCCCTCGAAGACTGCTCTAGTCGGGACCGGACTCGACCCTAAATAGGAAGACGCGCTCGTCACCTTCCTCCAAGCCAACATGGATATCTTCGAGTGGAAACCGTCCGACATGCCGGGCGTACCAAGGGAGGTGATCGAGCACGCCCTGAATGTGAAGACAGATGCCAAGCCAGTCAAGCAACGGCTGCGGCGCTTCGCTCAAGACCGCAAAGATGCTATTCGGGAGGAAATTACCAAACTCCTCGTAGCAGGGTTCATCAAAGAGGTCTACCACCCGGACTGGCTGGCAAACCTGGTTCTGGTCTGAAAGAAAAACAGTAAATGGCGCATGTGCGTCGACTACACCGATCTCAACAAAGCATGCCCCAAGGACCCATTTGGTCTTCCCAGGATAGATCAGGTGGTTGATTCCACAGCAGGGTGCGACCTACTCAGTTTTCTCGACTGCTACTCGGGGTACCATCAAATCAGCCTGAGGGAGGAAGACTGCTTGAAGACATCTTTCATCACACCGTTTGGAGCGTACTGCTATATCACAATGCCGTTCGGTCTGAAAAACGCAGGCGCAACCTATCAAAGGGCTATTCAGCGGTGTCTGCACACTCAGATCGGGCGCAACGTGGAAGCCTACATCGACGATGTGGTGATCAAGACCAAGTCCAAAGAAGACCTCATCGCTGACTTGGAAGAAACCTTCCAAAACCTTTGAAGATTCAAGATGAAGCTGAACCAGGAAAAATGTGCCTTCGGTGTGCTATCCGGAAAGTTACTCGGCTTCATCGTCTCGCAGCGCGGCATCGAGGCCAACCCGGAGAAAGTCAACGCCATCAGGCACATGGCACCCCCGACTAACCACAAAGACGTCCAGAAGTTGACAGGCTGCATGGCGGCACTCAGCCGGTTTATCTCTCGCCTGGGCGAACGGGGCTTGCCCTTCTTCAAGCTACTCAAAAAGGCCGACAATTTCCAATGGACTCCGGAAGCCCAACGAGCCTTCAAAGACTTCAAAGAATTCCTCACATCACCCCCCGTGTAGGCATCACCTCTGCCCCAGGAACTGCTAATGCTATATCTGGCGGCAACAACACAGGTAGTCAGCACGGTGCTGGTGGTTGAGCGATCCGAACAGGGTCATATTCAAAAAAGACAACGGCCAGTCTACTTTGTCAGCGAGGTCCTTGCCGACTCCAAAACGAGATATCCGCAGGTCCAGAAGCTGCTATATGGCCTACTCATCACAGTCCGGAAGCTGGTGCATTATTTCCAAGCACACCAAGTCACCGTGGTCATAGCATTTCCACTCGGGGATGTCCTTCATAATCGCGATGCCACCGGCCGAATCGCTAAATGGGCAATCGAGCTAATGGCGTTTGACATCACCTTTTAGCCACGAACAGCAATTAAGTCTCAAGCTCTAGCCGACTTCGTGGCCGAGTGGACAGAAGTCCAACTGCCTACACCAACAGCAAAGCTAGAGTACTGGACAATGTACTTTGACGGTTCTCTACGGATCGGAGGCGCCGGGGCCGGAGTCATATTGACGTCCCCCACTGGCGAAAAACTGAAGTACGTTCTACAAATCCACTTCCCGGCTTCCCACAACGTCGCCGAGTACGAGGCAGTTGTTCACGAGCTCCGCATCGCTATATCACTCGGCATACGTCGACTGGTTGTGCGTGGGGACTCTCAATTCGTGGTAAACCAAGTCATGAAAGACTGGACCTGTCTCGACGATACCATGGCGGCATACTGTCAAGAGGTCCGCAAGCTGGAAAACATGTTCGACGGGCTGGAAATCACACATGTCCTGCACCAATACAACGACGCAACAGACGAGCTGGCAAACATGGGATCCAAGCGAGAAGCAATTCCAACTGGAATCTTTGTAGAGCAACTTATGGAGCCATCAGTCAAGAAGAAACCGGCACCGGAGCAGTCGGGAGACGAGCCTACCCCGACCACAGATGAGGTGCTGCACATATGTCAAGACTAGAGGACACCTGTTGTCAAATTTCTCCTAGACGACCAACTCCCAGAAGATCGCAGTCAAGCCGAGCAGATAAAGCATCAAAGCAAAAGCTTCCTACTAGTCGGAGAAGACCTGTACCGAAGGAGCGCATCCGGTGTCCTCATGCGCTGCATCACCACCGAGGAGGGCAAGCAGATTCTACATTCAATCCACTCGGGCATATGTGGCAACCACGCCGCATCCAGGACGTTAGTCGGAAAGGCTTACCGGCAGGGATTTTTCTGGCCCACAGCAGTAACAGACACCAAAGACATCATTCGCAAGTGCAAGGGTTGCCAGTTCTATGCAAGACAAACAAATCTTCCAGCCCAGGAACTCCAAACTATCCCCATTTCCTGGCCATTTGCAGTATGGGGGCTCGACATGGTCGGGCCTTTCAAGAAAGCGCCAGGAGGGTTCACACATTTATTCATTGCAGTGGATAAGTTCACCAAATGGATTGAGGCTAATCCCGTTGCAACGATTACAGCGGCACAAGCAAAGGACTTCATCATGAGTATATTATACCGGTTCAGAGTCCCTAACCGCATCATCACCGACAACGGTACTCAATTCGCGGCTGGCGTATTCCAAGACTTCTGCGATGATTTCGGCATCAAGATCTGCTACGCATCTATGGCACACCCGCGGAGCAATGGGCAGGTCAAACGAGCCAACGGTATGGTCTTACAAGGCATCAAGGCCAGGATATTCGACCGACTACAACCATATGCGGGCCGGTGGGTACAAGAACTCCCATCCGTTCTCTGGTCTCTCAGAACCAAGGTTAGTCGGGCGATAGGGCAATCCCCTTTCTTTCTGGTCTACGGCTCCGAGGCTATGCTACCTACCGAGTTACAGTTCGGCTCTCCACGAGTCCGGGCTTACTCAGAAGATGACTCCAACAATACTCGACTGGTCGAACTAGATCAGCTGGAAGAAGCAAGAGACACCGCAACTATCCAGTCGGCTAGGTATCTTCAAGGCCTACGTCGCTACCACAATCGCAATGTCCATGGCCATGCCTTTTCTGTTGGGGACCTCGTTTTGAGGAAAATACAAACCACCAAAGATAGGCATAAATTATCCCCAATCTGGGAAGGGCTGTTGATTATAGCCGAGGTCACGCGGCCAGGCGCATACTGACTGAAGACCGAAGGGGGCGCTCTCATCAGCAACTCATGGAACATAGAACAGCTACGTCCTTTCTATACCTGAGTTCTATATTTTTCATGTGTACAGTTCTTCTGACTCACTACGCCGCTTGTGTCAGCCGAGTAGTGAGTCGGGGGCTGCATGTATATATGTGTCCTGTCAATAACATACGAGCTTATCTTACTTCGGTAGTTAGCAGTTGAGTACAAGCCTTCGAAGACATCAAGAAGTTCCTCACGTCTCCACCTGTGTTGGTATCACCCATGCCCCAAGAGCCACTTATGCTATATTTGGCAGCAACCTCTCAGGTAGTTAGCACGATGTTGGTCGTAGAGCGGGCAGTGCCTGAGCATATACAAAAAGTATAGAGGCCAGTCTACATTGTCACCGAAGTCCTAGGCGACTCCAAGATAAGATATCCTCAAGTTTATAAATTGCTCTATGGATTGCTCATAACTGTCCAGAAGCTGGTGCACTATTTCCAGTCGCATCAGGTTACAATCATCACATCATACCCACTCGGGGACGTCCTACACAATCGCGAGGCCACCGGCAAAATCGCCAAATGGGCGCTTGAGCTGATGGCATTTGATATTGCCTTTCAGGCATGGACAGCAATCAAGTCACAAGTACTTGCTGACTTCGTAGCCGAGTGGACAGAGGTTTAGATGGCTACAACAACAGACAAGCTTGAATACTGGACGATGTACTTCGACGGTTCTCTATGGATTAGCAGGGCAGGGGCTGGAGTTGTCCTGACGTCACCCACCAGAGAGAAACTCAAATACATCCTTCAGATTCACTTTCTAGCATCCCGCAACGTCGCCGAGTACGAGGCACTTATCCACGGGCTCCGCATCGCCATATCACTCGGCATCCGCTGACTGGTAGTACGTGGGGATTCCCAACTCGTGGTCAACCTGGTCATGAAAAACTGGACGTGTTTGGATGACAACATGGCGGCATACTGTCAAGAGGTACGAAAGCTGGAAAGCAAGTTCAATGGGCTGGAGATTACACACGTGCTATGCCAATACAATGAAGCTGCAGATGAGCTAGCCAACATAGGATCCAAAAGAGAAGTGGTCCTGACTGGAATTTTTGTCGAGCAATTATTGGAGCCGTCAGTCAAGATGAAACCAGTACTCGAGAAGTCGGGGGCTGAACCTACCCTGGCAACAAATGAAGTACTAATTATCTCTCAGAATTGGCGGACTCCAATCATCAGGTTTCTCCTGGAAGACGAGCTCCCAGAAGATCGTAGTGAAGCTGAGCGGATCAAACGTTGAAGCAAATGTTTCCTTGTAGTCGGAAAAGATCTCTATCGTTGAAGCGCATCCGGAGTCCTCACACGCTGTGTCACACCCGAGGAGGGCAAGCAGATTCTGCAATCCATCCACTCAAGCATCTGTGGCAACCATGCTGCATCAAGGACGTTAGTCAGAAAGGCTTACAGACAAGGATTTTTCTGGCCAACTGCAATTGCAGACGCTAAAGACATAGTTCGGACGTGTGAGGGATGCCAGTTCTTTGCCCGGCAAACACATCTTCTAGCTCAAGAACTACAAACAATTCCAATCTCCTAGCCTTTCGCAGTTTGGGGGCATGACATGGTCGGGCCGTTCAGAAAGCGCCAGGAGGGGTCACACACTTGTTCGTCGTAGTGGATAAAGTCACAAAGTGGATCAAGGCAAAACCCGTTGCTACCATAACAATGGCAAGGGCAAAAGACTTCATCATGAGTATTGTATACCAATTTGGAGTCCCCAACCACATCATAACGGACAATGGCACTCAATTCATTGGTAGCGTTTTCCAAGATTTTTGTAACGACTTCGGCATCAAGATCTGTTATGCTTCTGTGGTGCACTCATGAAGCAATGGGTAGGTTGAACGTGCAAATGGCATGGTCTTACAAGGTTTCAAGACTTGGGTGTTCGACCGACTACAACCATACGTAGGGCAGTGGGTGCAAGAGCTTCCATCCGTTCTCTGGTCTTTAAGAACCACGGTTAGTCGAGCAACAGGGCAATCCCCTTTATTCCTAGTCTATGATGCTGAGGCTATGTTACCAACCGAGTTGGAGTTCGGCTCTCCGCAAGTTCAGGCCCACTCAGAAGACAAATCAACTGAAGAACGACTGGCCAATTTAGATCAGTTGGAAGAAGCAAGGGACATCGCAACTATCTAGTAGGCAAGGTGTCTTCAAGGCCTGCGTCGTTATCACAATCGGAATGTTCATGGCTGCACCTTCTCGGTGGGCGATCTCGTTTTGAGAAAAATCCAAACCACCAAAGACAGTCATAAATTATCACCCTTATGGGAGGGGCTGTTCATTATCGCTGAGGTAACATGTCCAGGAGCCTACCAATTAAAGACAGAAGACGGCGTCCTAGTCAACAACTCATGGAACATAGAATAGCTACATCCTTTCAATACCAGAGTTTTGTACTCCTTTTATACAAATACATAAAGTTTGTTACTCCGACTCACTACGTCGCTTGTTTTAAACGAGTAGTAAGTCGAGGGCAACACAATAATACATGTCTATTGTTAATAAAATCCGATCTTATTTTATCCGAGTCATGAAGTTTTATAATGATTCTGATAAGTTTTCCTAAATATAGCTCCATGAGGTGAACGCTTTCCTTTAAGTTGATCTCAAACCACTCGGCATAGACTGTCTAGTCAGGTAAAGCTAATGATGGCTCAGATGGAATAAACACACAGCAGGATTTAACGGCAAACAGCAAAAAGCGTTTATAATATTTACATATTGTATTCATTAGACACCGACTACATAAAAAGTCTTGTTTACAATGGCAGATCTTCCGTGATGGCTTCGGTAGTGGCCCTGACCTGGCTGATCAGCTCCAAGCCCTCCTCTGGGGTAGTGCCTTTAGCAAAGCCTTCACCAATCGCATCAATGTCTACCTGAGGGTAGAGAGACTTTCTCATAGCTAATGTCGATGTTTTATACCGGCAATAAGAATATAGGGCTACTCGTCAGATTGAAACTCGGTGGACTGCAAAGGAACACGAAAGGTTTATACTGGTTCAGGCCCTCGAGATGAGGTAATACCCTATGTCCAGTTGTGGTATATTTCCTTTGAGGATGTATGATTGTGATCTTGGTGATTCTGGTGAACCCTGATGATCCTACCCTCAGGGGGCGCCCTGCCTCCCCTTATAAACTGGGGGACAAGGTTACAAAGTAGGAGTCCCAGTCGGACTACAACCAAGGGATCTCCTTCTAGGAATACAACGTGCCCGACTAGGACTGTATTTTTCTTGTTGTACAAGGTTAAGTCTACCGAGTTCTATTGTATCCCTAATTACAAGGCTAGGCCCATTCTCTGTCCGAGTGGCCCATATGCTTGTCATGAGGTACCCGGGGCCCATGGCCTCCGTAGTAGCCCCTGAGACCTTCGTAGTTGAGTCACAGCTGATGCCGAGTGCTCATCCTCCACGGTGAAGAATTCCTGAGTGCATTGTTCCCAAGTACTCTTTGTCCGAGTGCTTCTTCTCCCGAGTCCTGCTTCATGTCAGTTGGCAGCGAGGCTATGAAGGGCTTCATGTAGAAATATGAATAGTGTGCACCGAATAGGTGCACCTATTAGGTGTAGCCCCAAACTTTGTGCTTAATTGTGAAACAATTAAATATAAAGTCAAAAATCTTTAACCTTGTAGTCTTTCCCAAGTAGTGTACTACTGGTATATGAGACTCTTCAGCATCATGTCAGCTAGAATGATTTTTGCTCATGGCAAATAATGGCTAAGCATGTAAGCCGAGTACCACTTTGTGGATTTTAACCCAATATATGGTTAGGTGTACTTGAGAGATACCTGCATCTCCAATTTTAATAAAGACTAGCCATCGATCCTTATAAGGATATATCCTCAATACCTAGTAAATAATCAAGATACCCAAATGTATACATCCGGCTATAGGCTTAACATGAAGCATATCTGATTATTTAATTGGTTTCTATGAGTAGCACTAGCACTGTGATTTTAACATAGCCAGCGAGCAGCCCAAATAGAGCATGCTACTGTAGAAACTCATATCTTGTGGCCCAGTACCAAATTTGCAGGCCCTAGCCCACTTATTAGCACAGGCTCTATAAAGGTAGGGAGAGAGAAAAAAGATTCCCTCATCTTCTCCAATCCACCAATCGTTTCGTCTTCCAACTTTTGCGCCAAAATTTCGCACCTTGCCTCACTAGGGTTCACCATTGCTTGCACTTCCCGCTCGAAACTCGGGCGATTCCGCTCCGCTGCATCAATTCCAAGCTCCAAATAGCATTTCCCCCAAATCTCCTTGCCTCTAGCCATGCCGAGATCTTCGGAAATCCTAGAGGTGTCTGCTGAAACCTAGCCGACGTTGGATTGCGAAGTATCTAGAGAAGTCGCTGAGATTGCAAGGCCGTGAAGTCATCCATTGGCGTCTAGCTAAAGGGGAATCGATTCCGGCACCCCAATCTAGTGAGACTGTAGTCTTCGCCTCTTTCTTTGACCGGGGTCTTGCTCTTCCTTCTTCGGATTTTTTTCGCCAACTTCTTTTGTTCTACCAGCTAGAGTTAGTGAATCTGAACCCCAACTCCATCTTGCAAATCTCTATCTTTGAAACTTTGTGTGAGTGTTTTCTGGGTATGAAGCTCCATCTCGATCTATTCTGATACTTATTCCACATCAAACCTCAGCCCTCAAAAAACAAAGTCCAAGTGATAGGAGAGCCGGTCTCCAACTTAAGAATGAAATGAAAAGGATTTATCTCCATGTTCCTATGAAAACCTCCCTTAAGGGCTGGCATAGGGAATGGTTCTATTGCTCTGATCTTGAACCTTGTTTGCCCCTATTTACTGGTCTGTCTCCGTAGGTCATGCCCAGCTGGTCTTCTATGCCAAACTTTCAGGAGATGGGCCAAGTGTATCAGTTGATGGAGAGAATTGACAAGCTAAAGAACACTAGATTGACTAGTCCCTAGGTGGCCAGATGTTTCCTGAACTGCCATATCAGGCCCCAGAAGATGAGAAGCCACTTCAGGTGGGATTATGAGGGCAAAAATGATCCTAGCCAAGAATACCTAGATTTGACTGACAAGCACAAGATAACTGATATTTTTGTCGATGTTTTACACCGGCAATATGAATATAGGGCTACTCGTCGGATTGAAACTCGGTGGATTGCAAAGGAACACGGGAAGGTTTATACTGGTTCAGGCCCTCGATGTGAGGTAATACCCTACGTCCAGTTGTGGTGTATTCCTTTGAGGATGTGTGTTTGCTTCTATGAGCTTCTGCCCTCAAGGGGCACCCTGCCTCCCCTTATATACTGGGGGACAGGGGTACAAGGTAGGAGTCCCAGCCGGATTACAGCCAAGGGATCTACTCTTAGAGATATAACTTGCCTGACTAGGACTATATATTCCTTATCGTACAAGGCAAAGTCCGTCGGGTTCTACCATATCTCTAATTACAAGGATAGGCCCATCCTCTATCCGAGTGGCCCATATGCTTGTGATGAGGTACCTAGGGCCCATGGCCTCCACAGTAGCCCCTAAGGCCTTCATAGTTGAGTCACAGCTGATGTCGAGCGCTCATCCTCAACGGTGAAGATTGCCCAAGTGCATTGCTCTCGAGTAGTCTTTCTCCGAGTGCTTCTTCTTCCCGAGTCCTGCTTCATGTCAGTTGGCAGCGAGGCTATGAAGGACTCCATGTAGAAGTTTGAATAGTGTGCACCGAATAGGCGCACCTATTAGGTATAGCCCCCGACTATGTGCTTAATTGTGAAAACAGTTAAACATAAAGTCAAAGATCTTTAACCTTGTAGTCTTTCCTGAGTAGTATACTACTGGTATATAAGACTCCTCGGTATCATGTCAACTAGAAATAATTTATAGTCTTTGCCGAGCAGCATGCCACTTGTATATGAGACTCTTCAGCTTCATGTTAGCTGGGAAAGGTGTTTTATAGTCTTTCTCGAGTGGCGTCCCACTCGGAAGTTAGACTCTTTAGCGTCATGTCAGCTGGAAATATATTTTCTCATGGCAAATGTTGGCTAAGCATGTAAGCCGAGTGCCACTCTGAAATTTAATCCATTAGGTGGTCAGGTATACTTGAGAGATACCTGCATCCCCAATTTTGATGAAGACCAGCTTGTGACCCGTATAAGAATATATCTTCAATACCTGGTGGATAATACAGATACCTAAACACATGTGTTTAGCAATTAGGCCTTCATGAAGAATATCTGATTACCTCATAAGCTCCTGTTGCTAGCACTAGCACCGTGATTTTAACATAGCCAGCGAGCGACCCACATTGAGCGTGCTACTGTAGAAACTCATATCTTGGTGGCCCAGTACCGACTTTGTAAGGCCAAGCCCATGAATCGGTACAAGCTCTATAAAGGTGGGAAAGAGAAAAGATTCCCTCATCTTCTCCAATCCTCCAATCGTTTCGTCTTCCAGCTTCCGCACCGAAATTTTGCCTCCCGCCTCGCTAAGGTTCGCCATTGCTTGCTCTTCCCCATTGAAACTCGAGCGATCCTGCTCCTCTTCGTCCATTCCAAGCCCCTAGTGACTTTTCCCCCAAATCTTCTTGCCCTTAACCATGCCGAGGGCTTTAGATTTCTTGGATGCATTGGATGAGGTCTCGCCAACTTTGGATTGCAGGCTGACTAAGCTGAAGCATCTGGAGAGATTGTTGCAACTACAGAGCCGCGATGTCATCAGTTGGCATCCGGCTGAAGGTGAATCGGTTCCAGAGCCCCAAGGCGGTGAGACCATCGTTTTTGCCTCTTTTTTCGACTGGGGTCTTTCTCTTCCGTCTTCCAACTTTCTCCGCTATCTTCTTGCCTTCTATGAACTTGAGTTGGTGAATCTGAATGCCAACTCAATCTTGCAAATTTCTATCTTCGTGACTCTGTGCGAGTGTTTCCTGGGTGTGGAACCCCATTTGAATCTATTTAGACATCTTTTCCACATCAAACCCCAGCCCTTAAAGAGCAAGGTCCAGGTGATTGGGGGGCCGGTATCCAGCTCAGGAGTGAGATGAAGAAGATTTATGTGAAAATTCCCCTGAAGTCCTCCCACAAAGGCTAGCATAGGGAGTGGTTTTGTTGATGTTTTAAACCGGCAATATAACTATAGGGTTACTCGGCAAGGGGAAACTCAATGGATTGCAGAGGAACACAAGGAGAATCTTATACTGGTTCGGCCCTCGATGTGAGGTAATACCCTACGTCCAGTTGTGGTGTTATTCCTCTGAGGTGTTTCTCGATTGATGATCTCGTGATCTCGTGCCCCTTGAGGAGCGCCTTGCCTCCCCTTATATACTAGGGGGCAGGGGTACAGGATAAGGATCCCAGCCGGATACGGCCAAGGAATTTCCTTCTTAGAGATAGAAACTTATCCGACTAAGACTATGTTTTCCTTATTGTACAAGGCAAAGCCTGCCAGGTGCTATCTTATCGCTAACTACATGATTCGGCCCATCCTCTATCCGAGTGGCCCACATGCTGGTGGTGAGGTACCCAGGGCCCATGGCCTCCACAGTAGCCCCTGAGACCTTCATAGTTGAGTCACAGCTGATGCCGAGTGCTCATCCTCCATGGTGAAGATTCCCCGAGTGCGATGCTCTCGAGTACTCTTTGTCCGAGTGAGTCTTCTTCCCGAGTCCTGCTTCATGTCAACTGGCAGCAAGGCTATGAAGGGCTTCATGCAGATATATGAATAGTGTGCACCAAATAGGTGCACCTATTAAGTGTAGCCCCCGACTTGGTGCTTAATTGTGAAGATAATTAAACATAAAGTCAAAGATCTTTAACCTGATAGTCTTTTCCGAGTAGTATATTACTGGTATATGAGACTCTTCGGTATCATGTCAACCGGAATAAACTTTATAGTCTTGCCGAGTAGGGAACTACTCGTATGTAGGACTCTTTGACTTCGTGTCAGTCAGAATGTGTGTTTATAGTCTTGCTGAGTAGGATGCTACTTGTACAAGGGACTCTTCAGCTTCATGTCAGCTAGAAAGAGGGTTTATAATCTTTCCCGAGTGGCGTCCCACCCAAAAGTTAGACTCCTCCGCATCATGTCAGCAGGAATGAGAAATTTATAGTCTCTCTCGAGTAGTGCACTACTCGAAAGTTATACTCTTCAGCATCATATCGGCTGGAATAATGTTGCCCATGGCAACTGATGGCCACGCATGTAGGCCGAGTACCACTTTATGAAAGTAAATCCATATCGTGGTCAGGTGTACTCAAGAAAGATACCTGCATCCCTAATTTTAATGAAGACCAGCTTGTGATCCATGTAAGGATATATCCTCGAGACCTGGTGGATAAAACAGATACCCAAATATATATGTTTAGCAATAAGGCTCTCATGAAGCATATCTGTTTACCTCATCGGCTCCTGTTGGTAGCACCAGCGTTATAATTTCAACTCAGCCTGTGGGCGCCCACATGGAGCATGCTACTGTAGGAACTCATATCTTAGTGGCCTAGTGCCAACTATGGAGGCCCAAGCCCATTTAGTCGGTATCGGCTCTATAAAAAGCGGGGAGAGAGAAAAAGAGTCCTTCATCTTTCCCAAATCAGCCAATCGCTTCGTCTTCCGCCTTCGCGCCCAACTTTTTGCCCCCTGCTCGGCTAGGGTTAGCTGCTGCTGCTATTCCCCGCTCGAACTCAGGCGATTCCTATCCTCTTCGTCTATTCCAAGCCCCCAATCACTTTTCCCTTAAATCTCTCTGCCCCCAACAATGTCAAAAGCTTCAGATCCTGCGGGTGCACTGGTGTGGGTGCCATGGGCCCCGGGTACCTCATGACAAGCATATGGGCCACTCGGATAGAGGATGGGCCTAGCCTTGTAATTAGAGATATAGCTAGATTCGGCAGACTTCGCCTTGTATAGGAAGGAATATACAGTCCTAGTCGGGTGCGTTATATCTCTAAGGGGAGATCTCCTAGTCGTAATCCGATGGGGACTCCTACCTTGTAACCCTATCCCCCAGTATATAAGGGGAGGCAGGGCGCCCCATGAGGGCAGGTTGAGTTGGTTCACCAGAATCACCACCACAAATCCTCAAAGGAATACATACAAACTGGACGTAGGGTATTACCTCACATCGAGGGCCTGAACCAGTATAAAATCTCCTTGTGTTCCTTTGCAATCCACCGAGTTTCCATCCGCCGAGTAGCCCCATATTCATATTGCCAGTGTAAAACATCGACAGTTGGCGCGCCAGGTAGGGGCTTCGGCACGATCTACATCTACAAGCTCGATGGATCCAACAACCGAAGTCGACGGCGGCAAACTCTCCCCCAGAGATGCAATTGCATTCGGAAGCCTCGACTTCATCGCCGACCAGATCGGCAATCTCACCTTGGCCAACACGGACCCGACCCAACCGGCCGAGGAACTAGCCGACTCCGCGCCAGTCGGCCTACACGATGCTGCAGCAATCTTTCACGACATGCTGCGACAACCTCCAATACGCCCGATTCCAGGGACAACTCTTTCTTTCGGTGTTCGACTCGGACTCGGTTTTGAGCCGGCCGAGATCGGGCCAAAAAAGGAAGAGATCGTCAATTTCCCGTTTGGACTCGGCGACGCCGCGGATATCTATAATCTACATCCGACGCGGCAAACCCGATCCTCTGGAGTTCGACTCGGATATGGCCCCGAGCTGCTCGAGATCGGATCTAGGGAGGTCGGAGTTGTAATAACCCCCATCGACTATTCCGGCTATGACTCTCAGTCGGATTCCGACTCTAAGTCAGACAGCAGTTTGGCAAGCTCCTCCCCGCCACGAGAAATCTTCATGGCATCCAAAGGCTCTACTCCTTCTCAGGAATCACGCCGACTACACGAGCAACAAGAGGAGGAAGCCTGCCGACTGCAAGAACAACAGGAGAAAGAAGCAAGACGCCGACATGACGCCCTACGCAGGGCTGGGCGGACTGCTCAGCAACGAATCCTCCAAACCCAAGTCAGCGACCACGACGTCTTCATTACTCCTCAACAGAACATCGTGGCCGCTGCGACTCTACTGGATACACTCCAATTCGGGCCTGATCACCAGGCCACCCCGACCATCGCAAGGATAAAAGCCATGCTTACCGCTGCTGCATGTCAGCAGCATCGACAGTCGGGTGATACCCTCATACCGACCAACCGGTCGACATTCCCAACGGCAGTCTCATCTACCTCAAAGCGACGCCGAGCGGCTGGCTCCAGTCAGCCGCATACGGAGGCACGTCAGGCGTCACTCGGCAACCTCAATGACAACCGGCGACGTCAAAGCAACCGTCGGGATGATCAGGACCTCCGAGACTGACTACGGCGCGACCTTCGGCAAGACATCATCGCTCGGCGCCGTGAACGAGAAGAAGATGAGCAACGCCAACTGGAAGACAAGAACAAGCGCTCCGGCCTCCACCACGAGCGGTTCCGCCGCCGTATTCGGAGTCGGAGCCCTCATGAAGACGAAGGCATACCGGCCTTCACCCAGGAGCTACAACAGGCCAACTGGCCATCGGGTTTCAAGCCTACAGGAGTCGAAAAATACGACGGCAAGACCAATCCCAAGTCTTGGCTCACGGTCTATACTACGGCAATCCGAGCAGCTGGAGGAAATCACAAAGTCATGGCTAACTACCTCCCAGTCGCTTTAGCCGACTCAGCGAGGACATGGCTAACAGGACTTCCCAAGCAATCAATCGGCTCATGGGCAGAACTCCGAGAACGCTTCATCGCCAACTTCCAGGGAACTTACGAGAGATCATCTTCCGAGTACGACTTATATCAGTTGCATCAAAGGAAGAATGAGTCTCTTCATGATTTCATCAAGAGGTTCTCTGAGAAGAAAAATTCAATCCCAAACATCAAGGATGAGGTCGTCATCACCGCCTTTCGAAAAGGAGTCAAAGACACCTCGTTCATCGACAAATTCACTCGGAAGCCTCCCAACTCTGTCAAGGCTCTATTCAACATGGCGAACAAATATGCCGACTCAGCCCATGCTGTTGCTGAGGCCCTTGAAGATAAAAAGGCATCCTGACAGAAGAAGCGGGAGGGCACCAACGACGCGGTCCCGACTAAAGCCAGGAATCGCAAACGCAAGTCAGACGGCTTCATTGTGGCAGTCGGTCACAATCGTCTTCGACTTTCAACAACTGAAGATTATCAGAACAACAAGTGACATGCTCGGGGGCTCACAAGCTCAAACGCAAGGATGGCATCCCCACTCCGAAATACCGAACAGCTAAGTCGCTTCCTGATAAATATTTCTTCACTCGGCCTTGCCAATGCCGCTTACACCTAATAGGTGCACAAGCTGCACTCTTCTCTGTTTTTGCTCTTAAATGATTGCAAAAGTACTCAAGTAGCATAAATCCTGATCCGTGAAACTTTGCTCCATGAAAGACGAACTCAAGTCACCCAAAACACGTGTCTGGGAAAGAGCCATGAGCCAACTCCCGACGCTAGGGGGCTATGACTAGTCGGGCAGAGTGCTTAAACGTAAGGGGTCAACTACTCGGGGAAATTAATATCAATAAGAGGAAGAACATGTATTTACATATATTGTAAAATACATTTTATTCGGATAATTGTTTTCATCATCAGATGCTACTTATCCGATATCTTTATATTGCAGGCCCAGCTCCGGATACGCGTGACAGGAACTCAGGGCTGCGAGCCTATCTCCTACGCTCAGGGGCTGGACAAGTCTGCCAAAATACACTCGGGATGCTCCATGAGGGCTACTTACCGAGTACTTGCGCCAGTCGGGATGTCATCTTCCCCGGCTACACTCCATGTGAGCTGACAACCGACTTCCGGCACTAGTCGGGGGTCGTATATCACTCGGCTGGGTGAGGTACGCCCCATGAGGGTCGCTAGCCGAATCCTATGCTAATGCAAGGTTCGGGTACCTCGCTTGGCTATAACTCTGTTGGGTAGGGTATGCCCCATGAGGGTCGCTACCCGAATCCTATGCTAATGCAAGGTTCGGGTACCCTGCTCGGCTCTTCTGAAGTCAGAGAAGACTTACATCGTCAAAGCACATCCGGAGTTCTCATGCACTGCGTCACACCTGAGGAGGGCAAGCAGATCCTGTAACATACCTGCTCGGGCACCTGTGGCAGCCAGGCTGCATCCAGAACATAAGTCAGAAAGGCTTGCGAATAAGGATTTCTCTGGCTGATTGCGGTTATCGACACCAAAAAACTCATCCTGACAGGCGATGGATGATACTTCTATAGAGCTATGCCGGATAGGTCGGCTCAGGCCGGCTTATTTGGTAGCAGCCACCAAGATATGAGTTCCTACAGTAGCATGCTCCATGTGGGCCGCCCGCAGGCTGAGTTGAAATTATAGCGCTGGTGCTACCAACAGGAACCGATGAGGTAAACAAATATGCTTCATGAGAGCCTTACTGCTAAACATATATGTTTGGATATCTGTTTTACCCACCAGGTCTCGGGGATATATCCTTATAAGGATCACAAGCTGGTCTTCATTAAAATTGGAGATGCAGGTATCTTTCTCGAGTACACCTGACCACGAGATGGATTTATTTTCATAAAGTGGTACTCGGCCTACATGCTTGGCCACCAGTTGCCATGACGCTGAAGAGTCTAACTTTCGAGTAGTACACTACTCGAGAGAGACTATAAACCTTCTTTTCCCGCTGACATGACGCGGATGAGTCTAACTTCTGGGTGGGACGCCACTCGGGAAAGACTATAAACCCCTTATTCCAGCTGACATGAAGCTGAAGAGTCCCATATACGAGTAGCATCCTACTCGGCAAGACTATAAACACACATTCCGACTAACATGAAGTCGAAGAGTCCTACATACGAGTAGTTCCCTACTCGGCAAGACTATAAATCATATTCCGGTTGACATGATACCGAAGAGTCTCATATACCAGTAGTATACTACTCGGGAAAGACTACAAGGTTAAAGATCTTTGACTTTATGTTTAATTGTCTTCACAATTAAGCACAAAGTCAGGGGCTACACCTAATAGGTGCGCCTATTCGGCGCACACTATTCCTACATCTACATGAAGCCCTTCATAGCCTCGCTGCCAGCTGACATGAAGCAGGACTTGGGAGAAGCAGCACTCAAACAAAGAGTACTCGGGAGCAATGCACTCGGGAAGACTTCACCGTGGAGGATGAGCACTCGGCATCAGCTGTGACTCAACTATGAAGGTCTCGGGGGCTACTGTGGGTGCCATGGTCCCCGGGTACCTCATGACAAGCATATGGGCCACTTGGATAGAGGATGGGCCTAGCCTTGTAATTAGAGATATAGCTAGATTCGGCAGACTTCGCCTTGTATAGGAAGGAATATACAGTCCTAGTCGGGTGCGTTATATCTCTAAGGGGAGATCTCCTAGTTGTAATCCGATGGGGACTCCTATCTTATAACCCTGTCCCCCAGTATATAAGGGGAGGCAGGGCGCCCCATGAGGGCAGGTTGAGTTGGTTCACCAGAATCACCACCACAAATCCTCAAAGGAATACATACAAACTGGACGTAGGGTATTACCTCACATCGAGGGCCTGAACTAGTATAAAATCTCCTTGTGTTCCTTTGCAATCCACCGAGTTTCCATCCGCCGAGTAGCCCCATATTCATATTGCCGGTGTAAAACATCGACAACTGGGGAATGCTTGGCCGACTTCGGATTGCGGCTCGGTGAAACTAAAGTTGCTGGAGAGTCAATTGAAGTTGCCAAGCCAGGAGGTGATCCATTGGTGGCCGGCTAAGGGTGAGTCGGTCCCAAATCCCCAATCTGGTGAAACAATAGTTTTTGCTTCTTTTTTCGATCGGGGTTTGTGCCTTCGCTCTTCTGAGTTCTTCCGCTGCATCCTTGACTTCTATGAGTTGGAGTTGGTGAATTTGAATCCCATCTCGATTCTTCAAATCTCCATATTTATCACTCTCTGCGAGTGCTTTTTGGGTGTGGAACCCCATTTTAATTTCTTTAGGCATCTGTTCCACATAAGCTCCAGCCCTCCAAGAATAATATCAATGTGATTGGGGGGGCTGGTCTCCAGTTGAGAAGTGATGGGAAGAAAACATATCTTGATCTCCGCTTGAAATCTTCCTTGAAAGGCTAGCACAAGGAGTGGTTCTATTGCGCAAATCTGGCTCCCTCCTTGCGTCTATTCACCGGCTTGCCACCGGTAGTTTTACCAAATTGGTCAGTAGATCCAACCTTTGAGGAGATGGGCCAAGTGCATCAATTGTTGGGGAAATTAGAAGAGCTTAAGGAAGCTAGCCTGACTGGGCCTTGGGTGGCCCGGCGTTTCCTGACTCGGCGCATCCAGCCGCTGAAGCTGAGGAGCGTGTTCGGCTGGGATTTTCAGGGCAAATATGATCCTGACCGAGTAAGCCACGAGTCAGCCAACAAGTACAAGGTGACCGAGACCCTGTTTGGTTACTTCTCCGAGGGGGTGATCGAGACTGAAGACGATAAACATCGGACCGTGGCTTATAGCTTCCTTCGGCCCCGTCCCAAGGTAATCTTTGTCCTTCTTTTATGACGAATGCCTGTGGGCTTGTATCTGAGATGGCCCAGCATTGTGTGATGTACTTTGTTGATTCATCTGTAGTGGTGCGAGGAGTTCGACGAGGACTCCCGCCCGTTGTCAGCCATTAAATCGAAGAAGAGGTCGAGGAGCCCCCCTGCTGCCCAACCCGACTCCAAGAGAGCGGGGAAAAAGCCTGTTCTGTATCGGGGTGAGGGGGCCATGACATCGCGTGTCGTGGTAGGAGGTCTGAAGATAAAGGACACCGCCGCCGCGGCACCCAGGCGATCAAGTCCTAGGTTGGGACCAGTACGGCCGAGCTCGACATTGCCGAGCTCGGCAAAAGCACCGCCGAGTAGACGATCCGAGAAGGCTCCGCCAAGCACACAGGTGCCCGAGTCAGCCACGCCACCAACGGGGCCACCTCCAGCTGCCACGCCACCACCGACTGCTTCGCCGACCGGGCCGACAACCGGGTGCAGCGCTCCACAGGGACCTTGATCGCCCGGCGGGAAACTCAAGTTCTCCAAGAGGTAAGCTGCTCTAGATCTTCCAAGATTCTTGTCTGTTGCAGTAGTATTTTGATGTCTATTTTGCCATGCAGGTAGCGTGCCGATATCGATCTCAAGGATACCACTTCGATCGCTCCCCATGAAGAGCCCGCCCCAGCTGAGCCAGCCCCCGCGAGCACACCTGCTAAGCCGGTGGCCAGCCTAGTCATGGAGACTGAGGTGGTCCTAACTGTGGGGCTGTTGGTGCCGCCTGACCAAGGGGCAGTTACTGAGGTTGCTGTCCCAGCCCCTGAGTCAACGCCTGCCACCGAGGCCGTTGCCGGAGCCCCCGAGTCGACCCCCGAGGCTGCAGGGGATGCCGGCGTGGGGGCCAGGACCCCATCGCCGTCATGGTCAGCGTCGTCGTCGTTGCCGCCGAAGATGCCAAACCTTCCTCTGATTGAAGCTCCTCTGCGTAAGTTCCCCTGGACGTTCACCTGGATGGCGCCTAATGGAACCGTGTGGAGGTTCAAGCTCAATGTGGCCGTGGCGAGAAGGGAACGCGAAAGCTTGCTCCGCGCCGCCATTGCCGGGTCCAAGGGGGTTCGGGTATGATTCTTGCGGTGGAGTCCTGGTGGTCTTCCTATTCTGACGTCTGACTCCATTTTTGACTTGTTCTCTCCCTGAGCAGAAGCTCGTTGATCGTAATGAGGAGATGACCGGGATCCTGATCAAAATGGCCCCCCATCTCGCAGAGTTAGAGCAGCTCTGGGCATTGAAGGCCGAGATGGAGGAGCGCCACGCGGGGAGGGAAGCTTGGCTGAAGGATGCCACCACCCAGCTCAGGGATGAAACTTGGGCCCAAGCTGGGAAGATTAGAGGTAAGTCCCCCGAATGCATCTTCCCGACTAAACCATTGATGAATTTCTCTAGCTGCGTTGTTCCCGACTACCCAGTTGTGTCATGGTTGCAAGGTTGAGTTGTTGACTAATCTTTCGTGCAGCCCTCGAAGTCGAGTTAAAGACCCAACCAGAGAGGGAAGCCCAGCTGAAGGAGGCCGAGGAAGCCAAGGCCGAGCTTGAGAAGGACAAGGCCGACCTGACAAAGGCCAACGCCAAGCTTGAACGGGAGAAGGCTGAGTTAAAAGAGGCCACCATCAAGCTCGGCGAAGAAAAGGCTAGACTGGAGAAGACTGTGGCCGAGTGGGGGCCGATTACGCGAGTAAGTCCCCGTCTCGACAATGATCTTAACCAATCCTTTAATCATTCCATCAGCAACCGTGCCTAACAAGTTTATTGTCGGTGGACCCGGCCAGACCTCAGAGCCAATGCCCAGGCCCAATATCGGTTTTATACAGAGGAGATAAGGGTTATCAGGGAATCACGGGAGGCCCTCGTCGGGTTCGTGAAAGGGTTCCTTGATCTGATGGATCCCTACCCTGTGGGAACCAGCTGTAGCCAAATCCCCCAAGTGGAGGCGCGTCTTGAGGATGCACCGAGTGCCCTGAAGAGGTACTCGGATGAGCATGTTATTGCCGGTGTGGCCCAGACCCTGGAAATGACCAAATCAATCTACCCGAGGGCAGACATTGAAGCCATCGGGGAGGGGGTTGCCGAGGAGATGACGCCCGAGGAGGCACTGGAGCTGATAGCACGGCAAGGCTGACTGCTGAGATAATCACCCGAGACCTGGGTCTGTAAGAGCAACATATCATGTAGTCGGTATGTATAAACTTTTGTGGAAAACATGTGTAAATATATGTGCAATGCCGCCAAGCTTTGAATTATTACTTAGTTCTCATTAACTTTACTTGACTGTAGTCTACGCCGAGTTAGTTTGTCAGAACTTAATAAAATCGCTCAATGTAAGAAACTGTACTGGGCAAACATGAGTCGTAGTAAGGCTTCGTAACTAGAGTAGGACAAGCTCGTATATTATTGACAAAGCACATATATACTTGCAGGCCCCGACTCACTACTCGGTTGATACAAGCGGCATAGTGAGTCAAAGAAACTGTACACATGAGAAATTATAAAGCTCAGGTATAGAAAGGACGTAGCTGTTCTATGTTCCATGAGTTGCTGATAAGGGCACCGTCTTCGATCTTCAGTCGGTAGGCACCTGGCCATGTGACCTCGGCTATAATGAACGGCCCTTCCTAGATTCGGGATAATTTGTGCCTGTCTTTGGTGGTTTGTATTTTCCTCAAGACGAGATCCCTGACCAAAAAGGCGCGGCCACGGACATTGCGATTGTGGTAGCGATGCAGGCCTTGAAGATACCTTGCCGACTGGATTGTTGCGATGTCCCTTGCTTCTTCCAACTGATCTAGCTCGACCAATCGGGTATTGTTTGAGATGTATTTTGAGTAAGCCCGGACTCACGGAGAGCCGAACTGTAACTCTGTCGATAGAATAGCCTCAGCACTGTAGACCAGAAAGAAAGGGGATTGCCCTATTGCCCAACTAACCGTGGTTCTGAGAGACCAGAGAACAATGGGAGTTCTTGTACCCACCGGCCCGCGTATGGTTGTAGTTGGTCGAATATCCTGGCCTTGATGCCTTGTAAGACCAAACCGTTAGCTCGTTCGACCTGCCCGTTGCTCCGCGGGTGTGCCACAGATGCATAGCAGATCTTGATGCCGAAATCTTCGCAGAAGTCTTGGAATACGCCGCCCGTGAACTGAGTACCGTTGTCGGTGATGATGCGGTTAGGAACCCCAAATCTGTATAGTATACTCATGATGAAGTCCTTTGCTCGTGCCGCTGTTATAGTTGCAACGGGTTTTGCGTCAATCCACTTGGTGAATTTATCTACTGCGACGAATAGATGTGCGAACCCTCCTGGCACTTTCTTGAAAGGCCCACCATGTCAAGCCCCCATACTGGGAATGGCCAAGAAATAGGGATAGTTTGGAGTTCTTGGGCTGGGAGATTTGTTTGTCTTGCGTAGAACTAGCAACCCTCGCACTTGCGAACAAATGTCCTTGGCATCGGTTACTTCTATGGGCCAGAAAAATCCCTGCCGGTAAGCCTTTCCGACTAACGTCCTGGATGTGGCATGGTTGCCACATATGCCCGAGTGGATCGACTACAGGATCTGCTTGCCCTCCTCGGTGGTGACGCAACGCATGAGGACACCGGATGCGCTCCTTCAGTACAGGTCTTCTCCGACTAGCAGGAAGCTCTTGCTTCGACGTTTGACTTGCTCGGCTTGACTGCGATCATCTGGGAGTTCGTCGTCCAGGAGAAATTTGACAACAGGGTTCCACCAGTCTTGACATATGTGCAACACCTCATCTGTAGCCGGGGTATGTTCGCTTCCCGACTGTTCCGGTGCCGGTTTCTTCTTGACTGATGGCTCCATAAGTTGCTCGATAAAGATTCCAGTCAGAACCGCTTCTCGCTTGGATCCCATGTTTGCCAGCTCATCTACAGCATCATTGTATTATCGTAGGACATGTGTTATCTCCAGCCCGTCGAACTTGTTTTCCATCTTGCAGACCTCCTGACAGTATGCCGCCATGGTATCATCGAGACAAGTCCAGTCTTTCATGACTTGGTTCACCACGAGTTGAGAATCCCCGCGCACAACCAGTCGACGTATGCCGAGTGATATAGCAATCCGGAGCCTATGGATAAGTGCCTCGTACTCGGCGACATTGTGGGAAGCCGGGAAGTGGATTTGTAGAATGTACTTGAGTTTTTCGCCGGTGGGGGATGTCAATATGACTACAGCCCCGGCGCCGCCGATCCGTAGAGAACTGTCGAAGTACATTGTCCAGTACTCTAGCTTCGCTGTTGACGTTGGCAGTTGAGCTTCTGTCCACTCGGCCATGAAGTCGGCTCGAGCTTCCGATTTAATTGCTGTCTCTGGCTGAAAGGTGATATTGAACGCCATCAACTCAAGTGCCCATTTAGCGATTCGGCCGGTGGCCTCGTGATTATAAAGGACATCCTTGAGTGGAAACGATGTAACCACCGTGACTTGATGTGCTTGGAAATAGTGCACCAGCTTCTGGACTGTGATGAGTAGGCCATATAACAGCTTCTGGACCTGCGGATATCTTGTCTTCGAGTCGGCAAGCACCTCGCTGATAAAGTAAACTGGCCGTTGTATTTTCTGGATGTGACCCTGTTAGGATCGCTCGACCACCAGCACCGTGTTGACTACCTGAGTGGTTGCCGCCAGATATAGCATTAGCGGTTCTTGGGGCATAGGTGACGCCAACACGGGAGGTGATGTGAGAAATTGTTTGAAGTCCTCAAAGGCTTGCTGGGCTTCCGAAGTCCATTGGAAATTGTTCGCCTTTTTGAGTAGATTGAAGAAGGGCATACCCCGTTCGCCCAGTCAGGAAATAAATCGGCTGAGTGCCGCCATGCAGCCTGTCAGCTTCTGGACGTCCTTCTAGTTAGTCGGGGAGCCATGTTCATTATGGCGTTGACTTTCTCCGGGTTTGCCTCGATGCAACGATGTGAGATGATGAAGCCGAGTAACTTGCTGAATGGCACTCCGAAGGCGCATTTTTTCGGGTTCAACTTCATCTTGAATCGTCAAAGATTTTGGAAGGTTTCTTCCAGGTCAGCGATGAGGTCTTCTTTGGACTTGGTCTTGATCACCACGTCGTCGACGTAGGCTTCCACGTTGCACCCGATCTGAGTGTGCAGACGCCGCTGAATTGCCCATTGATAGGTTGCTCTAGCATTTTTCAAACCAAACGGCATTGTGATGTAGCAGTACGCTCCAAACGGCGTGATGAAAGATGTCTTTAAACAATCTTCCTCCCTCAGGCTGATTTGATGGTATCCCGAGTAGCAGTCGAGAAAGCTGAGAAGGTCGCACCCGGCCGTGGAATCTACCACCTAATCTATCCTGGGAAGACCAAATGGGTCCTTGGGGCACGCCTTGTTGAGATCGGTGTAGTCGACGCACATGCACCATTTACCATTTTTATTCCGGACCAGAACTGGGTTTGCCAGCCAATCCGGGTGATAGACCTCCTTGATGAACCCGGCTGCGAGGAGCTTGGTGATCTCCTCCCGAATAGCTTCCTTGCGGTCTTGAGCGAAGCACCGCAGCCGTTCCTTGACTGGCTTGGCGTCTATCTTCACATTGAGGGCGTGCTCGATCACCTCCCTTGGTACGCCCGGCATGTCGGACAGTTTCCACGCAAATATATCCTTGTTGGCCTGGAGGAAGGTGACGAGCGTGTCTTCCTATTTGGTGTCGAGTCCGGTCCTGACCAGGGCAGTCTTGGAGGGGTCGGAAGGGTCCAGGGGGATCTTCTTCATGTCAGAGTCCGCTGAAATTCCTGACTTCACCGCCTTTTTTGCTGGAACTTGATCTTGCTCGACTTCAATTGTGGTGGCTTGCCGGATGCTGTTGCACCCGACTGCCGCCTCTTGTGATTGAGCTAGTCGCAACTCTCCTTATCGTAGGTGAAAGCTTGCTTGATGTTGCTGCGGAGGGAGAGGACTCCTGCTGGCCCAGGCATCTTGAGCACCATATATGTATAGTGCGGTATCGCCATAAATTTGGCGAGTGCCGGTCGTCCAAGTATCGCGTGGTACGCGGTCTCGAAGTCGGCGACCTCGAAGTAGATGTTTTCCGTGCGGAAGTTATCCTGCGTGCCAAAGGTTACTAGCAATGTGATTTGCCCGAGTGGAGTTGATGACATACCGGGAATTATCCTGTGGAAGGGTGCAGTGCTCGGCCATAATTCTGAACGAGGAATCCTCATCTCGTCCAAAGTCTTGGCGAATAAGATGTTGAGCATACTGCCTCCATCGATGAGGGTTTTCTTCAGCCTGATATTTCTGACAACCGGGTCTAGGACGAGTGGGTAGCGTCCCGGGTGTGAAACCCGATCTGGGTGATCTATGCGATTGAATGTAATGGCCATCTCTGACCAGCGCAGGTACTGGGGGGTGTCCGTCGTAGAGACCGTATTGACGTCGCGTGCAGATAGCTTCTATTTTCGCTTGGACTCGTACGCAAGCGGCCCTCCGAAGATGTGATCGGCTTGGGGATCTTGAAAATCATCAGCCGGACCCTGATCTAGCTTGTCTTTGTCCTTGTCGGCGCTAGATGATGAAGCCTGCTCAAAGGCAAACTTCTTAAGCATGTAGCAGTCTTTGGCTGCGTGCTTGCCCTTGGGGTGGAAGGGGAATGGTCCGCTCATGACCTTTTGGTAGTCATTATTCCGCTGGGGCCGTGACCGAGTGCACTCCATGTTGGCCACCTCGTTGTCCGACTTCCGCTTGCGGCCGCCAGACTTGTTTTGAGACGGCTCGTTCTCAACTTTCGCCTTCTGGTCCTTCTGTCGGGACTCCTTCTCGTCGAGGGCCTCTACGACCGCTTCAGCCGAGTCAGCATATTTGTTGGCCATCTCGAAAAGAGCCCGAACAGAGGGTGGTGGCTTCCGAGTGAATTTCACGATGAATGGGGCGTCCTTTACTCCTTTGCAGAAGGCAGCGATGACAGCCTCGTCTCAGATCATTGGGATCTTGTTGCGCTACTCGGAGAATCTTTTGATAAAATCTCATAGAGACTCGTTCTTCTTCTGGTGTAGTTGATACAAATCATGCTCAGAAGATGGCCTCCCGTAGGTTCCCTGAAAATTGGCGATGAACCGCTCCCTGAGTTCTCCCCAGCAAACGATCGACCGCCTCGGGAGCCCTGTCAACCATGTCCTCGCCGAGTCGGCTAGCGTGACTACGAGGTAGTTAGCCATGTCTTTGTTGTCGCCCCCAGCAGCTCGAACTACTAGGGTATGTACGGTGAGCCAGGACTCAGGATTGTTTTGCCGTCATACTTTTTAATTCCTGTGGGCTTAAAGCTAGTCAGCCAGTCAACGTCCTGTAGCTCCCGAGTAAAAGCTGGAATGCCTTCGTCTTCGTGAGGGCTCGGGCTTCGACCACGGTAGTTAAACCACTCGTGATGGAGACCAAAGCGCTCATTTTCATCCTCTAGTTGGCGGCACTCGTTTTCGTGTCGTTAATGGCGCCAGGCGTTGATGGTGTGGCAGAGGTCATGTTGTAGGCTCTCTCGGAGGTCTTGGTTGGGCCGGCGGTCATACTGGTGACGCTGCCGACTGTCATTGCCGAGTGACGTTTGCCTGGACTCCTCGCGTGGCCGACTTGAGCCGGCCGCCCGACGCCATGCTGACGTGGATGAGCCCACTGCTGTAGATCTCGACCGATTAGTCGGTACCACGGTGTCGCTCGACTGCTATTGTTGTTGCTGGCAGGCAGCAGCCGTGATCATCGCCTTGATCTTGGTGATAGTTGGGGTGGCCTGGTGATCAGGCCCGAGCTGGAGCGTGTCTAGCAAGGTTGTGGCGGCCACAACATTCTGTTGCGGCGTGACGAAGACGTCGTGATCACCGACTTTAGTCTGGAGAATTTGCTGCTGAGCTGCTCGCCCAGCCTTGCGTAGCCCGTCATTGCGAGCCTCGCGGTTAGCCTCCTCCTGTTGTCGCAGTCGGCGCGCCTCCTCCTGTTGCTCCTCTTGTAGTCGGCGCACCTCGGGTGGTGGTGTTGAAGCCATAAAGATCTCGCGGAGGAGGAGGAAACTCGCCAAACTGGAGTCCGAACTAGCGTTCGAACCATTATCCGACTTGGAGTCAGACTCCGAGTAGTTTATCGGAGTAAGAACGACCCCGACCTCTCTTGATCCAATCTGAAACGGTGCTTGGCCATGTCCAAACTGAATCGCAGGAGATCGGCTCTGCTGCGTGGGATGTAGACCCGCAGTGTCGCCGAATCCGTGCGGGAGAATGACGATCTCTCCCCTTCTTGGCCCAACCCGAGCTGGCTCAAGGCCTAGCGCAAGTCGGACGCTGAAGGAGAGAGTTGCCCCAAAGTTCGGCGAAGTGAAGGACTGCCGCAGTAGATCGTTGGAGATTGTGGCGTCCTATGGGCCGACTGGCGCAACGTCGGCTGGTTCCTCGGCCGGCTGGATTGGATCTGCTTCGGCCAAGGTAAGATTGCCGATCTGGTCAGCGACGAAATCGAGGCTTCCGAAAGAAATTATGCCTCTAGGGGAGAACTTGTCACCATCGATTCTGGTTGCTGGATCCATCAAGGTTGTAGATGTGAAACTCGCCGGAGCCCCTACCTGGCGCACCAACTGTCGATGTTTTACACCGGCAATATAACTATAGGGTTACTCGGCGAGCGGAAACTCAACGGATTGCAGAGGAACACAAGGAGAATCTTATACTGGTTCAAGCACTTGATGTGAAGTAATACCCTACGTCCAGTTGTGGTGTTATTCCTCTGAGGTGTTTGTCGATCGATGATCTCGTGATCTCATGCCCCTTGAGGGGCGCCTTGCCTCCCATTATATACTAGGGGGCAAGGGTACAGGATAAGGATCCCAGCCGGATACGGCCAAGGAATTTCCTTCTTAGAGATAGAAACTTATCCGACTAAGACTATGTTTTCCTTATTGTAGAAGGCAAACCCTGCCGGGTGCTATCTTATCTCTAACTACATGATTCGGCCCATCCTCTATCCGAGTGGCCCACATGCTAGTGGTGAGGTACCCGGGGCCCATAGCCTCCATAGGTTTTACTATTCCGATCTTGAATCAAGTCTCCCCCCTTTTATGGGTTTGCCCCCGATGGTGATGCCCAACTGGTCATCTTTGCCCAGCTTTGAAGAAATGGGCCAAGTCTATATATTGATTGACAAGATTGACAAGCTAAAGAGCACCGGGCTGACTGGTCCATGGGTGGCCAGATGTTTCTTGACTCGGCACCTCAGGTCGTTGAAGTTGAGGTGTCACTTTGGCTGGGACTACAAGGGCAGTGGTGATCCCAGCCAGGAGTATCCTGACCTTTTGGACAAGCACAAGGTGACCGACATCCTGCTGGATTACTTCGCCAGCGGGGTGGTCGAAACTGAAGACTCAAAATGGTCTATGGTGGCTTACAGCCTAAAGAGGCCACGTCCAAAGGTAACTCTCGCCGATGTTAACTTGTTGTCCATATGTAATGAATGCCTGTAGATATACGCCTAGGATTTCTCCGCAATGTGTAACACATATTGTTGAACGGCTTGCAGTCATGTGAGGAGTTCGACGATGACTCCCAAACTTTGTCGGCCATGAAGTCAAAGAAGAAGAGGCCGTTAAGTTCTTCTACTGCTGTCAATGTTTTACATTGGCAATATGATTATAGGGCTACTCATCGGATCGAAACTCAGTGGACTACAATGGAACACGGGGAGTTTATACTAGTTCAGTCCCTCGATGTGAGGTAATACCCTAGTCCGGTTGTGATGTATTCCTTTGAGGAAGTATGATTCTAATGAATCTCTGTATGCCCTCAGGGGGCGCCCTGCCTCCCCTTATATACTGCGGGACAGGGGTACAAGGTAGGAGTCCCAGCCAGATTGTAGCCAAGGGATCTCATCTTAGAGATATAACCTACCTGACTAGGACTGGATATTCTTATCGTACAAGGCAAAGTCTGCCAGGTTCTATCATATCTCTAATTACAAGGCTAGACTCATCCTCTATCCGAGTGGCCCATATGCTTGTGTTGAGGTACCCGAGGCCCATGGCCTCCACAGCAGCCCCTGAGACCTTCATAGTTGAGTCACAGCTGATGCTGAGTGCTCATCCTGCACGGTGAAGATTGCCCGAGTGCATTGCTCCCGAGTACTCTTTGTCCGAGTGCTTCTTCTTCCCGAGTCCTGCTTCATGTCAGCTGGTAGCGAGGCTATGAAGGGTTCCATGTAGATGTGCGCTGAATAGACGCACCTATTAGCTGTAGCTCCCAACTTTGTGCTTAATTGTGAAAACAATTAAACAAAAAGTCAAAGATCTTTAACCTTGTAGTCTTTCCCGAGTAGTATACTACTGGTATATGAGACTCTTCGGTATCATGTCAACCGGAAATAATTTATAGTCTTGCCGAGTAGCATGCCACTCGTATATGAGACTCTTCAGCTTCATGTCAGCTGGAAAAGGTGTTTATAGTCTTTCCTGAGTGGCGTCCCACTTAGAAGTTAGACTCCTCAGCTTCATGTTAGCTGGAAGAAATATTTATAGTCTCTCCCGAGTAGTGCACTACTCCGAAGTTAGACTCTTCAACATCATGTCGGTTGGAAGAATATTTGCTCATGGCAACTGTTGGCCAAGCATGTAGGCCGAGTACCACTTTACGAAATTTAATCTATCATGTGGTCAGGTGTACTTGAGAGATACCTGCATCCCCAATTTTGATGAAGACTAACTTGTGACCCTTATAAGGATATATCTTCAATACCTGGTGGATAAGACAGATACTCAAACACATGTGTTCAGCAATTAGGCCTTTATGAAGCATATCTGTTTACCTCATCGGTTCCTGTTGGTAGCACCGGCACTGTGATTTTAACACAGCCAGCGAGCGGCCCACATTGAGCGTGCTATTGTAGAAACTCATATCTTGGTGGCCCAATCCTAATTTTGTATGTCCAAGCCCATGAATCGGAAACGGCTCTATAAAAGGCAGGGAGAGAGAGAAAAGATTCCTTCATCTTCTCCAATCCACCAATCGTTTCATCTTCCAGCCTCCACGCTGAAATTTTGCCTCCCGCCTCGCTAGGGTTCGCCATTGCTCGCTCTTCCCCATTGAAACTCAGGCAATCCGGCTTCCTTGCGTCCATTCCAGATCTCTAGCCACATTTCCCCCAAATCTTTTCGTCCTTAGCCATGCCAAGGGCCTCAATTTCGTGGATGCGTCGGACGAGGTCTAGCCAACTTCGGATTGTGGGTCGGCTAAGCTGAAGCTTCTAGAGAAGTAGCTGAGATTGCAAAGCCGTGATGTCATCAGCTGGCATCTGGCTGAAGGTGAATCGGTTCCGGAGCCCCAGGCTGATGTGACCATTGTTTTCGCCTCTTTTTTCAACCGGGGTCTTTCTCTTCCATCTTCCGAGTTCTTCCGCCATCTTCTTGCCTTTTATGAACTCGTGTTGGTGAATTTGAATCCCAACTCGATCTTGTAAATTTTTATTTTTGTGACTCTTTGTGAGTGCTTCCTAGGAGTGGAACCCCATTTGAATCTATTCAGACATCTATTCCACATCAAACCCCAGCCCTCCAAGAGCAAGGTCCAAGTGATTGGGGGGCCGGTATCCAGCTCAGGAGTGAGATGAAGAGGATTTATTTCAATATTCCCCTGAAATCTTGTCTCAAAGGCTGGCATAAGGAATTGTTTTACTATTTCAATATTGAACCAAGCCTTCCCCCTTTTATGGGTTTGCCCCCGGTGGTTATAGCCAAGTGGTCGTCTCTGCCCACCTTTGAAGAAACGGGCCAAGTTCACATACTGACTGAAAAGATTGGCAAGCTGAAAAGCACCGGGCTGACCGGTCCATTGGTGGCCAGACGATTCCTGACTCGGTGCATCAGACCGCTGAAGTTGAGGTGTTACTTCGGCTGGGACTATAAGGGCAAAGGTGATCCTAGCCAGGAGTATCCTGACCTGATGGACAAGCACAACGTGACCAACGTCCTACTGGATTTCTTTTCCAGCGGGGTGGTTGAAACTAAAGACGCGGAGCGGTTTGTGGTGGCTTATAGCTTGAAGAGGCCGTGCCCAAAGGTAACTTTTGCTAATGTTGTCTTGTAGTTCGTCTGTGATGAGTACTTGCAGATATATGCCATGGATTGCACCGCAATGTGTAATATGTATTGTTGAACTGCTTGCAGTCATGTGAGGAGTTCGATGATGACTCCCGAACTTTATCGGCCATGAAGTCAAAGAAGAAGAGGCCGTTAAGCCCTTCTGCTGCCTAGCCCGACTCCAAGAGAGCGGGGAAGAGACCTGTTGAAGATCAGGGCAAGAAGAAGATTATCAGCCCGAGTACCGCAGCAGGGAGTCTGAAGATAAAGGACACCGCCAGCACAGCTCCCAGGCCGCCGAGTCCTATACCGGGACCAGCGCAGTCAGGCTCAGCATCATCGAGCCCAAGAAAAGCTACACCGAGTACAAGGTCGGGTCAAGCGCCGCTGGGCTCAGCAACATCAAGCCCAAGAATGGCACCACCGAATACTCGAGCGCCCTAGCTGACCACACCAAGAGAGGGGGCAACCAGGACAAAAACGCCGCCGTCGACTGCTACGCCGCCCAGCCCGACAGTCGGCAGCAGTCCACCACCGACATTAGGAGCCCCTGGGGGCAGGCTCAAATTCTCCAAGAGGTATGCGACTTTAAGTCTCCCAGAAGTCCTGTTCAACATTGTGGTGTTGATATCCGACTCATCGTGTAGGAAGTGCGTCAACATCGATCTCAAGGAGACCACGCCGTAGAGCCATCCCCAGCCAGACCAGTGCCCGTGAGCATATCTACCGAGTCAGCGACCGTCTCAGTTGCAGAAACCAAGGTTGTCCCGACTACAGAGCCGCCGACGCAGGCCGACCAAGGGGCTAATGTCGAAGTTGTTGCTCCATCCCCTGAGCATGTCTCTGAAGCCTCAGTAGCTGCCGAGTTGGGGGCTAGGACCCTGTCACCGTCCTTGTCATCATTGTCTTTAGAAGGACCGGACCTCCCCAGGCTTGAGGCTCCTCCCTTCAAATTCCCGAGGACATTCCGCTGGGTAGGCCCCAACGGAACTGCGAAGAGTTACAAGCACGATGAAGTTGTGGTGGAGAAGGAGCGTGAAGACTTGCTTCGCGCCACGATCGCCGCATCCCGGGGGGTCTAGGTATGACTTTCGCCGTATTGGAGTCTTGGTAGTCTTCCTTGCATAAGTGTTCTAATGCTTGACTTTGCTTTGCTCTGTTTCTCCCCAAGCAGAAAATTGTTGACTGCTCGGAGAGGATGAACGAAGTCTTGACCCAGCTTGACCCACAACTCCAACAATTAGGCCAGCTCCAGACCTTGAAGGCTGAGTTAGAGCGGTTCAGCCGGGAGAGGGAGACTAGGCTGAGGGGAGTCGTTAACCAGCTCAGGGATGAGAACTGGGCTCTAGCCAAGAAGATCAGAAGTAAGTCTCCCGTATTGTTGACGCCGAAAACCCGCCGGGGGCCGTCCGGCGTCTGGGAGAC
This sequence comes from Oryza meyeriana var. granulata, assembly GCA_003991445.1. NCBI lineage: Eukaryota > Viridiplantae > Streptophyta > Magnoliopsida > Poales > Poaceae > Oryza > Oryza meyeriana. The sequence goes on along the minus strand of RYFJ01001662.1, from coordinate 19,941 downwards.
ACGCGAAGGCCTAGGAGATTTTCTTCACTCCAGTGTAGGTCCTAAAATCTCGAGGTTCGTATGCGTGCCAGTCAATTTGACCCTGCAATTGACAAGGAGAAAAGATGTCAAATTCGTGAGCCAATTGGCTGGAAGCCGGCTTGGACTCATCTCATTGGCCAATGGCCGATACGCACTATAGCACTTATACATCGGCTAAAAGCCGATGACGGCAAGAGCAATAACATAATAATAAACAAGTGTTGCACTAGCCGATCATTGAAGGGATGCACAGAAACCGGCTATAAACTTGGTAAAATAAACGAGCAGAATGCATAAGTAAATAGATTAAATAAACTCCAGCCGATCATAGTTTAAAGTTACTGGTATTGCTGTGAAGACACTGCCCACGCCCGCGCCCGGGCCCTTACTCACATCGGTTCCCGGGATCTTCATCCGCTGTTCGTACCCATGCCCGGGTTCTTACCTATGCTCGTGCCCAGGTCCTTACCTGAGGTCGAGCCCGGGAACTTGACTGTGCTCACACTCGGATCGGCAGAATAAACCAATCGGCTAGCCCTTAGCCGATTGTAACAGTAATGCAGGCGAGAATGTATAACAAAGCAAGCAGCATAATCGGCTATATTTAATAAGGGATAACTTATCGGCTAAGCACTCCAATAACAACATCGCATAAAACCCATCGGCTTATTAAGAATAACATTATTATTCAATCTAGTAGATCGGACCCAACCGTTGCAGCACAGACTGATAATGATAACGAAATCTCGATAGGCCGATAGATCTGATGCGATTGTGATGCTAAAACATGATAACTTACCGGCTATACACCCCGATAAGACGCTTTTACATAAAGTATCGACCTAGCAAGACCCATTTATCGCTAGCATTTTAGTAGGTCGGACCTAACCGATGCAGCACAAACTGACGATAAATCGCTCCCAGTAAGCCGATACGATCTATGCACACGTGATGTGATATACCTAATCAATCTATGAGATCAAACTGAACTGATGCAGCCATAGATAAAGTAAATATATCGTGGTAAGCCGACTACCATAAACCGACTGGAATATCGGACCTAACCGAGGAAGTCCTAGCCGATAGGTAGCCGGGGTGACGAGACTTACCCTCTCGCAGGAGTTCGGACCTAACCGATGCAGCCCGGCTCGAGAAGCAGGATCCCGTCGAAAGGGTGGCGATGAACCGAAATTGTATTGATCGAGTGATAATTTACAAGGTCCCCGGGCATACGTATTTATACCCCGAGTTACACGAGTCCTTATTGGACACGGTACATGATTTCCTAATTATAACAGACAACTTTAACAAGGCCTGACCGGACATGAGGTCAGGTTTCCTAAAGATAAACACTTGCCTAATTTAATGGGTATAGTAAATAACTGCCAAACAGCGGTCTTCACGGCCCCCTCCCGGAATCAGTCTCTTCTGGATCAATTTTCGCCAGTTGACTGCAATTTCCCCTTTGACCGAATCTGACATAGGGGCCTTACAAATTTTGGCGTTAACACATGCCCCCCAATTTCGGAGTTCTCTCCTATAGGACTTCAAAATTCTTTCATTTTTGGGCCTCTAGATTTCTCCCATACCGAGGCGGCCCAACATAGCCACTTGCCATAATTGTTTGAAACAGTGCCTAACGGCCTCGATTCCGCGCCGATCATCATATCTCTATAAAACGCTTCGTCTCCCTAGCCTTTTTTACGCTTTCACATCACCAGAGCACCACCGCTTCATCTTCTAAACGCTTCAACAAGCTCAGCGAATCCAGACGAACGTCGCATCCCTCTTCTTCGGCCGTTGATTCCTGCATCCTCTTCTCTCTCGCAATGGCATCGGCATCTGCAGTTCCTGAGGTAATCTTCCTATCCAATTATTTCTCCCGATTTTGTGGCCTAGACGCATCCAATCTGCCATGTTCTTCATCTGTTCTTCGTTATGTTCTTGTTTACTGTAGCATCTTAGAGACCAGATCTTGATCCTGGTCGCCGATTACCCAAACTTTTTCTACCATGGCCCCAGGGTAGCCGGAAGATTCCCACTCGATTTCATATGCGCCGAGGACCCAGCGTATCCCTTTCAAGAACTGGCCATGCTGGGTCAGCGACTGGATGTCGGACCCGGGTTTGACCCCGAACCTATGTGTGTACCGTGCTAAGTCCCACGATCATTGCTAGCACACACATTCACATTGGCATCATAATCCATACATCACAGGTTCAGCTCACAGCAGACAACATTAAGTCGTACAAGAGTTAGACTTTAGGCGGTTACATAGAGGCCGAGCCGGCCAAATAGAACAGCAAATTAACAAAGAGTTCAATCAGCGGAAACAAGATAATAGAGGCATCCAAAAACCGCAGTAGCCTCTGCCCGCCACGAGGCAACCACCGGTAAGCACTAGTAAGCACCGTCGTCGTCGTCTCCAAAACCCGCTGCATAGAAGTACCCCGATTGTCGGGTCCTCCTCAATCCATCTCTAAAAAAAGAAGTCCACAAGCGTGTGTGAGTACAATACCGTACTCCGCAAGACTTATAGTGTTGCAATGGTATTTCCATAATATGCGAAGATAAACAAGGAATGGTTCAGGGTCTGCAGTTTGCATAAATCATAAATTACATAGCGATAACATTGCGGTTTTGCAACGAAATTTTTGTAAAACAAGCTAGCACAGCAAACAAGTATAATTAAGCATCAACCCCAAGTGTTTCCAACCATATGGGCTCCTGCCCATTGCAGCCAACAGATGGCCACACGCTGGCCACAAACCATCCCAGCGAACATCCTCGTTCGCACAAAGATCTTTCCCCAAAACAGTTCCCAAAAATTAAAACTACTACGGTGGAGAATTTCCCAAGTCGTCCATACGAGGACACGGCTATTTCGAATAGTTTTAACTCTCGAGAGTGTGTACAACTGTACCCACCATGACAAGACAACATGAGCTACCACACAGGAGGCTCACACCATCAATGACAAAGCTTTCCACCGTGACCTAGCAATATCCGCGCTTATGATCCATCCCTAGGGAGTTGGGAGGCCCTCCCAAAATCCCAAGGCTGCATACCGATGGTGCTGTCACCTTGGCGAACAAAATCAAAGGTCCTCGGGCTATGGACAATAAACATAACCCGCACTATCCCATGTCAACAAAAATGAACTACAACTAGCCAACGGCGGGTCTATTGCTAGGTATCAACAATATACTAAGCTAGGATCCCACAAGAGCCACATGTGGTTTGCACTGTGCTTCTTGGTTCTAAAGCTACACCATAGAATCGGTCTTAGTGACCCGGGCGAGACAACCACCTAATCGATACCACAAACAAGGCACCGAACACTACATCCACTCGGGCGCCCAGTCCAAAAGCTTGTTTTCAGTTTTTGTTTCCACCAAGAGCCACAGGGCTAGAAGAATACCCACTGTTTCATGTTCCATATTTTCGCAAATGCTTCATTTTCCCAACACCAAAATCAAGTAACAAGTAGCCTTGATTAAAAGCAACTAAGCATACCTATTGACATCTTCCAACCACATGAACCCAATTTTCAGTGGCAACATAAGTGACAAAGGAATTCATGATGAAACTCAGTAACAGGGTACGGCATATGCAAACAGAGGTTAACTACCAAGAATCCCAACACATTTTCAAGTAAAACATCGCATGCATAATAGTTTTGCAATCAAATATAGTTTTGTAAAATTTGAAATATAGGAGCAATTGATCAAGGGGGGTGCTTGCTTGTTCCTGGACCTTCTTTCTTCCTTCTTCTGTCCTTCCCAACCGGGTCAACAACGTCGTGTTCTACGAGAATACCAAACGAATGCAATGAAAACACGGCAAAATATTTTAACAGAACAGGAAGTACGAATATTTTTGCAGAATATGCAAGTGCATGATTTTAAGATGAATTTAGGAAAAAGAATCGCTTGAATCCGAGTTGTATGAGGGAGATACGGCTAAACGAAGTCTGCTCTGTCCTAAAATCGAAAATAAATGAGAAACGCGTTTTCGCTCTCGACCGAACTGCAGAACGGCTGAAAACAATCTACGACTTAACGGGTGGCTAGTTGGGACGTTTTCGGTTCTAGGGGCATTTTTATGGTACGAAACCTACCATGAGCTGCTGTGAACCTAGGACAACTCCAAAAGTGGATATACTCCAACTCGCTAGGAATTAATCGCACACGCTCACACGTCCACTAAAACGGCCTAACACGTGAAATCACCGGGCGTGAGTTTTTAATTTAAGGCATTTGGGGGCGTAGAGGGTTTCTAGGCCTAGGAGTCATTGATGTACAGGTGGACCTACGGTAAGGCTTCGGTAGAGGCGAACGCCTCGGTCCAAGAACGATGTTTCGCACGCACAACTACGTCTCGCACGTTAAGACAACCGGCAGAATCGGGAACAGCAAGCAGCAGTCTCTACTCGCGGTTTTTATCCGCTCTAATAGCTAGTGAGGCCAACCTGGCTTGCTTGGGGCTGATGGGGTGGCTGCTCTCACTCAACCACAAGCGCACCTAAGGTGTTCGGTGAAAGCCCAGCTAAAGCACGGTTGTCTACCTCTATCCTCTCCTGCCTCTAGTGCATGGTCCCAGTTGATGCAGGGTGTGGGGAAGCTCTAGGGGTCCTGCATGCAAGATCGAAGGGGCTACTACATGCGGCCATGGTCCGATTGAGCCTCATCACACATATGGCCACGGTGGTGAGCTTCGGTGGATGGCAAATGGCATGACAGGCCAAGCCAAGGACGTGGGGAGAACAAGTGGCCTCCCAGGAATAAAAAGGAGGTACATGCAGAAACAGAAGCTCAACCGAGGAGTGCAGGCGGTGGGGAGCAATGTTGAGGCGGTGATGTCGGCTCGGCTAAAAGGGTGCTCGCGATGGAGGCTGCAGTCAAGCACTGTGATGAGTTCAAAGAGTGAATGGAAGATGGTGATACCGCCAGGAAGCGCTAACTCACCAGGCGCAGATTACGGCTGCAAGGTCACGGCGGCACCCGGTCGGTCGTTGCAAGAGACGATGAGGCTGCGGTGGTGTTGCTGCTTGCCGGGGCGAAAACGGAGTTAGGTCGAGCATAGAACGCGGGTGACACAGCTGAGACAGGTAAAACTCACCGGTAGCTCTCAGACGCAAGCGGTGCTCGCCGGCGAGCGGTGTGGCGTGCACTCACGTTCTCAGCGAACCAAGGGGCATCGCCTTGTTCTTGGGTGCGGTGAAAGAGGGCGAGCTGGGGAGGCAGGAGGACATAAGGCTTGGTTTAAAAAGGAAGGCAGGGAGAGAGGAGAGGGGAGGGAGTCTCTGCCCACGGTTCGCGCTGCGTGTGCACGTGGCAGCGTGCAAGCGAAGATGGGAAGGGCTGGGCGCTGCTGAGTGCCGGTATCTCGCGTCGGTCCAAGGACGCTCTGCCTCTCGCTTCACGTGTCTAGGGCGCGCAGAGGAAGCACCGCCGAGCACCGGGCGAGAGAGATCCTCGTGATCTCGTTTGACGATGGAGGAAGGCAGGCAGCCGATAGCATCACGTATCAGCTGATTCACGTAAGACTATCTCTGGGTTACGCGAAACCAATTCAGGTACCGATACAGATTGATACCACGATGAATGTTAAGTGAGAAGCAACACGGCTGATTGCCGATAGCATTCGCATACATGATGCACAAGCTCGAAGCCGATGACAAATAGCGAGTAAAAAGCAGCTGACTGACGCGGGTTCGCGGAGAGGTGCGCGGGCGCGAGAGAAAAAGGCGCGCGAGAGAAAAAGGGCCGGGCGGCGAGAGATGGGCGCGTGCGCGAGCTCGGGAGAGAGGGAGCGCGGGCGCGCTCGGCAGCGAGGTGGGGTGGGGGCGCGGGCAACGCGCGCAGGGTCCGATGGGAGGCGGCGGTCCGCTGGCAAGCTCCGGTCCGATGGGCAGCTTCGACGTCCAATCCCCAAGAGATGGTCGTATAGGGGCAGCATGTTCACCGAAGGAAACTGGGGCAGGCTGGTTTTTAATGTGAAAGATGACATGAAAGAGCATCGCAGATGAAAAAATGGTTGTTAGCCCAAGGATCAAAATGGGCTGTTACAAACCTACCCCCTAAATAATCTCGTCCTAGATTCGTCCAGCTCGGTGAGGGATAGGACACTGCGTTTCGAAGGACCGGTCTTTACGCTCCCAGGTGCCTCATCCACCGTGTGGTTCTCCACTGGTACTTTGCACATCTTTGATTCTTGTTTCTTGTCCGCCGCTCAGCTTCTTTTTATCGGATGGGTCTTGTACGTGAGGTCTTCTTTAAGTTGATGGCTTTCTATTGGCGCATGACCTCAGTGGGGCATGTCTGAGGCACTTCTTTAAACTGTGATACTTGGAAGACATTGTGACTTCCGATAGCTCGGGTGGCAGGTCCATAACCTTGGCCACTTCTCCTATTCTTGCAAGCACCCTATACGGTCTCGACGTACCAGTGGTGCTAGTTTCCCTTGAATTGAAACCTGTGGTACCTCGGAGCGGCGTCACTCTTGAGATATTACGAAGTCATTATGGTCTGAACTTCTAGCTACGTTCCCTTGGTTAGTCATACTCTTTTGTCTGATTGGCTTCCTTCAACTTGCTCTAATCAAACGAAACTTGCTCTTCGCTTCTTGATCGAAGCTGGGCAAACATTGTCTCTCACCAATTGTACGAGCTTAGAGGTGTTCTACACTTACTCCCATAAGAGAGCATCGAATGGTGACATTGTAGGCTTGCTTGGTAGCTGTGTTGTAAGAAATCAGCATTGCAGCATTTTCCCAGCTTGGTCCATGGGACCAGAACACCGCTCTTAACAGGATCTCTAGAATTTGGTTCACACCTCCTTCAGTTGTCCTCCAGTTTGCGGTGAATTAGCAGTGCTAAAGCTAGTTTTCCCATTGCTGCTGCAACCGTTCCAAAATGTGAGATGCACTGGGCAACTCGTCCGAAAGCTATCCGTTTGGCTACATCCCTGCAGCCAATCAACGAGGAAATACAATTCCTGCTAGCTTGGTTCCTTTCAGTGGTTTTCATGGTATTATAGAGTGTGCACCTTGACAACACGATCCCTACACCCGATTAGTCATTGCCGCCGCTGTGACCTGCAACCAGTGATGAAATCCATTCCAACTTCGTCCATTTCATTCCGGGATTGTAATGGCTGGTAGTAAGTCCGGCGGCTGTGGTGCTCAGTCCTTCACATCGCGTCTGACACATCATCACAAGAGCGCCCCGTATGTCAGCTACACTCACCAGCTTCATGCTTTGCCACCAAAAATCTTCCTTAAGAAATCTTGATACATTCTTGGTACTACCCGGGATGAATCGGTACAATGTTTATGGCTTTCTTCTCTCAGATCAGTTTCTTGCCTTTTCTTCTTCTGGGATGTATAATCGGCGTCCACGCCTAACACCCAATTTTCATCATCTTGTACTTCCGCGGTTCCCCCTTTCTCTATGCTGCGCTTATTTCCTGGACTTTCTGTCTTCAGCTTGGGCTGCAAAGAACTTGGTTTTCAACTCAACTTGCTTCACGGCTTGCAACACAACCATACTCACCAATTCCAGGTTGACGGCGTTGAAATTCCTTATACAGACTAACCGGTTGTCCAATTGCTAGGTGAGACTATTGCAATGGCTTTCCGATCAGCAGCGTCTGCACTCGTTGGCCTTCCCGGTGTAATTTATGCTAGGTCATCGTCTTGATCACTCAGCCATCTCCTTTGCCTCAAGTTCACGATCCGTTGGGAATATCTACTTCAGGCTCTGTGATCGGAGTATATTCTTCGCAGCGATTCGATCAAGTAATGCGCCAAATCTTCAAGGCATGCACAACAGCGCTAGCTCTAATCGTGCGTAGGGTAGTTCTGTTCATGTGGCCTCAATTGCGTGATGCCTAGGCTACTACCTTCCCTTCTTGCATCAACACGGCAGCCAAGACCTAACCGAGATGCGTCACAATACACATCAAAGTTCTTGCCAACATTCCGGTCCAACCAACACGGGTGCTGTGGTTAGTCTTGTTCTTCAATCTGGAAGACTTTCTTCGCATTCCTTAGTCCATTCATGAAACTCTTCCTTCTTCAACAACTGAGTCGTCTTGGTCTAGCAATCTTTGAAACCTTTCAATGAACCGGCGGTAGTAGCCAGCCAATCCAAGAAAGCGTCTCTATGTCCGAAACAGATTCTGGGTTGATTCAATTCAACGCTCTTGGGACCTTGCTTGGTCAACGGCCTACTCCACCCTCGGACAGCACATGACCAAGGAAATCCAACCTCCTCCAACAGAACTCACACTTGCTAAATTTTGCATATAATTGGTGCTCTCGAGCAGTTTATCCAAAACTAGCCGTAGGTGCCTTTCATGCTCTTCTTCACTCTCGTAGATGAGTGATGTCATCAATAAAGACTACTACAAACTGATCCAAGTACTCCATAAAAATCTATTCATCAAGTTCATGAAGCTTGCCGGGCATTGGTTAGTCCAAAGGACATTACGGTGTACTCATACAAACCGTCACGTGTGGTGAAGCTGTCTTCGGATATCATCGGGTCTGATTTAGCTGAAAGTAGCCTAGTCTGCAAGTCAATCTTTGAGAATACACGTGCCCCACTCATTTGAAATCAAAAACGATCATCAATACGGGGCAGCGGGTATTTGTTTTGATGGTAACCTCATTCAACGATCGATAGTCATGCGACGCACAGTCCTGAGAGTGTGATCCTTCTTCTCCACGAACAGGGCCACGAGAGATCCCATGGTGATGTGCTTGGCCGAATGAATCCTTGTTTCAGCTGCTCTCTTAAGTTGTTCCTTCAGTTCAGCAGTTCATTAGGTGGCATCCGGTAGGGGGGCCGTTTGGATATCGGCTGGCTGTTCCGGGCAGAGCTCTATCACGACTCCATGTTCTGTCAGGTGGCAATACCGGGGTAACTCATCTGGAAGAATGTCAGGGTACTCACAAGCTACCAGAACCTGCTTATTTCCCTACTTTTACAAGGCTCTTTCTGCTGAGAAGGAGCAAGAGAATGAGAGGGTACAGTTCCACTTTTTAGAGGACATCGATGACCTTGGATAGATTTGCTAATCTCTCCCCAAAGGTTTAGAACTCTGTGAGAACTAGGTATGCCTCCAATCGATCTTCCACACAACCCCCGCTGTGTTTGTGCGGATTGTGTGATGGATCCTACATGTCTCACATGATCTTAGTAAAACCCTTGTGCTTGGAGAGTTCCAACGGTCCACTCTCCAAGTATAGTCAGGGACATCTAAACCTCGGTGTGTCCAAGGCACATCATCTATAGTTTGCGAGCAAAAACCTTATTACCATTTTGATAACAGCTAGTGTTGTCCACATCGGATTGCAAACGAAAGACTTTGTTGTCATCGTGATAGCTGCCTTGCTGACCCGCAGGGGCTATGTACTATCATTAGGGTCCGTTACTAGGGTGTCAGCGTATGTCAATTGATGATTTGCAGCAAAACCTTGGATATGCGAAAAATGTGAAGCTCCCCGTTAGAATCGAAATAAAACCAGCATTGCAGGGGCATGAGATTCACGATCCGAAACATATCCAAGCACACACAGCACATCAGGCGTCATCCTGAGCTTCCTCGGCGGTCACATGATTAACCATCCTGCCGATCTCCAAGGTTCTGAGCAGGCTTGGGGGCTGGTTTGGTCGGGCTGGTGGTCGCTGGACCACAGGCCTCTCCCACGCGCTGTCGTTTCGTGTGAATGTCCGGCTGGAGCACGGGAGGCGCAGCTGAAACTGAGCTGATACTGGGTACCTTTCAAGGGGCACCGCTTGGAGTAATGCCCCGTACTCTCCACAATTGTAGCAGTCTTTATACTGGCCTGAGTCGGTAGCTTGTTGGCAGCCGGCGAGGGTGCGGCTGAGGCCTCACGACGAGGCTGGTGGCTGTGGCCCTTTGCTTGAAAAAGTGGTATCGCTGGTTCAGTAAAATATCCCCTTGTCGGTGCGGGCGCCGGCGGCCTTCCGAACCGCTCTTTAGCGGTATACGACTCACTATGTATGAGCACACGCTTGCTGCGAGGAGCTTCCTCCCGCCGGGCTTGCGGTGCGCAGCCCACTTACGTTTGCGGGACTCCATGGCTATGCCACGGTGCTGGTGCTCCATCAATGGCCTTGTTCACCAAAAGTGGGAAGTCATGGGAAGTCGAGATGGCTCAAAGGCCAGCTGCATCTCCCATCTAGTCTCCAGAATCTTCCCCATCTTGTTCTCTTCATTTGGTATTCCCCGTCAGGTCGAGCAAGGCAGCCGAGCGTGATAGGTGGTGCTGAACGGTGGAACGGGGTCCTACGTTTTGCCTCGCTCAAGACATGTTGCCTTGCTTGCTAGGGTTTCAAATCCTTCTCTTGATCTTCATGATACCAGCTGGATTGTGCTTTGCGAAAAGCTACCTTAAACTCATTCGCACCGACAAATGGCCTTCTTGTTGCATTGCACGGTAATTGTCGCCACTGCAATAGGCCACTAGCGCGCCGTGAAGATGTTCTCTGCAAATGCCACCTTCTCAGCATCGTCGCAATGAACCAAGTCGGAGGAGGTTGTTGGAGCTTTGGAATCCTCTTCCACTGCACGCAGCCAGTACATCGGCGTCAAGTGGACCCCTCCGAACGGCAAAAACGGGTGGCTTGGTGCGGTGAAAATCGAACAACTTGGATGGTTGATTGTTGCCATGTGCTGTGCTCCTTCAAAGCTTGTGCGGCTGCACCATGCCAGCCTCTGGTGTTCCTTTCAATCTCTCAAGCAATTGAGTTTGTGCCATGCGGTTTGCTCAGCCAACATGAGCACCTCACCAAGTAGGACCGGGTTGGCTGCCCACCGGCAGGTGCACCGGTATGTGCCGATCTTGGCCACCTGTTTGCTGCTGGGGTGACCATGTGCTGTGGTTCAGAGGAACCTTCTTCTTGAGCCACTCGAGCTGCGAACGGGTCCGTGCTGCGTCATCCTGTACAATCTCTCGCCCCCTGCCACTATGTGAGGTCGCGCCGAGGGTGAGGAAGGATTGAGCCTCGTACCCACTTCCCGATATTGGGTCTAGACTAGACTGCATAAGGATGCAAAAACTAGTGAAAGACGAGCTACAGGGAAGATGGTTGATATGATGAAATCTAAACAGCCCAGGACAGAAAAAAGATTCCAAATAAAATGTCAACTGAGAAGTATTCAATAAGATCCCATTAGCCGTGGTTGGTTTTAGCCGCATTGAAACACACTTAAGTCATACAGTACATAAAACATGGGACAAGCCTAGCGATCACAAACATACAAAGCCCAGGGCTGAGATGAATCAAGCATCTAACAGCACAACATCAGTCATTACATCGACATCATCAATCATCACGGCCACCCACGCCTACGGGCCGGAGAACAAAAGCACTACCCGCTCACTACAAAAACATCAGACTAGTGAGCTCTACCAACTGTGGAAGACCTGACTCCTGGGTAGAGCTCTTGTATGTCACCATCTCTCTGGCGAAGTGGGTACACTTGACTCATAATCCTCCTCATTCGCAGCGACCTCCATGTGGAGCAGGGCGATGACCCGTACGTCGCTGAGCTGAGCCTCTCTATCGTGATGGCTTTCAGATTAGAACCGGCTTGAAGAGGCCACAATACTCTGCAGCTGTCATGCGGTGAAGCGCGAGTGAGCAGCTGTGCGGGCACCGGGTTAGCAGGCAGCGCTAAACTAGCATCGGCTCCGTTTGGCAACGGTGTTGGCACAAGGTGCGGAGCATGGGTGGCAGCAGGCCTAGGGTGCCGCAGCAGGGCAGGTGCAGCAACATTCTCCAATCCATACAGCTCGATGCGGGGGATTTGGCCATGCGTGACATAAGGCTCAACGAGGCGCTCCAAGTGAGCGATGCGCCCACGAGCTTGCCCGCGCTCCAGCCAATGGACACGGTGGTAACGATCTAAAGGAGCGCACGTACTTCCGCCAGGTTGCGAAGGACATGGTTTGGCTCACGCTCAGCTGAGAGGTAGAGGTGAACTGCCTCCCCCAAAGGGCGTGCCGGATGGTACGGTAGCTGTGTAGCTAACTCCACATGGAATGCAGCATGTGTGCATAGCAATGTAGGCAGCATCATTGATGGCTCTGTGGAGGAGGAGCCATAGCCGGTGAACTCCAAGGGCGGACCTCCAACATAAGCCCTGGCGAGTATAAGAACTCGTGCACGATACTCACTGAAGCAGGGCCAATGTTGGTGTGAGCAACTGTATACTCAGGAGGGTGGTATAATGTGCACGCTGCAGCATGTTCCACAAATCACGTGGCAAACCGGTGGGGCCGGCGTCACTGGTCCAATGGCAAACAACCCACTCGGCCATCTGCAGCAAGTTAGCAACAACACAGAAATAAAAAATCATGATTTCAAAAATGAAAGTTGGGCAGGTTAGTAGTAAAAACTAATATGAGATGAGTGATATATGTTATGTCCTTAGTTTTCACAAGTTTAGCAAAGTAGTTTCAGATTCCAAACAAGCATGGGTGATGCGAACATAACAAGTATTGATCGCACAACCGGCAAGAGATAAACAACAAGAATAAAAGAAGAAGCAACGCTTCCCATCTTAGTACTGCTACCTCCCTTTTGTTGCCCCGCGCCACGTGCTGTCTTTCTCCTGTCCCCCTCTCCCAGCCGGTTTCCCCCCGCTCCCTTAATTTTCCTATCCTATAGCATGCTAAAACGTCTAGCGTCATCACACGGGTCATCTTGGCAAACCAAATGACAATAGGTAAGGAGATAGAAGTCTAGATTTTGCTTGAACATTTTTTTGCAAACATCTTTTGCAGCAGCTTCACTAAGATTTTAACAACTTTTTAAATCATTTAGAGCTAAAATTCAAAGTACTTGAAACCATTTTCAAGGGCTAAGGGCGCTACAGTTTTGAACATTGAAGCATAGTTTAAGTCAAAATCTTTTGTCCAAAGGGAGGTAAGTGGAGCAAAATGATATGCTAAATAGGTAATGGACTGCCACCTTAGAGAGTGGTGTTGTTTTTAGAAGATAGATGTAGAATTTTGAACAGGTGTTTTCAAACCAAAACCTACCTAACGACATGGCTTACTATGACTTAACCATGGTCGGTATGGCGGTCTGAGTTACCAAGCTCTGCGGACCCGGTTTGACCCCGAACCCTATGTGGTGTACCGTGCTAGTCCCCAGCGATCAATTTGGCTAGCACACACATTCAACATTGGCATCATAATCCATACATCACAGGTCAGCTCACAGCAGACTCAAACATAAGTCGTACAAGATCTAGACTTTAGCGGTTACATAGAGGCCGACGGCCAAATAGAACAGCAAATTAACAAAGAGTTCAACAGCGGAAACAGATAATAGAGGCACCAAAACCAGCAAGTATAGGCCTCTGCCCGCCCACAGGCAACCCAACCGGGAAGTACCTAGTAAGCACCGTCGTCGTCGTCTCCAAACCCGCTGCATAGAAGTACCCGATTGTCGGGTCCTCCTCAACCATGCTTAAAAAAAGAAGTCACACAAGCGTGTGTGAACAATACGCTACTCCGCGAAGACTTATAGTGTTGCAATGGTATTTCGCCCATATATGCGAAGATTAAACAAGGAATGGTTTCAGGTTCCTGCAGTTTGCATAAATCATTAATATACATAGCGAAAAAACATTGCGGTTTTGCAACGAAATTTTTGTAAAACAAGCTAGCACACAGCAAACAAGTATATAAGCATCAATCCCCAAGCGTTTCCACCATATGGCTCCCTGCCCATTGCCAAGCCAACAGTGGCACACGCTGCCACAACCATTCCCATGCGGCCCACGTTTTACATCTCTTTCTTTTCTGTTGGCTGACTCCGTGTGGGCCTGTTCGCACCAAGATCTTTCCCCAAAACAGTTGCCCCAAAATTTAAAACTACTACGGTGGGAGAATTTCCCAATCCATAACCGAGACACGGCTATTCGAATAGTTTTAACTCTCGAGAGTGTGTACAACTGGCGTACCCACATGACAAGGACAACTGAGCTACCACACAGGAGGCTCACACCATCAATGACAAAGCCTTTCCACCGTTGACCTAGCAATATGCCCGCCGCTTATGATCCATCCCTAGGAGAGTTGGGGGCCTCCCAAAATCCCCAAGGCTCATACGATGTGGCTGGTCACATTTTTCCTTGAACAATAATCAAGGTACCTTCGAGCTATGGACAACAACCATAACCCGCACTATCCAATGTCAACAAAAAATGACACTACTACCACCGGCGGGTCTATTGCTAGGTTCAACAATATACTAAGCTAGGAACTCCCCATCAAGAGCCACATGTGGTTGCACTGTGCTTCTTGGTTCTAGCTACACCATAGAATCGGTCCTTAGTGACCGGGCGAGACAACCACCTAATGATACCACAACAAGGCCCGAACACTACATCCACTCGCCCAAGTCCAAAAGCTGTTTTCATTTTTGGTTTTCCACAAGAGCACAGGGAAGAATACCCACTGTTCATTTCCATAATTTCGCAAATGCTTCTTTTTCCCAACATCCCAAAATCAAGTCAACAAGTAGCCTGATAAAAAGCAAACTAAGCATACCTATTGACATCTTCCCAACCACATGAACCCAAATTTTCAGTGCAACATAAGTGACAAGGAATTCATGAACTCAAGTAACAAGGATAGGGCATATGCAACAAGAGGTTAACACCCAAGAATCCCACACATTTTCAAGTAAAACATCGCATGCAAATAGTTTGCAATCAATATATTTTGTAATTTTGAAATATAGGAGCAATTGATCAAGGGGTGCTTGCCTTGTTCCTGGCGGACTTCTTGAACTCTCTGATCCTTCCACAACCGGTCAACAACGTCGTGTCTACGAGAATACCAAAACGAATGCAATGAAAACAACGGCAAAATTTAACAGTAGGAAGTACGAAATATTTTTGCAGAATATGCAAGTGCATGATTTTAGATGAATTTAGGAAAAAAGAAATCGCTTGATCCGAGTTCGTATGAGGGAGATACGGCTAAACGAAGTCTGCTCTGTCCTAAAATCGAAAATCCAATGAGAAACAGCTGTTTCGCTCGACCGAACTGCAGAAACGGCTGAAAAACATTCTACCGACTTAACGGGTGTCTAGTTGGGCTACGTTTTTCGGTTCTAGGGGGCATTTTTATGGTACGAAACCTACATCGTGAGCTGCTGTGAACCTAAGGACAACTCCCAAAAGTGGATATTCCCTCCAACTCGCTAGGATATTATCGCACACGCTCACACGTCACTAAAACGGGCTAACACGTGAAATCCACCGGCGTGAAGTTTTAATCTAGGCATTGGGGCGTGGACGGGTTTTCTAGGGCCTAGGAGCACTGGATGTACAAGTGTGAACCTATGGGAAGGCTCGGTAGCGGCGAACGGCCTCGGTCCAAAGAACGATGTCTTCGTACGCACCAAACACACGTCTTCGCACGTTAACGATTACCGACAAAAGAATCGGGAAACGACAGCAGCTGCTCAAACTCGTGTTTTATCCCCGTTCTAATGCTAGTGAGGCCAACCTGGCTTGCTTGGGGCTGATGGGGTGGCTGCTACTCACTCAAACACAAGCCGCACCTAAGTGGTTGCTCGCGCTTGAAGGCCAAGCTAATAGCACGGCTTGTCTACCTCTTGTACTCCTCCTCTACATCGCCCGCTTCCTAGATGCTGGCTATTAGTGCATGCAGGGCAGCCGTGGGTCGTGGGGGAGGAAGCTCTAGGGTCCTGCATGCAAAGATCGAAATGGCTCTACTACATGGCGGCCATGCATCTCCGATTGAGCCTCATCCACACATATGGCCACGGTGGTTTGGCCGACGCTTGGGTGGATGGCAAAGGAATGGCGATGACAGGCCAAGCCAAGGACGTGGGAGAACAAGTGGCCTCCAGGCATAAAAAGGAGGTACATGCAGAAACAGAAGCTCACGAGGAGTGCAGGCGGTGGGAGCAATGTTGAGGCGGTGTCGGCTCGGCAAAAGGTGCTCGACGATGGAGGCTGCAGTCAAGCACTGTGATGAGTTCAAAGAGTGAATGGAAGATGGTGATACCGCCAGGACACGCGCTAACTCACCAGGGCGCAGATTATGCGGCTGCAAGGTCACGCGGCACCCGGGTCGCGTTGCAAGAGACGATGTGAGGCTGCGGTGGTGCTTGCTGCTTGCCGAGGGCGAAAACGGAGTTAGGTCGAGCAAGAATCGCGTGGGGTGACACAGCTGAGACAAGGTAAAACTCACCGGAGCTCTCAGACGAAAAGCGTGTGCTCGCCGGCGCCTGTGGGCGGCACCTCACGCTTCACTTCTCAGCGAAACCAAGGGACAATTCCTTTGGGTCCTTGGGGGCGTGAGAAAGAGGGCGAGCTGGGGGAGCAGGAGTCATAGGCTTGGTTAAAAGGAAGGCAGGGAAGAGAGGAGAGGGAGGGCGCTGCTCTGCTCCACGGTCTCGCGATGGCGTGTGCACGGGCAAGCGTGCAGCAGACAGGATGGACAGGGCAGGGCGCTGCTGAGGTTGTCGGTATCTCGCGAGTCCCAAGGCGGCTCTGCCTCTCCCTCTCACGTGGTTCTAGGGCGCGCAGAGGAAGCCACTGGCCGAGCCGACACGGCGGAGAGAGATCCTCGCGTGATCTCGTTTGGACGATGGAGGACAGGGCACAAAAAAGCCGATAGCATCACGTATCAGCGATCACGCCTGAGGACTATCTTGGTTGACGCCGAAACCAATCGGCGATAAGACAGCCGGGATGGGGGGATACAGAAGCCCATGATTATAAGTGAGCAAGCAAACGGCTGATTGCCGATAGCATTCGCATACATGAGCAGCCAGCTAGAAGCGATTGACAACATAGGCGGAGTAAAAAGCCAGCTGACTGGCGGGTTCGCGCAGAGAGGGGGGCTGGCCGAGGAAAGGGCGCGCGCGAGAGAGATAGGCGCGAGCTCGAGAGATGGCGCGTGGCGACTCGGGAGCCGGGAGCGCGAGGCGAGGGCGCGGCGCAAGGCGAGGGAGCGCGGGCCGGGCTCGGGGGCGCGGCCGCGCGGGTCGATCGGAGGCGGCTTCCGCTGCACCATCCGCGGTCCGATGGAGCATTCGACCGCCATCCCAACGAGGATGGTCGATAGGCTGCATGCTTCCAACCGAAGATACTTGGGGCGCTGGGTTTTTAATGCATGAAAGATGAAGAAGAGTGCAGATGAAAAATGTTTTTTGCACCAGGATCAAAGTGGCGTTACACTGGACTAATATCTTTCAGGTCATGCCGAGCAACTGCCGGGGGAGATGTACAACCAGGGAGCCGGCTGCGAGAGAACCTACTGGGAAAACACATATCGGCTATTGCATCAATCTCTCTCTGGCCAATTATGAAAGGATGAACCCTTCTCAGCATCGCTATACTTCTGGTCCGATGCCTCAATGCTTCCTGTCGGCACGGCCGATGACCCCACCCTTGCTGTGTGACCATGCTCATCTGTTTGACACACGAGCACATCGACCCCTTCAAGCTCCGCTTCAAACTTGCTTCATTCGCTCCAAAGCAAAAATCGGCGGCTGTCGAGGTACATATTCCATTCCACAATACGGGAACTGGATCGGTGATACCGGAAACATGTTGCTTACATGAAACTAATGGCTGGAGAGGTTTTCGTTTTTGGTGCGCAAGCCTCGCCCAAGATCACAGCAGCTGTTGGCAGAATGCTTGGTTTGATCGGAATAGATCCCTTTTTTTTGTTCAATTCTCCTTGGCACCACCTACCCCTGCTTACCAAGTGGCAACCAGCTATGGCTGGCCAGCCGTCGGCCATATCGGGGGTCCCTGGGTTTGGTACAGCTCTGCTCACTACACCTTCAAGCCTCTCGGGGATTCTCTTCTCACCAATCCTTTCCAGCCAACCCCACAGCACACGCACAGATCCATTTACGCTGATGCGTTTCCATGGGAAGCTGCACGGCCTCTCTCGGCAAGATAACCCCCACTGGACCTCAGTCAGTGGTTCAAGGGGATTTTTTAGGTTTTCACCAGGGAGGTCACTCTTGGTTGCATAACAATGATGCATCGTCATTGAGTGCTTCTACTTACGACCACTCATCCTTGGCATAAATGTGTCCAAGCCATATTCCTATCGGCTTACTCCCCCGTCTGCTGCCAACTGGCTTCTCTCTGGCCGAGTCGGAGCCTTCATATGAGTTTTACATCCATCGTTCGGCTCCGCGCCAGTTTGGCCTGGTCAGCTTCTGATCGGTCCTATTCTTCATCGACAAACTTCAGGTCTGGGGCAATGTAGCAACGCCCTAGAATATGATCGATGCGGACTTTGACGGACCCCTTCTTCTAGGCGCCGCCACCTGGCGTGTAATGTGTTGCACGCCAAACCAAGCTTTTTGTTCGAATGGTGTCAGAATGGAAGAACATTCTTTCAGCTTGCGGCCACACTGCTACTCGTCCGTCTTGACACCGAGTACAACAATCCGATGAAGAGGTACCCCTGTCACTTATCGCCTTCTCGCTCACTCTTTAGCTCCTAATTGTTGCAGGCTGCCAGCGTCGAGCCCTCAACAACAGCACAGCGGTCGCTATCGTAATCAACAGTACTATGGCCACTCAGAACTTAGGGCGGCGACGCTCCATCTCCATCGGCTCTCCTCAAGCTCTCGGCCTATAGGACAAAAACGGCAAAGTCTAGCGCATCCCCTCTTACGTAAGAAGCAGAAAACCCGATGCTGATTCGTTGCCCCGACGCCACCTTATTCCTCAAAAACATCGCTCCTCAATCTCCGCGGTATGCGCCAATACAGTATTGATTACTCGCTTTCCATATCTTACCAGTTTCACTTTAGCCTGAACCATCGTCTAGAACCTCACTTCTGCCGACATCCCTCCAACACGAGCCGTGCTTATTCAGCGGCCACTCTCGGCACCAATTCCTCCAGCCTGTCGATGAGACTGCTCCTATTTCCATCGGCTGACATCGGCCCCTCGAAAACAACCATCTACCTCCTAAAGCGATGCCATCCGAGCTGCTGATGTCTTCTCAGGTACCTTTATGCCCATATTGCTTTTAACTTTCTACTGACTCTTTTAACCGATGCCCAATTTTGCACTCCTTAGCTCGATGTTTTCCTTTGACCTCAAGCAATATCTTGAGGCAGAAACAACCCCCACCAGCGCAGCAAACCAAACCTTCGTTCCCAGCGATTGCGCGATTATTTATCAACATCAACAATTCGTAGACCAACCCCAAGCGATATCGCTGGGGAAGATGTGAGGCCTATTCGGGCAAGCACTGCAGAAATTGAATCACCATCTGCCCGAGAACTCGTTGACCGCGCTAACTGCGCATACCTGGAGTGCCTATGTTACAACTCCTAGCTAACAGCGCATAGTCGATCGGCTGGTCAACAGAAGATACAAAGACATCCAAGCGATGGCTGCTAGCCCAGATAGAGAAGCACAGACTTGATGACATGGCAGCGCCCCAAGAGCTCAACCAGCTGATAACTGACGAAAGAGGCAATTTGCTGGTAGACTTGAAATTCGCAGGACTGAACCACAGTAATCCCAGCTTATCGGCCTGCTGCAAGCATCCCAAGACCAACGCTAAGGTTCGCAGCGATGGTGCGTCAAGTCATTCTATCGGCGCAAGAACTATGAAACTATCCAGCTCGATGAAGCGACTCGGGCCATCAAATGAAATTGACAAATCGCCCTGCACGCATCAAAACATCAACAGTTCAATGTAAATTATGACGATGGCTCCTAAACATTCATTGTCCTGTAATATATCCTGATCGGCTCTGCTGCTGCTTCCCCCGATCATATTTATGTTTGCTTGATCTAAAGGCATATCCGTGATTATCGCTGTCTTTAGGAGCAAAACATCGGCTTCCAG
>RYFJ01000178.1:0-348757 GCA_003991445.1 Oryza meyeriana var. granulata | reverse complement strand
ATTTCATCATAACACCTTCCAAACTCAAAAAAACACTCACTGAAGGGAGAAAACAAACCGCTTTATTTACAACAGGATTTTTAGTTTGCTATTGGCGATATCACATTTATTTCCGTGGTGCGAATTTTGCGAGTATTCGACCCAATACCATCCAATGTTCCAAAATTTTACTTGCATTGATGATATGCTTAAATCACTTACCAAACTCAACAGATCAATTTCCAAGCCTGCAGCCTAGAAAGGCTATATTCTCAAACCACACCAAGGTCACCACGCCATCCTCCTCCGCCTATACAACCACCCCCAGGCGCCCTCTTGCACACCTCTCCATCCCAAGCGGATGCCCGCGCCACTCCGCCAAGGTCCCACCAGGCACCCATTATTCTCCTCACCCGCCTGCCAGCAACCCGATGTCTAAAAAAAAGTCATAGCAAAACACCCCGTACAGTCTCCCCTTCTTTTCCCCTCTTTCGGCATCTCTATGACAGCAGCTACCCTCGTCGCGCTGGCCCCCCCCTCCCACTCTGCAACCCGACAGCCAAGACCACAGCCTCCATTTCCTCCTTTCCTTCACACATGAGCCCTTTCACCCCAACCTACTTCTTCTTGACCCAGCCTAAGCAACCCAACCGCGACAAATCCACATCCCTCCTCAATTGCCAAAAACACAAACAAAATAGGATACAATTCTACTCCTTTACCCAACAACCTCTTAAACCACAAAGTCACCTAGCCTTCCTCTATGCCAGCCCAGCGGACCATTCAAAGGGCGAAGTCCTGTCTTAGCCTCCCCACATCGTCCAAAAAGTCTATCTTCTCCCCTCAGGTCCAGCAAGCCAATAAGAAGTCCGCTCTATCTCCTATACCCCCTTTAAGCCTAGCAGCCACCTCTTAATAAAGTCTGCTTACCACCCCTTACTCTCGACATGGTAAACTCTTTTTAAATACAGTCCACATTACGCCCCTTTGTCAATTCCCAAACCCCCTTAAGTTTACAAAGTCTGCTTCTCCTCCTGAACCTCCGAGACATCTAACATCCTTCATAATTCATCCACCTTCCTGCATTCAAGCGAAACAGTCACAACCCCATCCACTCCTCCGCCTCAACACCAGTACCTATTAAAATAAAACTCCACTCTACCTCCCTAGCCCCCCCTAGTCAGTCTCTCAATCAATTCCGCTTCCTTTAATTCTTTCCCTTAACACCCAAAAAATCCAGGATCATATCTCGTTCAACTGTAGGCCCGATTCCCTCCGTTCAGGATTCCTTACCCTTCCTTACCCTTACCAGCAACCGAGGGGCATGCCGAGGACAAGCTCAATGGGTATGCCCAGCAACTGGAATTCCTCTGTCAGCACGTTAGGCTATCACCGAGAACATATTTTGAGATGAGCAGGTCGTCAGGGATCCCAAACAAAGCTGGAACGTAACAGTTTACCTCCATCTTCCGGGAGACGAAGTAATCACTCTCCAAAACCTTCATCCCCGGAAAACCCTTGAAGCTGCCACTCGGGACTGTTCCGCGAGGCGCATCCAACGATTTTGCAAGATCTGTGCTCCCTTGGGAGTAGCCAACCATTTGGTATGCATCCCTACGCACGCGGGGAAGATGATAGCCGGTGCCACCTCCACCCAACTGAAACAGGCCGAAGGAAGCAATGTGTCCTTCTCTCCAAACTAGCCACCCACCGAAACGCCTACGAGGCAAGCCCTCGAAGAGCGCTGCATTTGAGCTTCGGACCATATGCTGATCTAGAGGCCCGCTTTATCACACCTAGCCCGACGAACACACTACCACCCTACTCCTGGAAGCAAATTACTTGCTCTGTCGTATGTCCATGCCGGGGTTACCCTATTCCCCAAAGGAACCGATGCCGAAATTGAAACCCCGCACACCCCCACCATCTCCATAAGAAGGGTATAAATGTAAGCTTTGTTCACCATCGCCTTCCAAGCAAAGGCCAATTTTCCTTCGCTACCAAGTGTGTCCAATACCCTGTGCTACCTGTCAGGAAGAATGGAATGTGAAACGATTGCAACCTTTTGCGTGCTTTAACTCTATGGCTTTAGAAAAGCATTGCTATGCTCATGCTTAGCCCAAAGTGCCCATTAGTAGGAACTCATTTCATCAGGTTATGCTACTTTAAGACAGGGCGACCATCGCACCTATTAAAAATGCAATCTCAAAATACCCAGAAGGCTAGGCAAAAAATAAGGACTTAGACAATAGAAAAAAACAACAGTTCCCGTCAAAAGATATCCAAGCACCAATCAAAACCATAATGGTCCATGCTCAAAACACGGAGGAATTGAAGAACCTAAGCACAATTTGGGAAACTACAGTTTTCTTAATCAAGCAACCAAAATAAGCCAAGCGACCTCATACTCAAAAGCACCGAAGCTAAAGATTTAAAAGCTGGGACCATAAAAGTCGATTACATAGGGAATACAACGCCAGCATCTAGCAGCCACCCTATCAACCGCCTACCCTAGCATCGCTTGTAGGATGGAAAGGAAAACGATGGGTGCCAACACAATGAGGATGCAAATCCCATGCACAGGTGGTCCGACTGGCCGTCCTGCGGTGGATCAGAAGTAGCACCCTAAGAACTGATCACTGGGCGTTGCCACACGGCTAAGACGGCACAGATGGCGCACAAACAAGACGTAAGCCTGACCACACCCACACCGAGCCAAAACAACAACCACCCCCGAGCACAAGCCTCCTCCTTGGCTTGAAAACACTTCGTGCCGCTTGTCGCTACCACCTCCGCCTCCGGCAACCTCGCTTGCTACCCGACCGACCGAAGCTCCGTGCTCCGCCTTGCCCCAGACGCCGGCAAGAGGAACCTTTGCCAACACCCTCCTGCTCCGCACCACCTCCAGTGCCAAGGCTACCAGCACCTTGCTCGCCGCCATTGCCGCCGCCACTATTACCGAACCCCAACTCCATTTTCCCCTCCTCACTTTGAGCATACACCACGTCCACTCACCCTCCACTGCCATACACTCCCACCCTAGCCAAAAAAAGAAGCAAAGAAGGCCCATAAATAGAAACAGGCTCGATGACACAGGTACACGGGTACACAAAGCAGCCAAAAGGTATGTTGGCAGACCCAAATAGAAGCTAGAAACCCTAATACCCCAGGAAATACCATGGCTCGCAAGCGTGTCATAACAAAAGGATACTGAGTGTGGTACAGGATACCGCTGTAGTATGGTCAAACACAGCACACTGATTTAATATTTAAAATAGCTCTACAAAAAATATTAGGATAAACTTGGTTTAGTATATAAAGCCGCACCGTTTTTGCGGGAGCAAATCCTCTGACGTCACGTGGAGCGACTTATCTCGGCAGTCGTGGCATCTGTGCCGTCAGCTTGTCATCCAAGGGCGACCTCACCAATTATACAGCTAACAGGCCACATGATAGAGGACGGAAGGCCCAACTAAGCCCATTACAGGAAAACGCGGGGGTTTTATGATAGAGGACGGAAGGCCCAGCTAAGCCCCCCGGGCGAGTTCCCGGGCACGTGGGCGCAGGCGAGTTCCCGGGCACGGTCCCGGGCGCGGACGCGTGTCGCGGACGAGGCCCGGCGCGCGCGGCACAGGTGCGGCCTTCGGTGCGGCGCTAACACGCACTGCAGCAGCAGGGACGAGAACCCCATGATAACTGCACGGCCGGCCTCCGCGCAGGCCGCAGGCAAGGCGGGGAACACCACCAAGGTGCCTGGCGGGCAGCGGTGGCATCAGAACGAGCCAGGGCCCGAGTGAAGGAGATGCGGGAGGTTACACATGAGCTCGAGGGAGAGAAGCAGCCTGAGCTGACCTGGCGAGGAAGACGACGGCAGAGGTGAAGACCAAGTCGCCAATGGCGACGGCAACAGAGAGGAAGCGCCAAGTCTCATTCAGCCAAGCCTCGTGCGTGTGCCTTCCTGTAATGGGCTTACAGGAAAAATGTAAATGTTTTGGCAGACTGCACGGCTAGACCATGGATGGCATGCTACCTTTGGGGGCTTATCCCATAGATAGTTAGCTCTTGAGACCCACTGTACTTTAGTTCTTATGCTAATTTCCAAGATCATTATTGCCATTTGGCAGTAGATTATTAGTTTCCGCGGTAGCTCAAACTATTGTGGTGCCGCTTCTGGGTATTCCAATTTATTCATTTCTTAATTTCATCATGTATTCAATTGGACCTGGAACATATATGTGACTTCGATACCTAGAGATGTAATTAAAGAACTCAAGATTTCTGGACAAACATTCCTACTTTGTGGCCTTATCAAGTGGTGTTTTAAATCTACAACAACCCTGTGTCATTTACCTTCTTGATTATGTACTTGTTCAAAGTATAGTTCACTTACTTTCGGGTACAATATGGTCTATCGTTAAGCATGCGAGATGCTAGAATAGGGAAAAAAGATTTGGAGAATCTATCTTTAACCTTGATTTAATACCAGGATTCCTTAGCAATATATACAGTTGCATGATCGATAGATTGGTTTTCCCCTTGGAAAATCGCTGTTCATAAGTAAATCTGCCATGTTGCCCATGTTATACTGTAATTACCAAAACTCATATAACTGAATAGTGACAATTATAAATTGTTAAGGTTATCACTAATAAGGAACTGAGAATGAAGAGCAACACAATTATCAAGAACTTATTTTTTCTCAATTTGATGTTAACGTGTGCATGGTGGAAGAATGTTTGAAATCAATTGCTGAATTCACTGACATCCTTCATGTTAGCTGATTATATGTTGTGGTACCCCTTAACAAGTAACAGGTAATTTTTATTGTATATAAATTCATAAATGAATTGTTCTGTAAGCATTGCCAATCTAACCGAGGAGCTCAATGGGGAAGTGGATCTGGGATTCACATTCAACTATCCCATAAATTGTTGCACTAGTCTTTCTGGTGTAGTAAAAGAAAAACTCTTAAAGATATGTCTCAGGTTAGTGCTGCTTTTTGTTTCCTTCAGAGCTGGGGCCTGGGGATGTTTAATTTTGTTTCAATATTCTACCCCATAAATTGTTGCTCTGATCTTTCTAATGCTAGAGTTGTTTGTTAAGCTGCGATTCTAGGACTGAAATTTGCTAGATGCCATGTTGTACTATGGATACCATATAAATCAGAATTTCGCTATACCCAGCTGAAAAGGCCGAAGGAAACAGATGCGTCCTTCTCTCCAAGCTAGCGTACACCACCGAGAACACCTATGAGCAAGCCCTCAAAGAGCTGCATGAGCTTCGGGACCGATATGCTGATCTAGAGGCCCGCTATCAACACCTAGCCCACAAGCACACTACCGCCCTACTCCTCGAAGCACATTACTTAGTCTGTTGTATGTTGATCCGGGGGTTACCCTGTGCCCCCAAAGAAATCGTGCTGAAAATTGAACCCTACGGGTCCCCACCATCTCCATAAGAAGGGTTACAAGTGTGAGCTTTTCTTTCACCACCTCCTTCCAAGGAAAGGCAATTTCCCTTTCGTCCCAAGTGATGTAATACCCTGTACTACGTGTAAGGAAGAATGGAATATGAAACAATGCAACCTTTTCCCTGCTTTAACTCTGTGGCTTTAGAAACCATTGGCTATGCTCATGCTTAGGCTAAAGTGCCCACTAGTAGGAACTCATTCATCAGATATCCAAGCACCAATCAAAACCATAATGGTCCATGCTCAAGACACAGAGGAATTGAGGGATCTAAGCATAATTTAGAAAAGTGATAGTTTTCTTAACCAAGCAACCAAAATGAGCCAAGGACCTCATACTCAAAATCACCGAAGCTAAAGATTAAAAGCTGGGACCATAAAAGTCGATACATAGGAAATACAACGCCAGCATCTAACAACCATACTATCAACTTCCTACTCTAACATCGCCTCTAGGATGGAAAGGAAAACAATGGGTACCAACACGATAAGGATGCAGATCGCCATGCACAGGTGGTCCGACTGGCCGTCCTGCGGTGACTCAGAGTACCACCGTAAGAACTGGATCACTGGGCGCGCCACCACGGCTAAGACAATACAGATGGCAGTACAGACAAGACGTAAGCCCGACCACACCCACACCCAACGCAAAACAAC
Source organism: Oryza meyeriana var. granulata (assembly GCA_003991445.1). Lineage (NCBI taxonomy): Eukaryota > Viridiplantae > Streptophyta > Magnoliopsida > Poales > Poaceae > Oryza > Oryza meyeriana. The sequence continues at coordinate 342,654 of RYFJ01000178.1, read as the reverse complement.
AACCACCCCCGACCAGAAGCCTCCTCCTTGGCTGAAATGCTTCGGTGCCGCTGTCACTGCACCTTCGCCTCCGGCAACCTCGCTTGCCGCCTGCCCGACCGAAGCTCCGTCCTCCGCCTGCCCCAGACGCCGGCGAGAGGCACCTTTGCCGACACCCTCCTGCTCCGCACCAGCTCCAATGCCACGGCTGGCAGCGCCTTGCTCACCGCCATTGCCGCCGCCACTATTGCCAAACCCCAACTCCATTTTCCCCTCCTCACTTTGAGCTACACCACCTCCACTCACCCTCCACTTGCCACCCCACTCCCACCCTAGCCAAAAGAAGAAGCACGGAAGGCCCATAAATAGAAACAGGCTCGATGACACAGGTACACGGGTACACAAAGCAAAAAAGGTATGTTGGCAAACCCAAATAGAAAACAGGCAACCTTGGTACCCTAGCAAATACAGTACGGTCAAACGCAGCACACCGATTTGATCCATGCAGAGCCCAATGAAGATACGTCAATACCAATACCAATACCAGAGAAGAACATGAAAACAATGTTAGACCAACACCCGGCAGATCAGTTCAAAAGTTTAGAGCACCAAACAGTCGGCCCATGTCACTTGCTCAAAGTAGGGCCAGGGACCAGACAGCCACCTGACCCCATATGTCAAAGCAACAATCATCGTTATTGTGATGTATTTGCTTCTATAGCCATGTTTTTATAAGGATTTTTGACATCTCCTTGAACCCGTTTACACGATGATAAGTATGTGTATCTCATATACTGACTTATACAAAAGCAATCCCTCAAGTGCCCTTAATCTTTCTATAAGATAATTCCCATAACAAAGCGAGTGATAATAAAGTTTTTTGTGAACTTGTTTTCTTGTTTTTTACTGTTGTAGCGTTATTGTCGTAATGCATATATGCAAGTTTGTATAAATGTGTGCGCAAAAAAGCAATTTAAATATTTAAATGACAAATCTTTCCATTGGTACAAGCTAAAATATCTCCACAAAAAATATTAGGACAATCTTTTTACTATGGTATTTGAAAATTCATAACCCGCAGCGAAGCGCGGGCACATGTGGCTAGTAGATATTGTTTTCGCAAACAAATCAATTTATTGAAGACATAGGTTCAATATGCTTAGATGCTTGCCTTGCTGCTGCGATGGTTCACACTCAACCTCTGGATGAGCTTCCTCGTACTCCGAAACCTCCGAATCTATCGATAAGAAGCAATATGCAAATAAGAGATCGAAATAAACATGCATATGCAATGTGCTCTAAAACAAAAAAAATATGAGATAAAAACAGTAGGTAGGACACGTCCTAACAAGATTTTAGGAGAAAGAACCAACTCATTTGTATCTCTGGATTGGGAGATACAAAAAATATAACAAGACCCTAAGGCTGAAAGTGTCAAAAGCCGAAACTATAGGAAATACCCTATGTGGAAATATATACTTGCATTCTCTGGTAGGATTTTATGAGTGTGAGCGACGGCTGGGTCTGGTTGGAGACGAGCTCGACGCGGCGAGAACGCCGGCGTGATGGCGCAGCTGCACGATGGCGATATCACAGCCGTGCCCCTGGGCTCCGTGGCGAGGCCATGCCCCTGGCGCGTTGGAAGGCAGCGAGCCGCCGGTGAGGATCGCGGAGGGGTCGACGAGCAGCCGTAGGGCGAGAGACCGACGAGGAGCACGGACAGCAGCAGCAGCGGCGGCGGCGGCACGCACGCACGGTAGCAGCAGCAGCGGCGGCATGCACAGCAGCAGCAGCAGGCACGCACGGCGGCGGCAGCAGCAGCGGCACGCATGAGGAGCTCACACCTCTCAGCTTCTTGACACAAGAATGGAGTGAAGAGGAAGAGAAGCAAGCTGGCTGGCTTGGAAGCTGAGAAAGAGGAGAAGAGAGAAAAAGATAACAGCAAGGCTAATAGGTTCACTCTCTCCATTTGCATGCATTGGTGGGTCCCACTCAAAATTTTTTTGGTGCACAAGAGGTGGAGCTAGCTCCTAGACACTGATTAGTGGGCCCAGGTCATGGTGCTCTAGGTGTATGAGAGGGGTAAAGGTTGAAAAGTTTTGAACCATTTTTAGGATTTTTCAGAATTTTTCTTTTCCTCTCACTTTGTTTAATCCATAGAACATGCTAGAAGGGTGGCAAAAAAAGTGAGAGTTGGCCCGGTTGTAGCCCATGACAGCTAGGTTCCATTTTTCAAAGTCTCACTCAAAAATTTCAAGTATTTTGGTCACAGCAAAAATGTGAAAAAGGTCCTGGCTGAGACTTAGATGAATTTTTAAAAGGTCTAAAGTGATTGCTAAAAATCTGGAAAAATCATATTAATTCATGATAAATAATCTAGTATTTGAATAAATTATTTCCCACATATGTTTCTGTGAGGTTTGTTGCACTTTTAGGAGTTGATCTAATTTTGCTGACTAGGTTTTAATTAAATCGAATTTTGAGTTATATGACAAGATGATTCAAAAATTTTAATTAAAGAACAAAGATGGTTCTAGGAAACTTAAATAGTTACCTCTACTAGATTGGGGATGTTACAAAACCGGCGCAACAGAGACAGTCTGATCGGTGCACTTCATACAGGTTTGAGAGTTCTTTTTATTCCGCAAAAGATTTTGATTTTTGGTGTTCCTACCATTCACTTCTCTCTGGTAGGCTTAGTTCTTGTAATTTGATCCTACAAGATTTGCCAAAAATTCTCAAATGCTACTTTTGCCTTAACTCAATGCTTTGTTTCTTTGATGGAACCCAGCCGTCAATTTAACTTCATAGTACTCCACTCATTTGGAAAGGGAGTTGTGTGTACCTGCATTTACTTTTATAGCTTTTAAGTGGAACCTTCCCTTATGGTTTTAATTAATAATGATAATCATCAGAACTTCGCGGGTTCAAGTGAAGTGGCACCATATTCGAACGATCAGGTAGAACATTTATGTTGTTGATTCCAGGACATGGTGGGTTTTGGAATGAACAGCTGGTATTCAATTAGATATAGATATATCCATTGTTATCTGTTTGCATATTTCTATATGAACAGGAATTTCATCCTTAAAGAATTCGGATTGGAACTGGACTCGGATACAAATCTGAATAATGGTGGAGTTCTACATGTATTCTGTGAGAATATGATGTTTATTTCAGAAATCATGCTGTGTAGTACAGCTACCAGGTATCGGGTATGACTTCTAGGGAAGATGTGTTTTCTTATCGTCGCATGCCTAAAACATGGTCGGATAATAAAGCTCGGTATATATGTTATTCATAGAAGTTCTTGGATTTACACCACTAAAATCAAACCCTCTTCACAAATTCCCTCTTTATATATACTTAGAATTGTACTTAGATCGTACTATCTTGCAATCTTGCATGTACTAACCATCTTCACAAATTCCCTATGTTGAACTTTTTTTGAGTAAATTTCACATAACCCTATATATTTTGGTTCAAATTACATAAAACCATATATAAGTTTTGATGTGTTGTACAAAACCACATGTATGATCCTGTAATTTAACAAAACCACACCGTTAACCAAAATTTTTTTGTTCTAATATACATACGAATTCTAAACTTATATACTAAATATATGAGTTCATTTAACACATTACCTAAATATTGTAGCCATCCAAATTAATTATTTTTTATTGTGCTAAGTATTAAGTTAAATTAGTTAATGGTGTAGTTTTATGAGACCTGAAGACTATAATACCTGGGTTATATGCCACATACCAAAATTATTGTGATTTTATGCAACTCGGACCATACTACCCGGGAACCAGGTCACATGTAGGACTGATCATATGAAAGCACAATGGATAATGAATTACAAAGGATAGGCAGCCTACAGATTCGAATCACAGCTGCATCAACCGAATACAAATATAGATCAGTAACAACACTAATTTACTTGCACGGTCATTTTGGCCACGGTTCTATGGACTAATTAAGTAAATTTATTGCATCTAAACAAGCGTTTTGCAAGATCTTTTTACACCCACCATGCTGGTTGATGGGCATTAGCTAAATTTACTCCAATATCTTTATTATAATTATCTATATGAGTGAACGTATAATACATACCGTTAAAATCATCTTCATCCGTTACAACGCACAAGCATTTTGCCTGTGTGTATGTGTATATAAATATATATACAGATGCACTAAAGCACGTGCGGCGCATGGTTTAGCTACGCCGCGTGCCTCTGATCCCGGATTTTCCGTTTTTCACGTTCTCATGCGCCCTCCCACCTTCCCTCCGTTTTTTCCATTTTTCCCCTAGCGCTCCCACTCCTTTTTCTCATTCCTCCTCTACTAGTAAAAAAATTATTATCAATTATTGTATCGCTTTCCCTCGTTCCTCCTCTACCGATAAAAAAACTATTATCGGTTATTCTATCACTTTCCGTTATCTCGATAGCCTACATGTAAATAAATTATTCTATGTTATTCCGTCACTTCCTGTTAACTCGATAGCCTACAGGTAAATAAATTACTTTCTATTATTGCATCAATTTTTTACTAATAGGTATTAGGGAGGGATTGATAGTAATTTCTTTCCACATGTAAACAATAATTTTGTTACAGACATGTATTTGTTACAACTGAAGCACAAACTAGAGAATAAATGATTTACTCATTGTTACAATTAACCACGACATCGTGTTAAATCAGTATACATCTAAGCACCTCGAGAAAAAACAAATAAATGGATATTTTACAAGATCAACAACCCAAAAATAAAAAATACTTACTGATAAACACAACAAACAAGGCTATGAATAAAAAATTTACATCATCGCCACCACTTTTACACAGTATACATGATTTTTCACCGGCGATAAGGACCACCAGCTGCCGACTGCTGAATGGCTCTGGTCCTATGCGTCACCACATAGGCAGCCTGCCGATCCAGCCATCAATCATGTGGGCAGCTTGCCACGCAGTCTCAACGAGCTTCGATGACCCTCTCTCCCCTTGCTCCCATCGCCACGCCCACCTGGATCAAAGACGCCACGACCCTAGGAGCCTAACACCGGAGTAGTTGCACCAACGTCTAAGTCACCAGAGTGAATCACCAGATCTAGGCCCCTCTACCGCCGAGGAAGCGCACCTCACAGGAGCCCCCGTCGAAGAGGCATACCCAGGCGGCAGTGGAGGTCCACCACGCAATGGTAGCGGCGATGGCTGCTCCTACTCGTGGTGGCCACCAAAGACACCAGATTTGTGTTGTCCCTCTCGGAGAGGCACCGACTAATGCTCCTGCTTGTGCAGGTAGCTACTCCAGCTCGTGGTGTCCACCAGCTGCCACGCCCCTAGATCTGCACCGCTGATGTCCCTCTCGTAGCTGCCTCACTGATCCAGCATCGACGACCTCGCCATTGACGTCTCACTGCCCTATTTTGCACTCGGTGCAGATCTGGATAAATCGGAAGGATTAGTAGAATGCATGGATGGCTGTTACTGGAGGTGACACGGCCATCATCGTCGAGAGACCACTGCCATCGAGAGAAATCCCTGACGCCACCACCGCCACTTCCTCCGCCTAGGAGCCGCCACCTCCTGCATCTCCATATCCAAAAATTTCGAAAAAAATGAATGGGTGGTTGGTTATAGTATGGTGACCTCATATATATTAATATGCGTTTTAGTGTCCAGTAAAAGAATTACACTGATGGGTGGTTGATTACGGTGTGGGGGATCAGCACATATATATTAATATATGGGTGTGATGTCTAGTAAACAAATTACTCTAGTAGTAAAGGGGTGGTTGGCAATGATTTCTCTCGTAGTAAAGATTTTACTACCGCTACTACTTAATGAAAAGGTGCAGGAAGAGATAGTCAGAGATGATTTCTCTCCTAGTAAAAATTTTACTACAACTACTACATGAAGAAAAGGTGCAGGAGGAAGGGGTGGGGGGCTGGGGACGAGTGGGGATCGCTAGATACGTTGTAAGGCATGCATTTTAGCTAAACCACACACTGTGAATGACTGACTTTTTCAATCCTTTCGACCTTGGTTCCATAGGAGCAAGTTAGAAAGGTTGAGAAATAGAACCATTTGATTTGATTCGTTCCCAATAGCCATGAGATGATCATCTTAGGGTGATCTTTTTGTCAACAGATGCTCTTATTACCCTCGTAGTCTCTGAAGGATGAGAACCCACTATGTAGCATCTACATCGATAATTCAAGCATTGTATATGTCATTAGTCTGATTCTTTGTAGGAACTATCCATAATAACAAGCTTGCAAAATGAGTCTATTTATCATAAAGAGATTCATTGTTCCTGACCTTGCTTCATCTTAATTGTTATTTGAACAAAAAGATCACAATAACTTGGTAAAAGTTCTATCTTGGTCGGAGTGGGGATAGTATTTGTCACACCCTGAGATTTTCCCCCTTAATAGAGCCACACAAAAAATACTAAAGAAATTATTTAAATAAGGCTATGGAATTTAATTAATGGTGAAAATACAAAATAACAATGCATCATGGCTGGAAATATTTTTCTTGTATTCCTCTTGCCAAAATACACGGACAAGATTTTTATTGAAATTTTTAGAGCACTAGAAATATTTTTAATAAATCAAAATGCATTATTAGAATTAAAAATCTCCTAGGAAATCTTTTTCCCTTTTTCCTTTCTCCTTTTCTCTTTTTCTCTTTTCTTTTCTCTCCATGGGCCGCGGCCTGCTCTTGTGCTGGCCTGCTCCCACGGCCCACCTACCCTGTGCACCCCTCCCCTCCCTCTCTCGCTGACCGCTGGGCCCCGCTTGTCAGTCCTGCTCGCCCGTGCCGCGCCTTTCCCTCTCACCGACATGTGGGATGGGGGCCTAATGCCAACGGGGTGCCCGATCTTCCGTCAGGTATGGATAACTCTCGATTTGGTGGAGAATTGACACTCACGATCCGGCTTCTGATCACCAAGACCCAAACCCTGCAATCGCAGTACCACGTCTCCTCTTGTTATCAACCATGCGCTGCCCGGTTGACCTCACCACGAAGGCTAATCCCCGTATGCGAATCGAAGAACATAAGCAAGAACAAGGAAGAATGCAACTCAACTTGCAGATGAATGATTATACTCTCGAAGTTGGGGTCTCACAAACTGATAAACGGCGAAACTGTTCAAAGACAGATTAATCTAAGCAAAACCCACTCTAAAAGGTGGCAGCTACTGAATATATATGAGTTAGGACATCCTAGGGTCAGGGTTTGCCCTGTGAGGGGCGCACTCCTCATGGGTTTAGCCCACGACACAAATACAAAGCCCAAAGGCCCAAACTGACTCGGATAGAAAAAATGACACAACTTGTTTTGGCCATTGTGGACAGATCAGAAGGAATTTTGGTGTGAAACCAAAACCATCTGAAAATATACTTCATAAGCTTTCCAACAAGTACTTGTAGGCCCTGTAACTCCTTCTGGATCAAAAGTTATGGCCGTTTGAAATTGATGCTATCTCCCAGCCCGAAACTGAATCGGTCTCGGGGATAGGAGTTTACTTGCACTTGTTGTCTCCACTTTAATATTTGGTTTCTTGAGCTATTCTCCATGGTCTTCTCCCAGGTTCCTAATAACAATAAAATCATCACAAGAATTAAATAGTATGCCATTCGTAGAAATATTTCCATATAAGCTTAGGAACGCATTCACCTGGTGATTAAGTTGACGGGCATGTGCACGAGTAATTGGTCCTTGGATCTGTGGCGCATCTTGTTCAATATGAGGAGGTTGTAAGTGTGTATCTAAAGAAGTGATGTCCTCATCAGGGCCCCACATGTCAGACTCGTCCCTAACCTCTGGCCAAATGGGCCGAAGGGGAAAAATCCAGCCCGCCGTCCGATTTGCGCCTCGCCCCAAGCCCACGCGCCCTCGCTCTCGATTCAAACCACGCGGACCGAGTCGCCTAGCTGTTCCCCCACGTCTCCCGCTCCTCTTGCCCACGATCTCGAGTGGATTCCACCCCACACCACCACGGCCGCCGTCCACAATTTCGAGAAATTTGGCCTCCCCGTCCACAGTCTCCTGCTCCCGTGCCTACTTAAACCCCCACCAGGCTCCTCCGCTCCTTTTCCCTCAAATGCTTGAGCTTCCCGTGAATCCTAACCCCTCGCGCGCCATGATCCCGAGCTGCCATCGCATTTCGCCGACTCCAGCTGAGCGCTACCGCTGTTGCTGCCGCCGCCGCGCTCACCTCTCGGCACCGTCGGCTTCGCCACACTCCGGAGCGCCTAGTCCGCCACCCCTGCGACCCCCATCGCCGCCGAAGGCCCGTGTTCCCCGTCATCCCCTACGGTATGTACCTCCGCCGGTTGTTGACATAGAATTTCGCTGTTTTGTTCGGGCATTCTGTCACACCCTGAGATTAGCCACACAGAAACTTTACCGGAGAAAATACCTAAGAAAAGGAATTTTAAAATGGCTAGAGAAATTAATTGATGGTGTAAAATGCAAGATAATAAATTATCGTGGCGGGGAATATTTTTCTTGTATTCTCTGTGCCAAAATACATTAACTGGATTTTTAGTGGAATTTACAGAGCACAGGAACTATTTTTAATAAATCAAATACGCTTATCGGAATTTAAATCATCCTGGAAATCTTTTTCCTTTTCTTTTCCCTTCTGTTTTCTCTGCTTTCTCTTTTTCTCCATCGCTGGGCCGCCGGCCTAGCACTGTGCCGCAGGCCGGTTTTCCCTCCTCGGCCTCTTCCTCCTCGCGCCCGCGCCCCCGCGCCCTCGCTCCTCGCGCCCGTGCCCCGCGCCCTCGCGCCCGTGCCCCGCTGCCGCGCCCTCGCTCCTCGCGCCCGTGCCCCCGCGCCCGAGCTCGCACCCGCGCCCACGCACCCGCTGACAGGCCGGGCCAGCCTGTCAGCACCATCTTCCTCCTCCGTCCGAATCGGGCGGAGGGGAAATTCCCCGGAGCCGTCCGATCCGGCGCCGCCTCCCGCCTCATCCCGCGCGCCCTCCACTCGTTCAAACGGTCGCGGACCGAGTCCGCCCCACTCCCCCGAGTTCTCCGGCGTCCACGTCCCCTCTCTCCCGAGAATCTCGCACACAATGCCCACGCCGCCGTCCACTCTCCCGTGCGCGATTGGGGCCGTTTGGCCTCGATCTCTCCCGGCCGACTGTATAAAAACCATCTCCACCCTCTCCTCCATCTTTTCCCCAACACGCCGAGCTTTCCAATGCCCCAGAACCCCGTCGCCACCGCGCACCCGTTCTCCGCCGTTTTTTCGCCGCCTCCGGCCGCCGCTCACCGCTGTTCCGGACGCTGCCAGGCTACTCCGCCACCGCCTACACCTCCGCCGCACCGCGCCGCATCTCGGCCGCCACTCCGTGGAAGCCGAAGCTCGCCGGACCACCTCGCCCGCGCGCACGGTGAGTATCGGCCCTCCGTTTCCTTTCGGCCGGTGATTCCCGCCGCGCCGCGTCACTATTCTCCGCTCTAACTCCTGTCCCGTCCTCCTCATCCTCCAGGACACCTCGGCAATCGCCTCTCGCCCGTTCCCCGCCGTCGGAGTTCCGTCGCCGACGTCGTCCCGAGGCCGCCGCCGCTTTTTCGTCGCCACCGTCGTCTTCGCGCCGTCGCTCGCCGTCGCGAGCCGCCGGTAAGAACCCCTTTCGTTTTCCCGTTCCTTTCCGCCCCTTCGTGTGGTCGCCGCCGCGCCGGGTGGTCGCCGTCGTCGACCATCGGGTCGCGTGCGCGCCGCCGCCTCCCGCTCGGGACGGCTGGCTTCGGCCGCCACTCCCCGGGGCCGTCCGATCTGCCGGGTGGCAGATCGGGGCCGCCCGCTCGCTCGCCCGCGTGGTTGCCCGCGGTGGCGCCACGTGGTGCGCCCGCTCTCGGCCGCGGTGGACTTGGTCCGCCGTGCGCCTGCCTCTCGCACGCCACTGGCTGGTGGAGCCTGCCTGTCGGCGCCGGCTTCCCAGTCTGGTGACGTCATTAATCGGTTAATGCGCATTAAATCACTGGTTAATTATATTTACTTTGAAATAGCAGTAAAACTTCAATAAATCATAACTAATTCATGCGAACTCCGATTAAGTCCATTCAAATTTCATTAAATCCAGAAAAATGCCAAGAATCCATTGAAAATACTTTCAGCCCATGTTTGTTGACCCCCATGTACTGTTTTTAATTGTTTATGCATTGTTTGTTGTAGAATCCGACGCCGGTAATTCTCCTGCGTATTTCGAGATCGTAGCCGAATACCTTGAGCCGGAGCAAGGCAAGTCGCACTGATACTTTGATCAATTTGTACCCATTTTTCATTAAATTGCTTTGTTTACGCAAATAAACTGCATTATTTTAATAATTCATGTGGATTGGTATTGCCTATACAATGTCAGGATGAAGCCTTAGTTTTGATGACTAAATCCTTGTCACCTGGGTAATAATATGAGTAGAATATAATCCCTAGGATGCTTAGCCATGCTTAGCAACATAGCTCACCTGGGAATTAAATAATGTCTTTTTATATGATTCGACTCAATATCGGAAAAATGGAACCCTGGATAGGTTGTTGTTAAATTCCTAAAATTTTGACCTAAATGGTGGGCTGTGGGTGTATGGTTTGCTTGTCACACCCATGGCAATTAAGGACCGGTTCGCTGGAACCACTTGGGCAACTTCCCGTACTTGCCACAAGCCAGCGGTGGGCAACAGCTGGCTTGAAGCGTTTCTTCTCCCTCTCCTAGGCACCGAAGAAGAGGGTGGCGTGATGGAGTGGGTTGGCCCGGGGTAGGTTGATCGGCTGCCGGATTCACCGTGGCGCAAGGGGTAGCCTGGCCAATATGGCGTGCCCTGTCGGCAGGTGCAACCTCAGCGTGTGTGGATGTTAGGGAGGGTTGCCGTGAACGGTCCTGTCACAGCCTCGCACGGACATCGTGGTGATGTACTGGCACACGGGAACGTGTGTGGGGCTGTGTCTTGTGGTACAGTTGTACACCTCTGATCAGAGTAAAACTATTCGAATAGCTGCGCCCGCGTAATGGGCACATTGGCCAAGACTCACCGTGATTAGTCTCACCCTAGATAATTAATCCTGTTTTATCAAACTGGTGTGTGGAAGGTGTGAGTCCGGTCGACGTGGTTGAGTTGACCGGGGTGACTGGTTAGCGTGGTTTAACGCTAATCGGTGGAGACTGGTGAGTGTGTGTAACTCTCATCAGTTACGCCTGGTGTCGTGGGTAACTTCCATCAGCGCGGCCTGGTCAACGTGTTTAGCGTTGGTCGGGAAAAAACTGTCAGCGTGTACGTTGTCCCGTGGTGACTGGTTAACGTGTGTAGCGTTAATCAGTGGAGTCCGGGGAACGTGGTGTAACGGTACCCGAAGTTGTCTGGTGAACGTGGTGTAGCGTTCATCAGTGGAGACTGTTGACGTGTTTAGCGTCAATCAGTTGGGAATGGTTGGCCTGGTTAACGTGTAACGTTAATCATGGTAATTAATATTGTTAATTAACCATCAATTTTTAATGTTTGCGAACTACTCCCTTTGCAACTGCTTTCCGCAAATAAACCCTATCCCATCTTTGTACCCTGTGCATATGCATATTTTGTGGTTGATTTGTTGCGAGTACTGTGTGGTACTCAGCCTTGCTCCAATTTTCCCCCCAGTCCCTTGTTGGAGACGCGTCAGATGAAGATCATCCTAGGAATAGGCTGGCTCCGCCTCAAGTGCCTGTGGGAATGGAATCGGCTGCTTGGCCAGATATTTATAGACTCCATTTTACCTTTTTCCGCTGCATTTATGTAATATACAGTTTACTCTGTTTATAAGACACTCTATATGGCAACTTGGTTTGTTACCCTGCTTTCCTGCAGGGATTTATACACATTAATGTTCAGAATTTCGGTGCGAATTTCTGGGCGTTACACATTCCTCCCCCTAACCCGCTCTACACCATCGCTAGGACCTCCCACACCTCGTCCGTATCTCCGTCGTTCCTTTGTGCCGCCGGGACCCTGTCAGCGTCACCGTCCCGAAGCTTTGCCGCCACCAACCCCTCTTCCTCGCCGCCGTTCACCGTTCTCTAGCCGTCGTCGAACCTCGGTGAGGCACCCATCCAATTCTTCTTCTCCTCTGCCGCTCACCGCCACTCTTCGGGGGCCAAATGGTCGCTGGCGGCGACCATCGGGCCGCTCACCCCGCCGCGGCTCAGCCGCCCCAGTGGGGGCCGAGCCCCGTTCGTCCAAGGCCGTTCAATCTGCCTCCATAGATTGGGGACGTCCATGTGGCACCGCTGCGGGTGCCCGCCCATTGCCATGTCGGCGCCACCTCGGCGCCGCACCGGCCTATCTGTCCGCCATGGCTGCCACATCGGTAGCCGCGTGTTGTGGTCGCGTTGGGCCTCGGTGGACCACGTCCACCGTGCACCGCCAACCCATGGGCACTGACCCATGGGCCCCACCTATCGGTACCTGTTCTCGGGTCTGCTGAGGCCATAAACCTTGTTTAATGCGTAATAAATCACTTAGAGGTTATTTTTATAGGAAAAACACAGAGAACCTTTAAAAATTCATAACTAATTCATACGAGCTTCGATTAATTCCATTCAAATTTCATTAAATCCATAAAAATATAAAGAATTCATTAAAAATACTTTTAGCTCATGTTTCAGTGGTCACATGTACTGTTTTTAATTGTTTGTGCTTTGGTTGCTTTAGAAACTGACGTGTCCGACCCTCCCGTGTACTATGAGGTCGTTGCAGAGTTCGCAGAGCCGGAGCAAGGCAAGTTACATCACGTTACAAGTTGGTATCAGAGCCAAACTTGACCATAGGATCAGCCAAATGAAAACCCTAAGAGCCCTCTGAAACTTCTTATCTGTATATGCTTTTTTGCACTTGGAGCTCTTTGGGAAAATTGGGGATTTATTCTTGGTTTGGGATGAAATCTTGGCCTTTATTTGACTGAAATTTTTGAGTCGGCTCAAGTCTAGGATGGGGATTTTATTTGACGGTCGCGTCATGAGTGTCCAAATTTTGGGAAAACATTGGTTCATCGGGGGAAACGTATAATTTAAGACGTGTATGAAATTTTCCTAATTGCCTTGCAATTATTATTTAAATTAGTTTGGTGTTATTTTATTCGGTCATATCATTCTTACGATTTCTTAATACTGATCATGCAAAAATTATTTTATGCATAAAACTGTTGTTTATTCTAAATTATTTATCGTTTATTTATGTGGATCTGAGCATACATTGATTCCCCCTCCTTGTCTTCTATAGATGGACAGCCTTCCTAACCAACGTGGAGCAGAGATGGGAGGTTTTGTGGAGGAGCTTAGGATGATGAGTTTCACTTTGGGGTACAGTCACGCCCCAGAGTACACCGCAATGGAGCCATTAGAGGGCGAGCTCCCACACCGTGTCCGCTTGGAGCTGCCAGGCGAACAGTATCTCCTGCCAGCTATGGAGATAGAGATCGGTGGGCGTGCCTTTAACTACACCTGCCAGGAGGCTGCTTTCCACCTGACTGGAGAGCTACACCGCAGGCACCACTCCACCCTCCGTACCACAGCCTACCGCTACCTCCCCAGCCGGACTCACTACTAGATGTACAACACTTTCCAGCTAGCAGATGCGGAGAATGACACCACCATTGTCCACATGAGGCGAGCCTTGTGGGCCATGGACTACATGCATGCCAACTTAGTGCGTGCGGCCCACAACAGGGAGGACACCAACAAGATGACCATTATCGGTCTCCAGAACCAGGCCGACCACCTAAAGAAGGAGGTCACGGAGATGAAGGGTCAGTAGCTGCCAGGTGGGGCTAGGATCCGTCTGACCCCGAGGAAGAGGACCCTTCCTCCGGTGCATACTCAGTTGGCCCCCAGGAACAGGCCACATGCACCGCCAGCTCCCGCACCAGCACCAGCATCAGCTCCAACCCCAGCTCTATTCCCCGCACCAGCACCAGCTCCAGTGTCAGCACCAGCTGGTGGCACAATCAGTATGTCGTCGAGTGATAGCAGCTCCCAGGGCGGCACCAGCATCCACGGGGGCTTTACCTCCATTGACGACAGTAGCTCCTTCAGTGGATCCTGCACCCACAGCGAGGCTAGTTCATCGTCACGCAACAGTGAGGACTACGTGAGTGGTTCTAGGAACCGCTCTGACGACGAGGTAGGCAATGAGCAGGAGCCGGGGGACAACTCGGATGACCGCAAGAGCCGCTCAGAGCACTAGAGGCGTCGTCCCTAGCTTTCGTCATTTTCTTTGTTTACTTTCATGTTAGTTGTAATGTTAGAATGTTTGCTTTGGGGTTAGTCGATGGTTCATACCATCTGTTTTGTGGTATGACCACCCTAATTAGGAGTTGAACTGCTTTTGTTATGTTTCTAAATTAAGCACCTCAGTTAATTTAATTCAGTCACTTAATTACCACTTCTAGTTCTGAGCCGCATGTTTTTCTTCTTTCCTTCCACTTCCATTCCCCTTCAAATGGTGAACACCAGGACCGGTGCCCGCGTTACCAGTGACACCAGTGCAACCAATCACCAAGATGGGGCACCACAGAACAATGGGGCCCCTAACCACCTGCCATCCCCATTACCCGAGAACCCGACAGTCACTTAGGTTCTGGCCAATCAGAACCTAATGATGGCAATAATGATGCAGCAGATGCAGCAGAACAATTTGCAACAGCAGCACCAGCAGGCTCATATCCCACCCACTGCTCCCCAGTCCAAGCTGCCAGAGTTCTTGAGGGTCAGACCGCCCATGTTCTCGAGCACCACCAACCCCATGGACTCCAACGACTAGCTATTGACAATTGAGAAGAAACTCAACCTTCTCCAATGCAACGACCAGGAAAAGGCCGCCTTCGCCACGCACCAGCTCCAGGGTCCCGCCTCTACTTGGTGGGACAATTTCCTCATGACCTGCACCGCCAGAACTGAGGTCACCTTGGCAGATTCTGCCACAACTTCCAAAAATCCCAAATTCCGGCAGACATTGTGGCACAAAAGAAGAGGGAATTCTGAGGACTGGTGCAGGGGAATAAGACCGTCACAGAGTACCTCCATGACATCAACCGCCTGGTGCGCTATGCGCCAAAGGATGTCCGCACTGACACAGAACGACAGGAGAAGTTCCTGGAGGGGTTAGATAACGAGCTGACCAACCAGCTCCTCTCTAGTGACTACCCTGACTTCGAGAAGTTGATGTACAAGGCGATCCGCCAGGAGGACCAGTGCAACAAGATGAACCGCAAGCGAAAGGTGGCCCAGTTCAGGGCACACCAAGGACAGCACTAGAGAACTAGGGTGATGCTGGGGCACTTCGAGGGCAACAGCAACAGCAGCGGGCAACACAACCATCACCCCGCTCCGCGCCCACCAATGGCGCCAGCTCAGCAGGGACAACCCAGGAAAGACAGTGGGGGAAAAACCCTCATTTGCTTCAACTGCAATGAGCTGGGCCACTTCACAGACAACTGCCCGAAGCCGAAGTGCATCGCCGCCAGGCCTACAGTTCCCCAGAACCCCAACACCAACGAGCCCGTGATCAAGGGGTGTGTTATCCACGTCTCCACAGAAGAGGCACAGGCTACACTAGAAGTGGTATTGGGTACGTTTCTTGTGAACTCAATCCTTGTAACTGTACTTTTTGATGCTTGTGCAACGCATTCTTTCATCTCAAAGAAATTTATGGGGACACATGGGATAAAGGTAGTGGAACTTAAGATCCCCATGCGGGTTCACACCCCTGGGAACCGCATGACCACATCTCACTATAGTCCCTCAGTGAACCTAGAAATCCAAGGGTCACCTTTTCTAGCCAATCACATCCTCCTAGAATCCAAAGACCTAGATGTCAACCTAGGGATGGATTGGTTGACCTGGAGTCAGAGTCAGGAGGCAAGTTTGAATCAAGTTGCAATCGAGCGACAGCCGGAAAGTGGGAAGAAACCAGACAGAATGGTGGAAGATATTCCAGTAGTAAGGGAGTATCCGGACGTTTTTCTTGAAGATCTACCAGGAATGCCACCAAAAAGAGAGATCGAGTGAAGGATCGATTTAGCACTGGGAACGGCCCCAACATATAAAAGGCCCTATAGAATGGCACCAAATGAGATGGTAGAAGTCAAGAAGCAAGTTGACGATCTGCTACAGAAAAGCTACATTCGACCAAGCACGTCACCTTGGGGTGCACCGGTCATCTTCATAGAAAAGAAAGACAAAACAAAGCGGATGTGCGTGGACTATCGTGCACTAAATGATGTAACAATCAAGAACAAGTATCCCTTGTCAAGGATTGACGATCTCTTCGACCGGTTGGAGGGAACCATCATCTTTTCCAAGATAGACCTGCGATCAAGATACCATCAGCTAAGGATCTAGGAAGAGGATATCCCGAAGATGGCCTTCATCGATTCCCCCTCTGAAACAAGAAGTTTTGGACCGGGAGGTATAAGATCAATCACTTGGACGTACGAGTGCACCATTATGTCCTTTGGACTAACAAACGCACCAGATTTCTTCATGAACCTGATGAACAAGGTATTCATGGAGTTTCTGGACAAGTTTGTGGTGGTTTTCATCGATGACATCCTCATCTACTTGAAGTCAGTGGAAGAACATGAACAACACCTCTGGTTAGTTCTCGAGAAGCTAAGAGAGCACCAGCTGTTTGCCAAGTTTAGCAAGTGTGACTTCTGTCTGAACAAAGTATAGTTCCTCGTGCACGTCATCATTGCTCAGGGAGTTGCCGTGGACCCGACGAACATGGAATTAGTTACTAATTGGAAACCGCCCAAGACAGTGACACAAGTGCGGAGTTTCCTTGGACTCGTGGGTTATTACCACCAGTTCATCGATAACTTCTCGAAGATTACGAGACCCATGACGCAGTTGCTGAAAAGACATGAAGTTTGTCTAGACAACCGAGTGCAACCGTAGTTTTGAGGAGTTCAAAGAGAGGTTAGTATCTGTGCCAGTCTTGATCTTGCCAGATCCCAAGGACTTCCAGGTGTATTGTGACGCATCCTGCCAAGGGCTTGGATGTGTGCTAATGTAAAAGGGCAGAGTCGTAGCCTACGTGGCTCGCCAGTTGCGTCCCCACCACGGCAACTACCCGACGCATGACCTGGAACTGACAGCAGTGATTCATGCTTTGAAGATTTGGCAGCATTACCTCTTCGGTAACCATAGTGAGATCTATACGGACCATAAGAGCCTAAAATATATATTCACCAAGCCTGATCTAAACCTCCATCAAAGAATATGGCTGGAATTAATCAAAAACTACGACGTGGGAATACACTACCACCCGGATAAAGCCAATGTGGTAGCAGATGCTCTGAGCAGGAAGAGTTATTGCAACAGTGCTCGAGCAGAGACGCTGTGCAAGGAAGTTCAACAAGACTTTGAACGTTTGAATTAGGGCATCGTTGGCCCCGAATTCATGGCAGCCCTAGAGGCCCAACCTACACTCTTCGATCAAGTTCGTGAGGCACAAGCGAATGATCCAGAGATTAAAGAGCTCAAGGAAAACATGAGAGTTGGAAAAGCTCAGGACTTCACGGAAGATGAAAACAGGACAGTATGGATAGGAGAACGGTTATGCATCCCAAAAAACAAGGAACTCAAGGACCTGATACTCCAGGAAGCTCATGAGAAGTAGTACTCCATTCACCCTGGAAGCACCAAAATGTACCAAGACCTCAAGATAAAGTTTTGGTGGGCCAGCATGAGAAGAGAGATAGTGGAATTCGTGGCACTCTGCAACATGTGCCAGCGAGTCAAAGCAGAACACCAGTGACCCGTAGGACTCCTACAACCACTCAAGGTCCTAGAGTGGAAATGGGAAGAGATCAGGATGGACTTCATCACCGGTTTGCCCCGAACATCTTCAGGTTATGATTCTATCTTAGTGATTGTTGATCGACACACCAAGGTCGCCCATTTCATTCCTGTGCACATGGCTACTCAGGCAAGAGACTAGCAGAACTCTACATGACCCACATAATGTGTTTACATGGGGTACCCAAAAGGATTGTATCCGACCACGGTAGCCAATTCACCTCCAAATTTTGGCAGAAGCTTCAAGTAGAATTAGGGAACCGTCTGAATTTCAGCACGGCCTACCATCCATAGACGGATGGGCAGACGGAAAGAGTCAACCAAATATTGGAGGACATGCTAAGAGCATGCGCGTTAGACTTCGGTGGGACCTGGGATAAGAGTCTTCCCTACGTGGAGTTCTCGTACAACAATAGTTACCAAGTCAGTTTACATATGGCACCATTTGAAGCCTCGTATGGCAGGAAGTGTCGTACACCCCTCTTCTGGGATCAGACCAGCGAATGCCAGGTATTCAGGACAGATGCACTCAAGGAAACTGAGGAGAAAGTGGCCATTATCCAGGAAAGGTTGAAGACGGCCCAGTCAAGACAGAAGAGCTATGCTGACAACCGCTGCAGAGACCTAAGCTTTGAAGAAGGAGACTACGTGTACCTTCGCGCACTCCATTCCGAGGCGTACACCGGTTTCAAACAAAGGGAAAGTTAGCACTGCGCTTCATGGGACCCTACCAGGTCCTAGCTCGCAAAGGTGAAGTTGAGTATTAGTTGGATCTTTCAGCTTCAATGGCAGGCATACATGACGTGTTCCATGTGTCCCAATGAAAGAAATGTCTGAGGGTACCAGCAGAACAAGCCGATCTGGAGTAGATCGAAATCCAAGAGGACCTCACTTGCGTGGAGAGGCCAATCCGAATCTTGGAGATCAGCGAAAGAAACACCAGGAGCAAGGTGATCAGATTCTGTAAGGTATAGTGGAGCCATCACTCAGAAAAAGAAGCTACTTGGGAGCGAGAGGACGAATTGAAGTCCGCCCATCCATACCTTTTCTCCAGCTCTTCTGAATCTCGAGGACGAGATTTTGTTTAAGGGAGAAAGGTTTGTCACACCCTAAAATTTTCCCCTTAATAGAGCCACACAAAATATACTAAAGAAAATGTCCAAAGAAATTATTTAAATAAGGCTATGGAATTTAATTAATGGTGAAAATACAAAATAACATTCCTTTTGCCAAAATACACTAACAGGATTTTTATTGGAATTTTTAGAGCACTAGAAGTATTTTTAATAAATCAAAACGCATTATCGGAATTAAAAACCTCCTCGGAAATCTTTTCCCTTTTCCGTTTTTCCTTTCTCCTTTTCTCTTTTTCTCTTTTCTTTTCTCTCCCTGGGCCATGGCCTGCTCCTATGCTGGCCTACTCCTGCAGCCCGCCTGCCCTGCACTCACCTCTCCTCCCTCTCTCGATGACCGCTGGGCCCCACCCGTCAGTCCCGCTCGCCCAAGACATGCCACTCTCTCGCCGACATGTGGGACCGGGGCCCCACATGTCGAACTCGTCCCTAACCTCCGGCCAAATCGGCCAGAGGGAAAAAATCTTGCCCACCATTTGATTTGCGCCTCGCCCCGAGCCCGTGTGCCCTCGCCCTTGGTTCAAACCACGCGGACCGAGTCACCTAGCCATTCCCCCACGTCTCCGGCTCTTCTCGCCCACGATCTCGAGTGGACTCCACCCCACACCACCACGGCCACCGTCCACGATTTCGAGAAATTCGGCCTCCTCGGCCACGGTCTCTCGTTTTCGTGCCTACTTAAACCCCCGCCAGGCTCCTCCACTCCTTTTCCCACAAACGCCCGAGCTCCCCGTGCATCCTTACCTCTCGCGCACTGTGATCCTGAGCCACAGTCGCATTTCGCCGACTCCAGCTAAGTGCTGCCACTGTTGCTGCCACCGCCGCGCTCGCCTCTCGGCACTGTCTGCTTCGCCGCACTCCGGAGCATCTAGTCCAACACCCCCACGACCCCTATCGCCACCAGAGGCCCGTGTTCCCCGTCGTCCCCTACGGTAAGTACCTCCGCCGGTCGTCGGCCGTGGAATTTTGCCGTTTTGTTTGCACATTCCTCCCCTTAACCCACTCTACACCGTCGCCAGGACCTCCCGCACCTTGTCCGTACCTCCGTCATCCCTTTGCGCCGCTGGGACCCCGTCGGCGTCGCAATCCGGAACCCTCTTCCTCGTTGCCATTCGCTGTTCTCCGCCCGTTGTCAAACCTCGGTAAGGCACCCATCTGATTTCTCTTCTCCTCCGCCACTCTCCGGGGGCTAGATGGTCGCCGGCGGTGACAATCGGGCCACTCACACCGCCGCAGCTCGGGCGCGCCGGAGGGGACCAAGCCCCGTTTGTCCAGGGCCATCTAATCTGCCTTGGCAGATTAGGGCCGTCTGCGTGGTGCCGCTGCGGGTGCTCACCCGTTGCCACGTTGGCGCCACCTCGGAACCTGTTCGCACCAAAAACCACCAGGTGTGCCAAGAAGCTTGTTGATGATCTGGCTTGATGCGATTGAACATACGAAGGCCTGGGAGATCTGCTTAGCTCCAGTGCAAGTCCTAAAATCTTGAGGTTCGTAGGCGTGCCAGTCAATTTGACCCAGCAATTGACAAGGAGATAAAGAAATTAGATCACCGATCCAATCGGCCAGCAAGCCGATACGGATTCCTTCCAGCCGATCGCCGCTAGCTCTTGTACCGAAGGTAATGCCCGTGCCCAGGCCCTCGCCTGTACTCGCGCCCAGGCCCTCGCTTGTGCCCGATAGCTCCCGAGTACTTGTCCATGCTCGCGCCTTGACCCTTCTGTGCCCGTGCCCGGATCCTTCCGTGCCCGCGCCCGGGTCTCGTGTCCACGCCCGGATCTCTGTGCCCGCGCCCGGGTCTTCGTGCCCGCGTCCGGCTACCAGCAGCGATCGGCCGATAAGCCGATAGAATCTTCCTTCAGCCGATGGCGCCGACAGTGCTCGCACGTCGGCTACGCCTATACCCGGGCCCTCGTCCTCGGCGTGCTCACGTCCGGATCCTTGTTGGTCCTCGTGTCCGGATATGTGGTCAACAATACTTGCGCATCGGCTAAGAAACCGATAATATAGTCGATGATAATATAAACAGATAATAAACCAGCCATCGGCTAAGGAGCCGATGATAAAGTAGATGATAATATAAACAAACAATAAGCTAGCCGACTGCCAATAACAACACATGTGCATCGGCTAGAAAACCGATGATAATATAGATGACCAAGACAGTAAGGATAATACAGTCGGCTTTGTAAAAAGATAACCTATCGGCTAAGCACTCCGATAGAACGTCGCATATACACCGATCGGCTCATCAAGGATAAATCTATTATTATCAATCTAGTAGTTCAGACCTAACTAATGCAGCACAGATTAATAATAATAAAGGAACCTCGACAAGCCGATAGACCTAATACAACTGTGATGTGATAAGATAACTTATCGGCTATACATTCCAATAAGACACTTGCGCAAAAACCATCAACCTAGCAGGAACGATTTATCGCTGGCAGCTCAGTAGGTCGGACCCAACCGATGCAGCACGAACTGATGATAAATCGCCCCCAGTAAGCTGATAAGATCTACGCACGCGTGATGTGGTATACCTGATCGGCCTAAGAGGTCGGACCGAACCGATGCAGCCGTAGACAGGGCAGATACACCTGGGTAAGGGGTGACGAGTCTTACCCTCTCGCAGGAGTTCGGACCTAACCGATGCAGCCCCGCTCGAGAAGCAAGAACCCGTCGAAAGGGTGGCGATGCGCCGAATTTGATTGATCTGTGTGGATAGTTTACAAGGTCCCTAGGCATACGTATTTATACCCCGAGTTACATGAGTCCTTATAGGACACGGCACACAACTTCCTATCTATAAAAGGAAAACTAACAAGCCCTAATCGGATACGAGATCAGGTTTTCCTAAAAATTATCAAAACTACCTAATTTATAGATAAGGTAATTAACTGCCATAGCGTGGTCTTCACGATTCCTTCCCGAATCCGGCTTCTTCTGGACTGTAACGCCCAGAAATTCGCACCGAAATTCTGAACATTAATGTGTAATAAATCCCTGCCCAGGAAAGCCAGGGTACACAAATCAAGTTGCCATACAGAGTGTCTTACAAACAGAGTAAACTGTATATTACATAAATGCAGCGGAAAAAGGTAAAACGGAGTCTATAAACATCTGGCCAAGCAGCCGATTCCATTCCCACAGGCACCTTGACGGCGGAGCCAGCCTATTCCTCAGGATGATCTTCATCTGACGCGTCCTCCAACACTGGGGGAAAATTGGAGCAAGGCTGAGTACCACCCACAGTACTCAACAAATCACACCCACAAATATGCATATGCACAGGGTACAAAGATGGGATAGGGTTTATTTGCGGAAAAGCAGTTGCAAAAGGGAGTAGTTCGCAAACAGTAAAAAGTTGTTTTATTTAACAATATTAACTTCCACTGATTAACGTTACACCACGTTAACCAGGCCCAACCATTCCCAACTGATTGACGCTAAACCACGTCAACCAGTCTCCACTGATGAACGCTACACCACGTTCACCAGACACCTCCGGGTACCGTTACACCACGTTACCCGGACTCCACTGATTAACGCTACACCACGTTAACCAGTCACCACCGGACAACGTATCACGCTGACCAGCTTTTCCCGACCAACGCTAAACCACGTTGACCAGGCCGCGCTGATGGAAGTTACACCACGACCACCAGGCGTAACTGATGAGAGTTACACCACACTCACCAGTCTCCACCGATTAGCGTTAAACCACGCTAACCAGTCACCCCCGGTCAACTCAACCACGTCGACCGGACTCACACCTTCCACACACCAGTTTGATAAAACAGGATTAATTATCTAGGGTGAGACTAATCACGGTGAGTCTTGGCCAATGTGCCCATTACCGCGGGCGCGGCTATTTGAATAGTTTTACTCTGATCAGAGGTGTACAACTGTACCCACAAGACACAGCCCCCACACACGTTCCCGTGTGCCAGTACATCACCACGATGTCCCGTGCGAGGCTGTGACAGGACCGTTCACGCAACCCCTCCCTAACCATCCACACCACGCTGAGGTTGCACCTGCCGACAGGGCACGCCATATTGGCCAGGCTACCCCCCTTGCGCCACGGTGAATCCGGCAGCCGATCAACCCTACCCCGGGCCGACCCAACTCCATCACGCCCACCCTCTTCTTCGGTGCCTAGGAGAGGGAGAAGAAACGCTTCAAGCCCAGCCGTTGCCCACGCTGGCTTGTGGCAAGTACGGGAAGTTGCCCAAGTGGTTCCCGCGAACCGGTCCTTAATTGCCATGGGTGTGACAAGCAAAACCATACACCCACAGCCCACCATTTAGGTCAAAATTTTAGGAATTTAACAACAACCTATCCAAGGTTCCATTTTTCCGACATTGAGTCGAATCATATAAAAAGACATTATTTAATTCCAAGGTGAGCTATGTTGCTAAGCATGGCTAAGCATCCTAGGGATTATATTCTACTCATATTATTACCCAGGTGACAAGGATTTAGTCATCAAAACTAAGGCTTCATCCTGACATTGTATAGGCAATACCAATCCACATGAATTATTAAAATAATGCAGTTTATTTGCGTAAACAAAGCAATTTAACGAAAAATGGGTACAAATTGATCAACGTATCAGTGCGACTTGCCTTGCTCCGGCTCAAGGTATTCGGCTACGATCTCGAAAAACACAGGAGAATTACCGGCGTCGGATTCTACAACAAACAATGCATAAACAATTAAAAACAGTACATGGGGGTCAACAAACATGGGCTGAAAGTATTTTTAATGGATTCTTGGCATTTTTTTGGATTTAATGAAATTTGAATGGACTTAATCAGAGTTCGCATGAAATAGTTATGATTTATTGAAGTTTACTGCTATTTTCAGAGTGAATATAATTAACCAGTGATTTAATGCGCATTAACCGATTTAAAGACGTCACCCGAGAGGGAGGCGACGGCGCACAGAGGCGGGCGCACCACGTGGCGCCACCGCGGGCAACCACGCGGGCGAGCGAGCGGGCGGCCCCGATCTGCCACCCGGCAGATCGGACGGCCCCGGGGAGCGGCGGCCGAAGCCAGCCGTCCCGAGCGGGAGGCGGCGGCGCGCACGCGACCCGATGGTCGACGACGGTGACCACCCGGCGCGGCGGCGACCACACGGAGGGGCGGAAAGGAACGGGAAAACGAAAGGGGTTCTCACCGGCGGCTCGCGACGGCGAGCGACGGCGCGAAGACGACGGTGGCGACGAAAAAGCGGCGGCGGCCTCGGGACGACGTTGGCGACGGAACTCCGACGGCGGGGAATGGGTGAGAGGCGATTGCCGAGGTGTCCTGGAGGATGAGGAGGACGAGAGAGGAGTTAGAGTGGAGAATGGAGACACGACGCGGCAGGAATCACCGGCCGGAAAGGAAACGGAGGGCCGATACTCACCGTGCGCGCGGGCGAGGTGGTCCGGCGAGCTTCGGCTTCCACGGAGTGGCGGCCGAGATGTGGCGCGGCGCGGCGGAGGTGCTAGCGGTGGCGGGGTGGCCTGACGGCATCCGGAACGGCGGCGAGCGGCGGCCAGAGGCGGCGAAAAAAACGGCGGAGAACGGATGCGCGGTGGCGACGGGGTTCTGGGGCACTGGAAAGCTCGGCGTGTTGGGGAAAAGATGGAGGAGAGGGTGGAGATGGTTTTTATACAGTCGGCCGGGGGAGATCGAGGCCGAACGGCTCCAATCGTGCACGGGAGAGTGGGCGGCGGCGTGGGCATCGTGTGCGAGATTCTCGGGAGAGAGGGGACGTGGACGCCGGAGAACTCGGGGGAGTGGGGCGGACTCGGTCCGCGACCGTTTGAACGAGTGGAGGGCGCACGGGATGAGGCGGGAGGCGGCACCGGATCGGACAGCTTCGGGGAATTTCCCCTCCGCCCGATTCGGACGGAGGAGGAAGATGGAGATGACAGGCGGGCCCGGCCTGTCAGCGGGTGCGTGGGCGTGGGAGCTCGGGCGCGAGGGCGCGGCGGCTCGGGCGTGAGGAGCTCGGGCGCGGGAGCTCGGGCGCGAGGGCGCGGGCGCGAGGGCGCGGCAGCGGGGCACGGGCGCGAGGGCGTGGGGCACGGCGCGAGGACGCGGGGGCGCTTGGGCGCGAGGAGGAAAAGGCTAGGGAGGAAAAAAAAGGACCCGGCACAATGCTGGGCCAGCGGCCCGGCGATGGAGAAAAAGAGGAAACAGAGAAAACAGAAGGGAAAGAAAAGGAAAAAGATTTTCAGGACGATTTTAATTCCGATAAGCGTATTTGATTTATTAAAAATAGTTCCTGTGCTCTATAAATTCCACTAAAAATCCAGTTAATGTATTTTGGCACAGAGAATACAAGAAAAATATTCCCCGCCACGATAATTTATTATCTTGCATTTTACACCATCAATTAATTCCTCTAGCCTTTTTAAATTCCTTTTCTTAGGTATTTTCTCCGGTAAAGTTTCTGTGTGGCTAACTCAGGGGTGTGACAAACCTACCCCCCTTAAACAGAATCTCGTCCCCGAGATTCGGAGGTGCTGGCGAAAAGGTGAGGATGGGCGGACTTTAGTTCGTCTTCTCGCTCCCAGGTGGCTTCTTCCTCTGAATGGTGACTCCACTGTACCTTGCAGAATCTGATTACCCGGCTCCTGGTGTTTCTTTCACTGATCTCCAGGATCCGTATTGGCTTCTCCACATAGGTGAGGTCTTCCTGGATCTCGATCTGTTCCGGATCTGCCTGTTCTGCTGGTATCCTTAGACACTTCTTCAGTTGTGACACGTGGAACACATCGTGTATGCCAGTCATTGAAGCTGGGAGGCTCAACTGATATGCCACTTCACCTTTACGGGCTAGCACTTGGTAGGGTCCCACGAAATGTGGTGCTAGCTTCCCTTTGGTTTGGAACCTGTGTACTCCGCGGAGGGGTGACGCGAAGGTACACGTAGTCTCCTTCCTCGAAGCTTAAGTCTCGTCGTCGGTTGTCAGCATAACTCTTCTGTCTGGATTGAGCCGTCTTCAAACGCTCTCGTATTATGGCTACCTTCTCTTCTGCTTCTTTGAGTGCGTCGGTTCCGAATACCTGACGTTCACCTGTCTGATCCCAGAAAAGGGGTGTGCGGCACTTCCTGCCATACAGAGCTTCAAACGGTGCCATCTGCAAGCTGGCCTGGTAGCTGTTGTTGTACGAGAACTCTGCGTAGGGTAAGCTCTTATCCCATGTTCCTCCGAAGTCTAGTGCGCAAGCTCTCAGCATGTCCTCCAATATCTGATTGACTCTTTCAGTCTGACCATCTGTTTGTGGATGATATGCCGTGCTGAAGTTCAGTCGGGTTCCCAACTCTTCTTGTAACTTCTGCCAAAACTGGGAAGTGAACTGGCTACCACGATCAGAAACGATCTTCTTGGGTACTCCATGTAAACACATTATGCGAGCCATATACAGTTCTGCCAGTTTCTTACCCGAGTACGTGGTATGCACGGGGATGAAATGCGCAACTTTGGTGAGTAGATCCACGATCACCCAGATTGAGTCATACCCCGATGATGTCCGGGGCAACCCGGTGATAAAATCCATCCCGATCTCTTCCCACTTCCACTCTGGGACCTTGAGTGGCTGTAGCAGTCCTGCAGGCCGTTGGTGTTCTGCCTTGACTCGCTGACACACATCACAAAGTGCCACAAACTCAGCGATTTCCCTTCTCATGCTGGCCCACCAAAACTTGGTTCTAAGGTCTTGGTACATCTTGGTGCTTCCTGGATGAATGGAGTACTGCGTCTCATGGGCTTCCCGGAGTATTAGGTCCTTGAGTTCTTTATTCTCTGGAACGCACAAACGTTCCCCCATCCATACCGTCCCGTTCTCATCTTCCGTAAAACCTTGAGCTTTTCCGACTCTCATGTTCTTCTTAAGTTCTTCGATTTCTGGATCGTTCGCTTGTGCCTTGCGAACTTGATCAAAAAGCGTGGGTTGAGCCTCTAGGGCTGCCACGAATCCATGTTCAACAATGCCCAGATTCAAGCATTCAAACTCCTGCTGCATTTCCTTGCACATTGCCTCTGCCTGGGCGGTGTTGCAGTAACTTTTCCTGCTCAAGGCGTCTGCCACGACATTAGCTTTTCCTGGATGGTAATGTATCCCCACATCATAGTCCTTAATCAGTTCTAGCCACCTTCTCTGGCGGAGGTTCAAATCAGGCTGGGTGAAGATGTACTTCAAGCTCTTGTGGTTCGTATAAATCTCACTACGGTTACCAATGAGGTAATGCCGCCAAATTTTCAAAGCATGGACCACTGCGGCCAATTCCAGGTCGTGTGTTGGGTAATTGCTCTCATGGGGGCGTAACTGATGCGATGCATAGGCGACAACCCTGCCTTCTTGCATCAACACGCACCCTAGCCCTTTGCGGGATGCATCACAGTACACTTGGAAATCCTTCTTGGGATCAGGTAAGATCAAAACCGGTGCTGAAACCAACTTCTTCTTGAGTTCTTCAAAGCTGTGATTGCAGTCAAGGGTCCAGACAAACTTAACATCCTTCTTCAGTAGTTGAGTCATAGGTCTGGCAATCTTCGAGAAGTTCTCGATGAACCGGCGGTAGTATCCCGCAAGTCCAAGAAAGCTCCTTACCTATGTCACTGTCTTAGGCGGTTTCCAATTGGTGACGGATTCCACGTTCGTTGGATCCACGGCAACTCCTTGAGCGGTGATGATGTGTCCGAGGAATTGCACTTCTCTCAGCCAGAAGTCGCACTTGCTGAACTTGGCGTACAACTGGTGTTCTCTCAAATTTTCCAGAACCAAACGAAGATGTTGCTCATGCTTTTCCATTGACTTCGAGTAGATCAAGATGTCGTCGATGAACACTACCACAAACTTGTCCAGGAACTCCATGAATACCTTGTTCATCAGATTCATGAAAAAGGCGGGTGCATTGGTCAGTCCAAAGGACATAACAGTGCACTCATACAACCCATACCGCGTGGTGAAGGCTGTCTTTGGTATATCCTCTTCTCGAATTCTAAGTTGATGATAGCCTGATCGTAGGTCTATCTTGGAGAAGACAGTGGCACCCTCCAATTGATCGAACAAATCATCAATCCTCGGCAAAGGGTACTTGTTCTTGATGGTGACATCGTTTAGTGCGCGGTAGTCCATGCACATCCGTTTTGTCTTGTCTTTCTTTTCCACAAAGATGACTGGTGCTCCCCAAGGTGATGTGCTTGGTCGGATGTAACCCTTCTGTAGCAGGTCGTCGACTTGCTTCTTGACTTCGGCCATCTCATTCGGTGCCATTCTGTAAGGCCTCTTGTATATTGGCGCTGTTCCAGGTGCCAGATCAATCCTGAATTCAATTTCCCTTTTTGGTGGCATCCCTGGTAGGTCCTCTGGGAACACATCCTGGTATTCCCTTACTATTGGAATATCCTGTATTTTCCTTTCTGGCTTTGTTCCACTTTCTGGCGGTTGCTCTGCTGCGACTTGATTCAAGCTTGCTTCCCGACGCAACGGCACGGGTGACTTGAAGATAACCAATTCTCCTTGTGTTCACCATCTGAAGGGGAGAGCAAAGGAAGGGGAGAGCAGAGGGAGGAGAGGAGAAAAACAGGTGGCTTAGAAACAGGGGTGATAATTACGTGGCTGAATTAAATTCACTGATCTTCTGGGTTGGAAACATGAGAAAAACAATTCAACTCCTAATTACGGCGGACATACCACAACAGACGGCATGCCACCACTAACCCCAAACAAACAAACATTCCTAACATTACAACTAAACAGGAAATCAAACTAAGAAAACGGCAAAGCTAAGGGTGGCGCGTCTAATGCTCCGAGCGGCTTCGACGGTCATCTAAGTCGTACTCCGGCTCCTGCTCGTCTCCGGCCTCGTCGTCTGTGCGGCTCCTGGATCCGCCCACATAATCCACACTCCCGTGGGCTGAAGAACTGGCCTCGCTGCGAGTGCGGGACCCGCTGAAGGAGCTGCTGTCGTCCGTAGAAGTGAAACCCCCGTGGATGCTGGTGTCTCCCTGAGAGCCATCGCCGTCAGACGATGCACTGATCCATCCACCCGTCGGTGCTGGTGCTAGAGCTGGTGCAGGCGCTGGAGCTGGTGCTGGAACTGGTGCCGGTGGGGGTGGTGGTGCATTTACAGATAGCAAAGGGGGGGAATCAATGTATGCTCAGATCCAAATAAGTAAACAATGAATAATTTGGAAACAACAATGATTTTATGCAGTAAATAGTTTTGTATGTAAATTTGAAACCAACAAAATACCATTGCGAAACCACATAATACCACATAAGATTCACATAATAATTTCAACACAAATAAAGAGATTTTATGCATGCTGTAAATCAAACCTTTCCCAAGAATAACCAATGTTTTCCCAAAATTTGGACACTATGTCAATCCTTGAAACAAAAATTTAACTCCAGGTTTGACTCAAATTTTCCATCACATAAATGGCCAAGATTTTACCCCAACCTGAAAATAGATTCCCACTTTTCCCAAAATAACTCCAACTATAAGAGGCATATGCAAATGAGAATTTCAGAGGGCTCTTAGGGTTTCCATTTGGCTGGTCCTACGGTCAAGCTCGGCTCTGATACCAACTTGTAACGCCCAGAAATTCGCACCGAAATTCTGAACATTAATGTGTAATAAATCCCTGCCGAGGAAAGCCAGGGTACACAAACCAAGTTGCCATACAGAGTGTCTTACAAACAGAGTAAACTGTATATTACATAAATGCAGCGGAAAAAGGTAAAACGGAGTCTATAAACATCTGGCCAAGCAGCCGATTCCATTCCCACAGGCACCTTGACGGCGGAGCCAGCCTATTCCTCAGGATGATCTTCATCTGACGCGTCCTCCAACACTGGGGGAAAATTGGAGCAAGGCTGAGTACCACCCACAGTACTCAACAAATCACACCCACAAATATGCATATGCACAGGGTACAAAAATGGGATAGGGTTTATTTGCGGAAAAGCAGTTGCAAAAGGGAGTAGTTCACAAACAGTAAAAAGTTGTTTTATTTAACAATATTAACTTCCACTGATTAACGTTACACCACGTTAACCAGGCCCAACCATTCCCAACTGATTGACGCTAAACCACGTCAACCAGTCTCCACTGATGAACGCTACACCACGTTCACCAGACACCTCCGGGTACCGTTACACCACGTTACCCGGACTCCACTGATTAACGCTACACCACGTTAACCAGTCACCACCGGACAACGTATCACGCTGACCAGCTTTTCCCGACCAACGCTAAACCACGTTGACCAGGCCGCGCTGATGGAAGTTACACCACGACCACCAGGCGTAACTGATGAGAGTTACACCACACTCACCAGTCTCCACCGATTAGCGTTAAACCACGCTAACCAGTCACCCCCGGTCAACTCAACCACGTCGACCGGACTCACACCTTCCACACACCAGTTTGATAAAACAGGATTAATTATCTAGGGTGAGACTAATCACGGTGAGTCTTGGCCAATGTGCCCATTACCGCGGGCGCGGCTATTTGAATAGTTTTACTCTGATCAGAGGTGTACAACTGTACCCACAAGACACAGCCCCCACACACGTTCCCGTGTGCCAGTACATCACCACGATGTCCCGTGCGAGGCTGTGACAGGACCGTTCACGCAACCCCTCCCTAACCATCCACACCACGCTGAGGTTGCACACCTGCCGACAGGGCACGCCATATTGGCCAGGCTACCCCCCTTGCGCCACGGTGAATCCGGCAGCCGATCAACCCTACCCCGGGCCGAACCCAACTCCATCACGCCCACCCTCTCTTCGGTGCCTAGGAGAGGGAGAAGAAAACGCTTCAAGCCCAGCCGTTGCCCACGCTGGCTTGTGGCAAGTACGGGAAGTTGCCCAAGTGGTTCCCGCGAACCGGTCCTTAATTGCCATGGGTGTGACAAGCAAAACCATACACCCACAGCCCACCATTTAGGTCAAAAATTTTAGGAATTTAACAACAACCTATCCAAGGTTCCATTTTTCGACATTGAGTCGAATCATATAAAAAGACATTATTTAATTCCAAGGTGAGCTATGTTGCTAAGCATGGCTAAGCATCCTAGGGATTATATTCTACTCATATATTACCCAGGTGACAAGGATTTAGTCATCAAAACTAAGGCTTCAATCCTGACATTGTATAGGCAATACCAATCCACATGAATTATTAAAATAATGCAGTTTATTTGCGTAAACAAAGCAATTTACGAAAATGGGTACAAATTGATCAACGTATCAGTGCGACTTGCCTTGCTCCGGCTCAAGGTATTCGGCTACGATCTCGAAAACACAGGAGAATTACCGGCGTCGGATTCTACAACAAACAATGCATAAACAATTAAAAACAGTACATGGGGGTCAACAAACATGGGCTGAAAGTATTTTAATGGATTCTTGGCATTTTTTGGATTTAATGAAATTTGAATGGACTTAATCAGAGTTCGCATGAAATAGTTATGATTTATTGAAGTTTACTGCTATTTCAGAGTGAATATAATTAACCAGTGATTTAATGCGCATTAACCGATTTAAAGACGTCACCCGAGAGGGAGGCGACGGCGCACAGAGGCGGGCGCACCACGGGCGCCACCAGGCGGGCAACCACCGCGGCCGGCGGTGCGATGGCGAGCGGGCGGCCCGATCTGCCACCCGGCAGATCGACGGCCCGGGGAGCGGCGGTCGAAGCCACGCCCGAGCGGGAGGCCTGACTTTGCCGCGCACGCGACCCGATGGTCGACGACGGCGACCGACCAACACGGAGGGGCGGAAGAACAGGGGGGAAAACGAAAGGGGTTCTCTACCGGCGGCTCGCCGACGGCGAGCGACGGCAGCGAAGACGACGGTGGCGACGAAAGGCGCGCGGCCTCGGACGACGTCGGCGACGGAAACTCACGGCGGGATGGGCGAGAGGTATTGCCGAGGTGTCCTGGAGGATAGGAGGACGGGAGAGGAGTTAGAGTGGAGAATGGGACCAGGACGAAGGCAGCAATCACCGGCCGGAAAGGAAACGAGGCCGATACTCACCGTGCGCGCGGGCGAGGCGGTCCGGCGAGCTTCGGCTTCCACGGAGTGGCGCCGAGATGCGGCGCGGCGCGGCGGACGGTGCTGGCGGTGGCGGGTGCCTGACGGCGTCCGGAACGGCGGCGAGCGGCGGCCGGAGCGGCGAAAAAAAACGCGGAAACAGATGCGCGGTAGCGACGGGGTTTGGGGCACTGGAAAGCTCGGCGTGTTGGGGGAAAAGATGGAGAGAGGTGGAGATGGTTATACAGTCGGCCGGAGAGAGATCGAGGACCCGAACGGCTCCAATTGTGCACCGGGAGAGTGGGCCGCGGCGTGGGCATCGTGTGCGAGATTCTCGGTGAGAGAGAGGGAGTGGACGCCGGGAACTCGGGGGGAGTGGGGCGGACTCGGTCCGGGACGTTTTGAACGAGTGGAGGGCCACGGATGACGGGGGAGGCGGCGCCGGTCGGACGGCCTCCGGGGAAATTTCCCCTCTCGTCCCGATTCGGACGGAGGAGGAAGATGGAGGATGACAGGGGGCCTGGCCTGCAGCGGGTCGCGTGGGCGCGGGAGCTCGGGTGCGCAGGGAACACGGGGTGGCTCGGGCGCGAGGAAGCTCGGGCGCGGAGGGCCGGGGCGAGGGCGCGGGCGGCAAGGGCGCGGCAGCGGTGGAGGGCGCGAGGCGCGGGGCACGGGCTGCTGAGGACGCTGGTGGCGGCCCGGGCGGCAGGAGGAAAAGGCCGGCGGAGGAAAAAAAGGACCGCAACAGTGCTGGCGGCCCCGGCGATGGTAAAAAAGAGGAAACAGAGAACGAGGGAAGAAAGGTGAAAAAGATTATCCAGGACGATTTTAATTCCGATGCGTATTTGATTTAATTAAAATATTCGCTCTATAAAATTCCACTTAAAAATCCACGTTAATGTTTATTTTTGGCACAGCGCTACAAAGAAATATTCCCCGCCACGATTTATTATCTTGCATTTTACAATAATTAATTCCTTCGTAGCCTTTTAAATTCTTTTCTTAGGTATTTCTCCGGTAAAGTTTCTGTGTGGCTAAACTCAAGGTGTGACATGGATTATCTCCCAACGGCTGATATCACTTCTTCCCTTAACCGAGTCTGACGCGAACCGTGCAAAATTTTGGCATTAACAGCACCGCGTCAGCCTATCTGTTCGTCGCGGCTGACACGTCGTAGCGCCGCGTGTTGTGGTCGCGTTGGGCCTCAGTGGACCGCGTCCACCAGTGCCGCCGACCGTGGTCACTGACCCATGGGCCCCACTAGTCGGTGCTGGTTCTTGGGTCTGCTGACGCCATAAACCTTGTTTAATGCGCAATAAATCATTTAGAGTTTATTTTTGTATAGGAAAACACACAGAACCTTTAACCACCAAATTCATAACTAATCATACAAGATCTGATTAATTCCATTCAAAATTTCATTAAATCTAGAACAAAAATGTCAGAATCCATTAAAATACTTTTTAGCTCATGTTTTAGTGGTCACATGTACCCCTTTTTAATTATTTGTGCTTTGGTTGCTTTAGAAAACAAATCGTGTTTGACCTCCCACGTACTACGAGGTCGTTGTAGAGTTTGCAGAACTGGTGCAAGGCAAGTTACATCATGTTCCTAATCATTTTGCACCCAATTTATGCCAAATGCTTTGTTTTATTTAAATAACCTCGCATGTTTTTATTATTTCATGTGGCATGGGAATACAACCTATATGTATTTAGATGACTACCTTAATTTGATGACTCCTATTCCTTTGTAACCTGAGTAACATTATGACTAGGAGATATTTCTAGGAAGCTTAGCCATGCTTAGAATCAACTAGCTCACCTTGGTAGTAAATACTCATTATTACATTTATTGTTCGACTGTATGACCTTAATGGTGGGTTGTGGGTGCATGGTTTTGCTGGTCACACCAATGGCAGTTAAGGATCGGTTCACGGGAACCCCTTGAGCAGTTATTCGTACATACCACAAGCCAGCGTGGGCAATAGCTGGGCTTGTAGCGTAGCTTCTCCTTCTCCTAGGCACTATTGGTGAGAATGGGCATGATAGAGTTGGGTCAACTCGGGGTCGAGTTGATCGGCTTCTAGATCTATTGTGGCGCAAGAGGGGTAGCCTGACCGATACGGTGTGCCCTGTCGGTAGGTGCAACCTCAGCATGGTGTGGATGGTTAGGGAGGAGTTGCATGAACGGTGCTGTCACAGCCTCTCGCGGGGTGTCGTGGTGACACACCGGCACACAGGTACGTGTGTGGGGCTATGTCTTGTGGGTACAGTTGTAAATCTCTGGCCAAATTTAAAATCTATTTGAATAGCCGTGCCCACGGTTATGGGCGTTTGGTCAAGACTCACCGTGATTAGTCTCACTTTAATAAATGGACTTAAAATATGCTGTAGGGATAGGATGGACGGTTGGGCCTGGTCAACGTGGTGTAGCGTTGATCGGTGATGGATTAATATTGCTTAATTAAATAACTTTTTACCCATTTGCGAACCACTATTGTTTGCAACTGCTTTTACACAAATGAACCCAGTCTATCTTTGTCTTCCGTGCATTGTGCATAATTATGGGTGTGACTTGTTGAGTACTATGAGTGGTACTCAGTTTTGCTCCCTTCCCCTTCTCAAATATGGAGTACCTTTCCGACGAGGATCTTCAGGAGGACTAGGTTGGATCCGCCATCAAGCTGCCTGTGTGGAAGCCCCACGTGGCTAGTTGTTTATAGGCTTTCTTTCTCGTTTTTCGTTGCATTAATGTAAGACAATTTTATTCTGTTTGTAAAATGCACTTTGTATGGCAACTTGATATTGTGTACCATGGCTTTCCTGGACAGGGATTTAATACACAGAAATGTTCAGAAGTTCTGGTTGTGAATTTTTGGGCATTACAGTATTTCTCTTGTGCATATCTATGGAGTTTTGCAAAACCCAAACACCTTAGAGATAGATATAGAGGTAGAAATTTGTCGAACGAACCACACTCCTTTGTAGACGTCTGGAGTTCATATATCTATACTATTATAAGAATACAGATTGATTCTGTTCGTCCTATAGGTGGCCAAACGGGTGGACTGGGCCGGCACGGCCCAAGGCACGGTCCAGCACGGCCCGCTACGGCACGGCCTGTTTAGGCACGGTTGCTGTAGCGGGCCGTGCCGTGCCGGCCTGCGTGCCTCCCCCCGGCCCAGGCACGGCACGCCGAGGTCATGGGCCATGCCGTGCCATCACGGCCCGTCGGCGGCCCATCGTGCCCGGGCCGGCCCGGTCCACTATAGCGAGCACTTACCCGAGACGCCACTGCTCCTCCCACAGCCGCCAACACTTGCAGCGACGTCCGCTGCCGCCCTCCGCCGCCGCCTCCCCGCCTGTGCGCCTCCCCAGCCTCCGCCGCCTCCTGCGCCCACCTCCTCCCGGCCGGCCGCCGCCTGCAGCGGCCCCCACCGTCGCCCTCCGCTGCCGCCTCCCCGCCCCCGCGCCTTCCCGGCCTTCGCCGCCTCCCACGCCCGCCTCCTCCCGGCCACAGACGGCTACAGCGGCCTCCGCCGCCACCCTCCGCCGGCGCCTCCCCACCTGCGCGCCTCCCTAGCCTCCGCCGCCTCCCACGCCCGCCTCCTCCCGACCGGCCTCTGCCTGCAGGGCCTCCGCCGCCGCCTCTCCGCCTACGCGCCTCCCCGGCCTCCGCCACCTCCTGCACCAGCCTCCTCCCGGCCGGCCACCGTCCTCCGCCGTCGCCTCCCCTCCTGCGTGCCTCCCGTGCCAGCCCCCGCCTCCTCCCGGCCGCTGGCCTGTGGCTGTGTGCAGCCGACGCTATAAAAAAATATGAGAGTAAAAAAAATAGAGGAGTTGTAAAAAAAAGAAAAAATATAAAAAAATTATTTGAGATGAGTAAAAAAATATGAGGGTATTTTTTGATGATATTAGAGGAGGAAAATTTTTATTTTTTAAAACAAGCAAAATAGAAGCACATATATAGTTATGTAATTTAATTTCTATATAAATATAGGGGAACATTGCGCAATAACCTTTATTGATTTTGATATTATACAGTTGCCTCATTAAAAACTCTATCATGTAAAAACTCAATGTTGAGAAAACCATGACAAAGAAAAAAGAGTACAGCTAAAGGTCAACACTTAAAAATAAAAAACATTACTCTAGTTCCTCATTTTGGAGGTAAAGATTTTCGAACTGCTCAACCAAATCTTGGTTCTTCGTGGTGTGTTGGGCACGTTCCTTGGCTAACTCCCAGTCTTTAACCGCAAGTAGCATTTCTACCACCTCACTGCGGAGATTTCTTCTTCTCTCCTCAATAATTCTTCCGCAAAGACTGAAGGCCGATTCGGATGATAACGTAGACACAGGCACCGTGAACACATCCCGTGCTAGCTTTGAGAGCACAGGATATTGGGTCTTGTGATCGGTCCTGATGGGGGATGGGGGTTCCCGATCTTCCGTCAGGTAGAGATAACTATCGTTTTGGTGGAACGCGACACACCGATCCGGCTTCAGATCAACAGACCCGATCCCTGCAACCTTAGCACCACGACTCCTCTGGTTATCAACCGTGTCACAAATCCGGTTGACCTTGCCAAGAAGGCTAATCCCTGCCTGCGAAACGAAGAACACAAGCAAGAACCTAAAAGTACGCAACTCAATTAAAGTGACAATTACAGATGAATGATTAAGCACTCGAAGTTGGGGTTTCACAACCGATGACGGCGACTGTTCGAAGACAGATTGATCTAAAGCAAAACCTAAACCCTAATGTGGGCGGCGGCTACTGAATATATAGTCTAAGGGTTGTCACACCCCCTGGACACGCCCTCTAACGGGCTCTAAGACGATACACGACCCAACGGACCAAAAGACGGTGACGCAGCACCCTGGCAGATTCTGGATGCTGACTTATTTTGACGATTCCCGTTTACTCCGGTGGAATTTGGACGTTAAACCAAAGCCATTGGTTAGCTTATGAAAATTTCTTTCCATGCATATATGGATCGTTGAAAACGGAGTCTGTATGCGTCCTGGGCGTCCGTTTTACTGCAGGCTGGTCCTGAAGGCCGAGGCAGACTCGAACTCGAGTTGGACTAGTCCTCTGGCTTGTTTTGGGTGTCCTTGCTGGTCTTCTCCACCTCCACACCTTTTTCCAAGTACTTCATGATCCTCTCCAATGTTCCTAAGCAAGATAACATCATTAGATAGCAATCTATTCTCAAAACTATGAAAAGGATCGCTTAAGAACGAGCTCACCTCTAGATTTAATTGTCGCATTCGAGCTCGGGTCATTGGACCTTGCATAACGGTTAGAGGATCAGCGGGTGCATCCGAAGAAGTGATGTCCTCATCATCCTCCCCCTCTTAAAGTGGAGTCGTCCTCGACTCAAGCTCATCTTCTTCGCCCAAGTATGGCTTCAAATCTGTAATGTTAAATGTAGGAATCACCCCGAACTCGGGTGGCAACTCAAGTTTATATGCATTGTCATTTATTTTCTCAATTATCTTAAAAGGACCAGCAGCTCTTGGCATTAATTTAGACTTACGCAACTCTAGGAATCTATCTTTTCTCAAGTGCAACCAAACCAAATCACCCGGTTCAAGTTTAACTTCCTTTCTACCTTCACTATTAGCAATTCTATACTTTGCATTCATCTTTTCAATATTTGCCTTAGTGGTTTCATGCAATTTAACAATAAACTCAGCGCGCTCTTTAGCATCATTATGTGTTCTCTTAGTGGTAGGTAAAGGCAAAAGATCAATAGGAGCACGGGGTTAAATCCATACACTACCTAGAACGGACTTACCTTGGTGGTGGAGTGTTCCGCCCTATTATATGCAAACTCCACATGCGGCAAACACTCTTCCCACACCTTCAAATTGCGCTTCAAGATTGCTCTCAACATGGTGGACAAGGTGCGATTCACTACCTCAGTTTATCCATCGGTTTGGGGATGACAAGTTGTAGAAAATAGTAACTTTGTCCTCAATTTATTCCACAAAGTGCGCCAAAAATGACTCAAGAATTTTGCATCGTGATCTGAAACAATAGTAGACGGCATACCATGCAAGCGAACGATTTCTTGAAAGAATAAGTCAGCAACATGAACAGCATCATTGCTTTTATGACAAGGAATAAAATGTGCCATCTTAGAAAAACAATCAACCACCACAAAAATACTATCCCTCCCCCTCTTAGTCCTTGGCAATCCCAAAACAAAGTCCATAGATATATCAGCCCAAGGAGTAGAAGGAATAGGAAGAGGCATATACAAACCATGTGGGTTCAACTGCGACTTAGCTTTTTGACACGTGGCGCACCGAGCCACGAACCGCTCTACATCTCGTCTCATCCTTGGCCAAAAGAAGTGGTTGGCCAGCACCTCCTCCGTCTTCTTGGCACCAAAATGCCCCATCCATTCTTCTCCATGTGCCTCCTGCAACAATAAAAGATGAATGGAACCAGCTGGAATGCATAGGCGGTTAGCTTTAAACAAAAACTCGTCATGTATCACATATTTGTTCCATGTACGCCCCTCTTTACAATTCGCCATCACATCTTTAAATTCATCATCATTAGCATACTGTTCTTTAATTATTTCAAGCCCAAATATACGACAATTAAGTTGGGACAGCATAGTATATTGTCTAGATAAAGCATCAGCAATAATGTTATCCTTCCCTTTCTTGTGTTTGATGACATAAGGAAAAGATTCAATAAATTCAACCCACTTAGCATGTCTACGATGCAGTTTGTTTTGACTTCTAATATGTTTTAATAATTCATGATCAGAGTGAATAACAAATTCCTTAGTCCATAAATAATGTTGCCACGTTTCTAATGAACGAACAAGAGCATACAATTCTTTATCATACATGGAATAATTGAGAATATGCCCATTTAATTTCTCACTAAAGTAGGCAACGGGTTTACCTTCTTGCATCAAGACGCCACCAATGCCAAGCCCACTAGCATCACATTCAAGCTCAAAAGTCTTACCAAAATCAGGAAGTTGTAGCAATGGCGCGTGAGTAAGTTTGTCCTTCAAGAGAGCAAAGGACGCCTCTTGTTCTTCTCCCCAATGAAACGCAACGTCCTTCTTTGTCAGCTCATTCAATGGGGCTACAATGGTGCTGAAATTCTTCACAAAGCGGCGGTAAAATCCTGCAAGTCCATGAAAGCTCCGCACTTATGTCACAGTGGTGGGCGTTGGCCAGCTCTGATACCACTTGATGGGGGACGGGGGTTCCCGATCTTCCGTCAGGTAGAGATAACTATCGTTTTGGTGGAACGCAACACACCGATCTGGCTTCAGATCAATAGATCCGATCCCTGCAACCTTAGCACCACACTCATCTGGTTATCAACCGTGTCACAAATCCGGTTGACCTCGTCAAGAAGGTTAATCCCTGCTGATGTCATAGCTGGTAACCTTGCTTCTTCGAACACACCTCAGCATGCCGCCTTAAATGCCCTGTTCCACCAGAAGATTTTCCAGAGAGTTTAGTCTTACAAATTTTACATTTCGCGTACGTTACCTCCCTTCCATCCGCATCGGCTTCCTTGATTTCATCAAAATGTTTCCAAGCGGAGGAAGTTTTTGATCTCTTCAAGCCGGTTGCCGTTGATAGGCTCCCGCTCGCAGTTTCGGATCCTTCCGAAGCCCGCATGTACTTCCTCCGGATGTTCTTGCGGTGTAGGAGCCGACCCGGAGTTGTCTTCTTGCGACATCGGCACATAGCTTGGGTCGAAGTCTCTCAGTTGGAACGTCGGGTAGTTTGGATCCATCCTGCAATATAAATAGAGAAAATTAGTATTAAAAAAAGTACGAACAAAGAAGAAAATTTAGGATTTTTTTGTACCTTGCAGAGCATCGGAGGCTGCAGCTATTAGCTATGAGAATGTGGAAAATTTTTGAATTTTAGACAAAAATTTGTCTAAATCAAAAATTTAGAGCGCAATAGAGCAAAAGAGAGGAGAATAGAGCACAAGAGGAGAGATTGGGAGGTTTGGATGAGCAAAAATATGGCTGGGGGTTCCTCTATTTATAGAAAAAAACTTTCATAATTTTTTGGATTTTTTTGATATTTTTTCGAATTTTTTTCCTCCAACGGCTAGATTCAAAATCTAGCCGTTATTTCGGACCGTTGGGACACGTGTCACTTTGCTACTGGGCCAACGCGGCCGAACATTACAGCAAACGGTCATCTGCATGTACACTGTAGCAACGGGCAGGTGTGCAATGGTCGCTTCCTCCAACACTGTAGCGTACAGAGAAAACACTGTTCGACACTGTAATATGCACTGTAGCGGCAACTAAACCGACATCGTCCTTCTCCGGCCGGCGGCTGCTGACGCCCGACTCCTCCCAGCCGGTGGCCGCCGACGCTCGACTCCTCCCGACAGCTGCCTCGGTCTCCGCTGCCGCCTCCCCGCCTAAGCGCCTCCCCGGCCTTGGTCACCTCCCGCGCCCGCCTCCTCTCGGGCGCCGACGGCTGCCTCGGCCTCCGCCGCCGCCCTCCGCCGCCGCCTCCCCGGCTGCGCGCCTCCCGTGCCCGCAGCCTCCCGGCCGTCGACGCCTACCGCAGCGGCACGGCCTCCGCCACCGTCCTCCGGGCCGGCCGTGTCGAGCCGTGCCTCGTGCCGTGCCGTGCCGTGCCGGCCCACGATGCTGCACCGTCAGCCTACGCACGGCACGGCCCACGGCCAACCGTGCTGGGCCGGCCCAGGCACGGTGCTACAGCCGTAGCACCGTGCCCGGGCCAGCCCGACAGGGCACTAGGGATGGCAACGGTCGGGTGAGGTGTGGGTGGAGCAAAAACCTGCCCTCGACAGCGCTCGCGACACTTGGCCACGCCCGCCCTCAATGAGACCCACGGGTGGAATGTCACACCCACGCCCGCACCCGCGGGTCACTCGTGGGTGTCGGGTCACCCGCGGGTGCGTTCATTGCACTGGGCGTCAGGCGTCGGCGCGTCGCAAGGGCCGGCGGCCGAGGGTTGGCCGCGGGGGCCTGGGCGGCTGGGGGTGTTGGCCGCGGGCACCTGGGCAGCTGGCCGGCGGCCGGGTCGAGAGGAGACGAGGAGAGCGGCTGGGGGGTCGGCCGCGGGGGCCTGGGCGGCCGGGGGTGTTGACCGCAGGCACCTAGGCGGCCGGCCGGCGGCCGGGTCGAGAGGAGACGAGGAGAGCGCCGGGGGTGTCGCCGCGGGCACCTGGGCGGGCGGCCGGGTCGAGAGGAGACGAGGAGAGCGGCCCGGGGGGTCGACCGCGAGGGCCTGGGCGGCCGGGGGTGTCGCCGCGGGCACTTGGGCGGCCGGGCGGCGGCCGGGTCGAGAGGAGACGAGGAGAGTGGCCGGGGGGTCGGCCACGGGAGAGATGGGAGGCGCCGTCGCGCTCGCGCCGTTAGGGAGAGTTGGGGTCGAGGGAAGGGGTGGCGGTCGGGTCTGGCAGGGTGGTGGAGAGGTGGAGACGTGGAGTAGATCACCTAAGGTTTTGCTTGGGTTGGGCTTGGGCCGTTTGTACGCTTTCTCGTGATTTTATTGGGCCCTTGTTTACGGGGCCCGATAGGTGCCCGCGGGCGAACTTCGTCACCTGTCCTCGACCTGTGTCTATCGCGGGCCCTGACCCAATGACGCCTGCGGGCACGATTCTATACCGCGCCCGTCAAGTACGGCACCCACGGCCGCCCGCGCCCACGGGTGTGATTGCCATCCCTAAGCCCATTTGAACATGTCTGGTTCGTCCGCACACCCGCTGACGTCATGACGTCAGCCTGCGCAGGATCTTCGATGCCGCCGGCCGCGTCCGCCTCCCCTCTCCTGGCCACGAGAGATCCCAAGCAGCGGAGACCTTCCCACAGCGGCGCCACCCACCACCTCGCTGACAAGCTCAGGAAGCACTCTACCTGGCTCCTCCTCTGGTTTGCCCTCTCCGTCTACCTCTTCCTCTCCTCCATGCTGCCGCCCGCCGCTCCGCTCCGCCCCGCCTTCCTCCCTTCCAACTCCCGAACCCTCTCTGCCACCACCGCCGCCATCGCGGGTCGCGCGCCCTCCATCCGGATCTACGTCTACGATCTCCCCGCCCGCTTCAACCGTGACTGGGTGGCTGCCGACGCGCGGTGCGCGCGCCACCTCTTCGCCGCCGAGGTGGCGCTGCACGAGGCACTGCTAGGCTACGGTGGCCGCGCTGCGCTTCCCGAGGACGCCGACCTCTTCTTCGTCCCGGTGTACGTGTCCTGCAACTTCTTCACCGCCAATGGGTTCACGTCGCTATCGCACGCCCGCGGCCTGCTTGCTGAGGCGGTGGAGCTTGCGGCATTGCGCAGAACTCCTGCTCT
The DNA here is from genome assembly GCA_003991445.1 of Oryza meyeriana var. granulata. NCBI lineage: Eukaryota > Viridiplantae > Streptophyta > Magnoliopsida > Poales > Poaceae > Oryza > Oryza meyeriana. Next base: position 300,295 of record RYFJ01000178.1, on the reverse strand, counting down.
GCGATCGTCATTGGAGTTCATGGTTGGTGATCGTTAACACCTTAATGTTGCAGGGAATCTGCAAACCCTTTTGTGGAACAGGCAGTCCAATTCTCGGTAGCAGCTGCTAAAGTGACAGTCACTGACAAAGAGGGGAAAGATGCACTGGACAAGCTGCTTTTGCAAGGTTTTGCGATTTTAGTCTCAAGTTTTACTCCTGTCCAAATCATTTTGTTGTATACTATGCTATTTTTTTATTTCGTTTCTTTGTTAATTTTTCATCTCTATTTTTTTTAGGTCTGCACGTTACAATTTTGGGTTGCAATGATTTCTATTCTTATAGAAAACAGGTAAAGCTTCTCTTGTGAATTAGCTTGCGCATATGTTCACTTTTAGCCTTTTGAAAAGCTTAATGGCACCAACCCCAAGCTACAAGTTACAATAAAAGTGAGATTTAATCTAAATGTGGCCCTATGCAATTCTTTCAAATTTGCGAACCACCTAAACTTGAACATATATTTTCTTCACATTCTGCTAAAGCAATAACAAACACGGTTGCTACTTGCCAGTGCCTAAATCAAGACTCAAAGTGACAAGGAAAAATGCCGCCTTCTTTTTTTTCCTCCTGACATGTGTTGTAATTTCAGCTGTTCTTTCCTGATGTTTAATCATAACATGACTATAATCAGCCTTTTGAGAATTTTCATGACTATCCTAATAATTTTCTGAAAAGAGGTAGCTCAGGTAGAACCATAAGGGAGAAGATGTACTGTGCTTTGTACTCAGTATTTTCTCTCTTACAATCTAAATACCGATGATGTTGGATTTTCTGCTAATTGAACTGTCATTGCAGTGGCAGTTGTTTACAATTCACCTATCTGAAACAGCAATAAATTTGTTATAAAGTAATGGTATTGCTTTGAGGTCTATCCTTTCTCTTGTGTAGTTTATAAAGTTGATATTTTTTCATATTTGCTCTATGCTGTCATGATATCTTTATTGTGTAAACAAATAAAGATTCAATGGACTTGTCAAGGATGAACCAGCTTTGAAAAATCAAAGTGGATGGTTTGCATGGTTCTATAAATTGCAAATATACTATCTTTCCATGTTTAACTTATGTATGCTTTACAATATAATTCACCCTTAAAGCATTGTGCCACTGTTGAATAACTAGCTTGTCATTTTCCATTGTTTCTTCAGATTGAAGCACGTGGCCTCCCTCTAACTCCATAGGTATTGCTTTTGTTGCCTCCATTCTGTTCAATTACATTTAATTCGGAAGTTGCCAATGGAACAATGACTGGAGAAAAATGCAAACCTGAAGTTGCCAAAACTGGACTTGGGTCATCAGCTGCCATGACCACATCAGTAGTTGCAGCTCTTCTTCACTATCTTGGAGCTGTTAACCTTTCATGTTTGGGCCAATCTTCCATTGACAATGCAGCTGGATGAGATCTTGACTTGTTGCATGCTATTGCTTAAAGTGCACATTGTATAGCACAAGGAAAAATCGGCAGTGGTTTTGATGTTAGTGCTGCTGTCTATGGGAGTCAGCGTTACACAGGTTTTCTTCAGAAATATTTTCATCGGCTCAGGTATAAAGAAAAAAATATCATTGCAGATAGTTGTCTATCTTAAGTTCTCTTCATTGATATTTAACAGGCTAGACCATTTTCTGATCATAATTTTTATAAAATGGAACTATGAATGTGCAGAAATTGGATCTAAATTGTAGTGGCATATATGTTAGTTTGACGTATGGACCTCTGCTTTTAATAATTTTCAAAGCATAGGCATAGTACAGTACAATTGGACTCTTTTAATAATTTTCATAGCATACGCATAGTATGTCTTGAGGTCTTCTTTTCAATAGATGGAACTCTGCTTTAATCTTGATCTGATGATAAACATGCGTGCTTACATTTTTCTCTGATTCAAAATCTTGCTGGATTATTTTTATTTTTTGTCACTGATGTGAAATGTTATTAGCCTGAGGAGTTTGCACTTTTTCGAGTCTTTTAACTGTACGCCTTGTAACCTACTAAAAGGAAAATAAAAGACATAACTTTATTAAACTCCAGAAGCCAAATCACTTTAGGTTTGTATATGAGTAAATTGACTCACAACTGGTAAAAATCTAGAGATGAACTGTAGTAGCTGTTCAAAGTGTTAATTTTCGGCCTTGCAAGTGCCTATTTGGTGGAGCGTACAGGCTGATCGACGTGCCAATGATAAACTGCCTAAACAGCGGCATCAACAATATGTACATCCTTACCTAGTTCAACTCTGCGTCACTCAATCGGTACCTTTCCCGGGTGTATAACTTCCAACAACGGTGTCGCATTTGGAGATAGATTTGTCGAGGTGCGAAATTCAGACAATCTGGTTAATCTGACATACATTTCAGTTTGTGTCACCAAATGCAGATTGTCATACCACAGTGAATGGAAGTCAGTTAAGATCATTGTGCTCTATAGTTTGCAACTGTCAAAAGTTCAGCATACTCTTTCTTGATCTGCACATTACTTCTGAGTTTGAGAATTTTTAACATCCTGTTAACTTGGTATACTTTAGTGAAGAGAAGATTTCTTTCAGAAATATTTTATATGAGAATCTTTCGTAAATATTCAAGTTGGATGAATAAAATTTGGAAGAGTAAATTTCTCTGGTGGTCAAAGTTGTGCCAAAGACAAAAAAGACTGAAAATCAAAGTAATGCTTGTCTGTGATGGGACTTGAGAGTAGAATTAGAGTGAATTTTATTAACTTTCCAATTTTGTTGTCTTCATACCTTAAGATTCTAAATATTTTTATTACTTGAATTAGTATGACTATTATCTTGCTGCTCAGCCTTTGTCATCCTCATCTTTCTAGGATGGTAGTTCTAGATATGTTAAGAATACAGATAATGATCTTTTAGCATGTAATGTAATGATCATATATTCGTAGCAAAGCACGGGTATTATGCTAGTGTGTATATAGAGAGAGAGAGAAGTAGCCATTGGCAAAACAAGGCCCAGTTCCTGTAGCAGCAGCTCGCAATCCCAGCCCAACTTTCCAAGGAAGCCCGGATGTAACGGCCGACGGGGCTGCCTTGCCTGCTCTGGTCGAAATGGCGAAGCTCTGGATAACAAAAGGGATAAGCCGGCAAACACAACACCAACTGACCGCCGCCCTTCCATCCCCCTCCCGTCCCCTTTGGCCGGAGCGCCGTCTCAAAATGGCCGCCACCTCCTCCACCGCCACTGCCATGGCGATGGCCACGACATCCTCTACCGCCCCCATTGCCACTGCGCCATTCTCCTCCCTGCCCCTCCGCCTCCGTCTCCGCCTCAACCTCCGGCCCAAACCCCTCCTCTACACCTCCCACCTGCTCCTCCCCGTCCCCAAGTCCTCCTCCTGGGACAAATCCTTCTCGGAGGAAGGGGAGGAGGAGGATTCCGAGGAAGCCGGTGCCGCCGCGGGGGAAGACGATGACGAGGAGGAGGAGGAGGACGACGAGAAGCCGCAGCCCGAGCCAGTGGCCGCTTCGGGGTTCGAGTTCGCGGCTCCGCCGGAGGGCTACGTGGAGCCGGCCCCTTTCGACGAGCTGCCCCCGGAGTCGCCCGAGGACGTGGCGGTGGCGTACGAGGCGCTCTACGGGCCGGCCTTCAGCGGCGAGACGGTCATGGGCAACAACGTCTTCGAGGTCAAGGTGGTGGATCCCGTCGACATGGATCGGGAGCAGCGCCCCAGCGACGAGTTCAGCGAGCGAGTCGTGCAGGTCAACCGCGTCACCAAGGTCGTCAAGGGCGGGAGGCAGCTCTCCTTCCGTGCCATCGTCGTCGTCGGCGACATGAAGGGCCACGTCGGCGTGGGCGTCGGCAAGGCCAAGGAGGTCACCGAGGCCATCACCAAGGCTGCCATGAATGGCCGTCGCAACCTCGTCACCGTGCCGCTCACCAAGTATTCGACCTTTCCGCATAGGTAGGTGACATCACTTGCTTTATTCTTAAATTTCCATACGAGGTGGTCAGGTGGTTGTCGACGACACGCTACTTTCAACTTAATTTGCAAGCAGCCTGCCAACTAGTACTAATTAATAGAAGGAATGAGTTCCATGGAAACTAAAACATATTGTAAGAATTCTGAATGATATTATTTAGTTGCTACTACTAGTTTTTGTGGTTTTAGGCCAGCACGGTAATTTTGAAGCTGACATGTTATTATGTCCAAATGGTGTTTTTTTTTCTGTTTAACATAGAGGCAATGGCAGTTTGCACGACAGCTCAAGTTTGATAGTGAAATCGGTACCATTTTCCAGCATTTCACTGTTAAGAATAAATATTGTGTACAAGATATCAAAATCAAAACTACAAAAATTCAGACTTCATCTCGTGTCATTTACTTTAGGTCATTTAATTTAGCTGCATTTTCATGCATATGTGTATTTTGAATGCTCATCCTGTTTGCATTAGCCAATGTACAGTTTTTTCATCGAAATTTACCTGGATTGTCGTAAATTGTGGTGTTGTGGTGGATACCTGACATTGATAGAGTAATTCTTGACATAGACATGTAGTAAGTGTAATCGAGATTCACTAACAATACATTTTTGACAGCAAGGATTGTTTTATTTAAATTATGTTAATTGTACTGGAATTCAATTAGGACTTCACAGAATACAGTGGTGCTAAAACTCAGGTGCATACTAGCAATTCTGGTTTTTGAACATTGATACAATTGATTTGATCTGATATGTTCTCTTCTCAGACTGATTGCATGGTAATGTATTTGTCTGAAAGCTAGTTGATAAAATGCCACTCTTTAGTCTAGTATTTGCCTCTATCTGAAAGCTAATTGATAAAATGCTACTCCTTAATTGGTCTAGAAAGTACCACTTTGGACTAAATTCGTTTGACTTTTCATCCTCTTTTTTATTGACCTGAGCTCCACTTGCTCTTCCTGTTCTTCTTCCTTACCTCTTCCTATCCCTGTAAAAGCTGTGAAGTTTGAGTTAACAGAGAGGCATGATTCCCAACTGAAAAACATCGTTAGTGAGAAGGTATTCAAGCAGTGAAAAAAAGGGAGAGCACAGGATCTATTTTCACTAGCTAATTCAATTGCTGAAGAAGACAGGAACATCTCCAAGAGAGTGTGGAGAGTCTAGTGACATACTAGAGCTGGATAATTTCAGTATATGGAACCAGAAAACCTGAAACAGTGGTGTTTTGCATCAGGAAGGCATGGACCTTGGGAACAGGGATGCCAAGCTCCTTGGTATTGGCAGCGCAGAGTGGATTGGATTGACGAGAGCATGCAGAGGGGAATAGATTGTGCGTGAGGTGAATCTGGAATTAAAAAAAAGTAAAAAACAAAGTTTGACACAGTCATGAGATTTTTTTTTCCTCTCTCCTACCATTTCTATTCGGTATGGCCTCTTGTTCTGCAGAAGGAAGGAGGCAAGGAAGAATGGAAAAATAGGAAATGTAAGTGGAATTCAGGTCAAGAAATTAAAAAATTGAAAGGAAAATTCAATTTAGTCCAATGTGGCACTTCTTAGACCAAACCAATCAAGGAGTAGCATTTTTTCAAGTAACTTCTGGGAGTGGCAAATCCTAGAGTGGCATATGATCAATCATCCCAGTTGTATTATGGTGTTTTGTTTTGTGCTGTGAGATGTCTAATTTTGTTCTTGACATTAGGCACACTACAATCTGCTGTTGTAGCCTGTGATCTTTGGATACGGCCAGATGTTTTAAAAATTGTCGGAACTTAATTTTGTATGTTGTATCCTTGTCTTTGGAAACAACTCTTGCCAATCTATTTCTTCCTGCATTTGGTTAATAAACACGTCCTGCTTAAAAGCTTGGCCATATATTTAAATGCTGAACTTGGAAAAATTAATAAAAAAATTCTTTATAGGTATCCTTCCAGTGATATCAATAATGGGAATTGCTAGCACTCAGAGCTTGTGCATATTGATAATAATTGTGCTGGTGTATTAAAATGCATAAGGCTTCTCCTATCTTTCTGGCAGTTATGTCTATGTACAGTAATTGCAATTCTGAGTATTATTTCTTCTTGGTTTGTCCTTCACAACAAGCAGAGCCGATGCAGACTATGGAGCAGCCAGGGTCATGTTGAGGCCTGCTTGCCCTGGATCAGGTGTCATTGCAGGTGGAGCTGTGAGGGTCGTGCTTGAGATGGCTGGGGTTGAAAATGCTCTGGGGAAGCAGCTGAGGAGCAAGAACCCCCTCAACAATGCAAGAGCTACCATCAAGGCGACCCAGATGATGAGGCAGTTTAAGGATGTCGCTGCAGAGCGCGGGCTTCCAATGGAGGAGCTATGGAAATAATCAAATAAATCAACCTTAATTTCCCTCCATTATTTTTTCCTCCATTTCTTGAGTTCATTTTCAGTTGTATAGATCAGTGGGGATAATCCTGCATCAAGTTCCCCCCTCCTAAATGTATTATGTGTGTCCATCCATATTTACATGGCAAAGCTTTAGATGAATTGATCTGCGTAGCTTCATGCCATTTGTGCATCAGTGGCACAGTTTGGATGAAAGAATCAACAAATTAAACACCACTGCATATAGATGTCACACCCTAAAAATAATTTAATAAATAATACCTGTGAAAATATAATTTTTCAAAATGAATTAAAAGCCTAAAGAAGTGAATAAAAATTTCAAATAAATTTCAATGTAAAAATGGGTCAGAGAAAATTTTATTAAATACTTCTTTAATTCTTATAGTCCCTGGATTTTTTTGGGAATTATTTGAGCTGTGGAATTATTTTTAATAAATCAAAAACCAAATTAGTGAATAAAAAATTAGAAAAAGGTTTTTTAAATCCCTTTCGGGGCCATGGGCCGAAATCGGCCCATCTCTCCCTTCCTCTCTTTCCCTACTGGTGATCTCTTCAAATTGGTTGAGAGGAAATCCTCCCCTCTATCTCTACCACAAATCCCCTCAAAATCTGGAGTGAATCGGTTAGATTTTGAGCCCTAACGTGAGATCGACTCAAAGTCCGCCGCTGCTGCCATAACCACCCTGTCTGCCTCGGACTCCCCCCTGGCAACCCTATAAGTACCGCTGCCTTCCTCCACGCGTGCCGCCGTAGTCACCCTAGCCCTAGACCTCTCGGAGCACCCTAGCCGCGGGAAAGCCTCCCCGCCGCCGCCGAGTCCAGCCACGCCGTGCCACCGCTCGGTTCATTGCTGCCCTTTACCGACAACCCAGACGTGTTCACCAGGAAGAGCCGCACCTTGTCTGCCACCCAGTAGCCGCCCTTCCCCACCGGAGCGCCGTCGCCGCTGAGTACCCGAAGGTCTTCGCCGCCTTTTCTCGTCGCCGGTGGTCAAGTCATCGTAGTTCGTCGCCGAGTGACCGTGGGGTGAGTTCGTCTCATCGACCTCGTCCTTTTGGTGCAAACCGCAGCCGCCACCATGCCTTGGATCGCCGGTAAGCCTCACCGCCCGAGTCGCCGCCATCGCCAGTCATCCACGTCATCGCCCCGTCAGCCACCGTGTCACCCCTTCGTCCCCGTGGCTGCCAGATCGACACCAAGTGTCGTGCATCCGAGCGTCGACCTCGGGATAAATCCGAGCCATCGGATCTAGATCCAATCCATCCTAACCGTCGAAACCCATGAGCCGATCCCGTGGACTCGGTCTACAGTGGAACGCTCTCTGATGACGCAATAAATCTCTTTTTCCTTCTCAAAATTAATTCATTATTGCGTCATTATTGCTTTAATATTTCCTATAAATAGTTTTAATCTGTTTATACTTCTAAAAATCATAACTAATTCATACGAACTCGGATTGAGGTCATTCAAGTCTCTAAATTCTTTAAAAATTGAGATCTATCCATTAAAAATATTCACATGTGCTATTGCTATGTGCTTATGTACTGTTTTTTCTCGTTTTGTTATTTTCCTATAGTTTCGGACGTTCCGGAAGAGACGGTTTACGCCGAGGAGAGTTCGGAAGACTTTGCGGAGCAGTAAAGCAAGTCACACAGACCCACAATCCTTTGAGCATGTTGATCCTATGATTTAAAACTTTGTTTTGATTCAAAGGTACATTTATTTTATAATGACATCGGGAAGGGAAAACCCTCATCCTTGTTTATAGCCTGTTGTTTTGATAACCTGCCTTTGTTCCTATGGGATTAATATGACTAGTTTACTGATGTATTGGTTAGCTAGAATAATTCTAGGTTGCTTGGCCCTACTTAGAAACTATAGAATCACATAAAGGTTGATAATGCATATGATTACACATAAAATGATGATGGTTCTGTTCACGACGGTGGTCGTGTGAGACTGATTCTTAATGGGCAACTAAAATATGGATGAATGGTGGGTTATGAGCACCAGGTTGGTTTTGTTGCTAGTGGTGCTCATGATAGTTAAGGACCGGTTCATGAGCTATTGTTGTGAAGCATTTACCGTACTAACCACAAGCCAGCATGGGCAACGACTGGACTTATAGTGTAGCATGTCCCAGCAGGAGACACCATGTTGTGTTTAGTTGATAGGTGGTAGTGTCAATAAATCCACAATGGCAATGCCAATAAGATCATATGTTTGGGAGCCAAGAGTTTCTCTAGCCTGGAGGTTGGGCCACCTCTACTGGGGACTTGGCGGGTGATCATTCTGTTGGGCGTGTTATGCGAAGAGTCATGTCACAACTCTTTTCCGAGGTATCGTGGTGGTGCCAAGGCACATGGAGACATGTTGTGGGGTTGTGTCTTGTGGGCAAAATTGTACACCTCTAGCCAGAGTAAAACTGTTCGAATAGCCGTGCCCGCGGTTATGGGCGAGCTGAATGATGTATTTCGTGATTAGTCCCATTTATTAATTAATGCTAAAATGTGATATGAGACATCCAGATTGGGATGGTTTGGGCCTGTGTAGCCAGGTGGGCTGTACAGTGTTGATTTAATATTGCTTAATTGTTTCATTGTTTTAATTCTCTTAAGTGTTTATTTAAATGCTATTTATGCAAATTAGCCATATATGCCATTCTTTGCTATCCTGTGCACTTGCATATTTGCTATGTGGCTTGTTGAGTATTCCATGTACTCACCTTTCAATATCAAATCATCAGAAGAAGAGTACTACAGTGAAGGAGAAGATCTGGAGGACTAGGCTAGGTCCAAGTCAAGTTTGCCTGTGGATCGTGGAGACGTCGCTATCGCTAGTTAATTCCATTGTTTAGGCTTTTTATTTGTTTGAGAGGTTTCATCTGCCTCTGTAATAATTATACATTGATCACTTTATTCAATATAGATTTGTATTTTGTTATCAAATTTGTCATTGTGTACCTCGGTTGATTCCTGAACGAGGATTTAATACACATGTAAGCGTTTGGAATTTTGGATGGAAATTCCGGGCGTGACAAGTTGGTATCGGGGCCTCCATGACTTTAGGACCAGCCAAATGGTAACCCATAGAAGCTTTCTAAGATTTTTGGTAGAACTGCTCTTTCCCCGTTCTCTTAAAAAAACCAACCCATTGGTAAAATTTTTGATTGGTAGTTATTTTTTTCTTCCCCAATCTATTTCCAAATTACCTTGCTACCCTTCCTATTTTACTTATGCATAAACCTGTTTTGTTTCATTTAATCAAAATTTTTGCCTCTCGTCACATTCCATAGATGTCAAATCGTGAGCCCGTGCATTTGTTTGGAGTCAGGGGATTCGTCAAGGAGCTTCAAGACATGGCATTTGCCATAGGATTCAACCCAGCCCCCGAGTATCGGCAAGTCACTCATAATCCAGTTGAAGAGAAGTGTGGGGTTTGGTTGACAATTTCAAGTGATCGTGAAGGAGTCCCATCCATGATCTTTGGAGCTGGAGGAAGGGATTTCGAGCACGCATGTTAGGAAGTGGCACTGGAAGCCATTGGAGAACTTCGCCACCATTACGCCGTCCGCTTGAGGCATACTGCTTGCCGTTACTCATATTGTGGGTCCACCATGCAACGCTTGGTGAGGATGCTCAGCGCCATGGACAATGCTCATGCAGATGTGATAATAGCAGCTCATGATCGAGAGAACGAGAATCATACTAAGATTTGCAGACTGTAAAACCAAGTGGATCATTTAAAGAGAGAGCTGGCACAGGCGAAAGGAGAAGCACCCCCTGGAGGAGCCAAGATCCGCACCACTGCAAGGAAGAGAGTTTGCCTACCACCTCAGATTCAGCTCGCGTCTAGGACCCGGTTGCTCAATGAGCAGGTCCCACTCAGATTAGTTCCACTAGTGGCTTATACTGATGATGCAGAGGAAGAGGATCCGGAGGAGTCGGAAGCTAGCACCCCTTCAGAAAGGACAGGAGATAGTAAACTCGTACCCATTCTGAAGTGGAGTGCGGTGAAACCCAGGAGGATGAAGAGGAATCTGAGCACAATTTTGACACAAGACGAAGCCCTTCACCTCGTTAAGTTGAACCTCAGTAGTAGTTCACCCTAGAGCGTTGTGTTAGCCGTTGTGTGTTTAGGTGATGCTTGTGAGTGTGTGGGTTTAGATGGCAGTTTATGTCAGAGGGTGGTGATGTAACTGCTTCAGTTTGGTGTTTCCTGTGGTGTGGTGTGGATTTAAGCAATATAAATGTTAAACATCTAGTTCAGATCAATAAAAGTTAAAGTTTAAGTAAATAACACCTGTTCTCAGGGTTCTCTACTGTTTCTCACCTATTCTAATCCCTACAGATGGTGAATACTGGCAATGGAGGGGGTCAGGACACCAGCACTGGCACAAACAACAATCGGGGAGGTGCACCCAATGGACCGCCGCCTTTGGATGACAATCTCACTATAGCACAAGTGCTTGCAAATCAAACTCATCTTATGAATATGATGTTCTAGCACATGCAGAGCCAACAGCACCAGGTGCCTCAACAATAGATACCTCCTACACCCTAGAACAAGCTCGCAGAGTTCTTGCAAGTGAGGCCTCCCAAATTTTCCAGTATGACCAACCCAGTGGAAGCAGGGGATTGGTTACATGCCATTGAGAAGAAGTTGGATCTTCTTTAATGCACGGACCAGGAGAAGGTCTCATTTGCTTCACACCAGTTACATGGATCTGCATCGAAGTGGTGGAACCACTTCCAGGCTAACAGAGCAGAAGGTCAGCCTATTACTTGGGCCAAATTCTCGGTAGCTTTTAAGAAGACGCACATTCCTGTAGGGGTGGTGGCCCTAAAGAAGCAGGAGTTTCGAGCACTGAAGCAAGGGAATAGGTCGGTGACCGAGTTCCTCTATGAGTTTAATCGTCCCGCTCGTTATGCACAGGAAGATGTTAGCACCGATGCTGAATGATAGGAGAAGTTTTTGGATGGATTGAATGATGAACTCTCCGTCCAATTAATCTCAGGGGACTACTCAAATTTTCAGAAGCTCGTTGACAAGGCCATCTGGCAGGAAGACAAGCACAATCGGATGGAGCAGAGAAAGCGCAAGATTGCTAGCATGAGGGCACAACAACCTAGTAACTAGAGGCCACGTATGGCAGTACCCCCTCAGACTCGCCCAGGAGAACCACCGACTGCACCCTGTCCCCAATGCTAGTTCTTCAACAACAACACTGGCAGCAGTGTAGTGGCTAATCATCCTTCCCCTCGTCCGGTTGTTGCACCATCACAAAACCAGCCGGTCAAGCAGGAGCAAGGAGGCAGGACTTTGGTATACTACAACTGCAACGAGCCAGGACATTTCTCTAATCAATGCCCGAAGCCAAAGCATCAGGGGCCCAGGCCAGCCGCGCCAGGACAAAACAACTCCAACCTGCCCAAGACTCGGGTTAATCATGTCACAACCAAGGAAGCCGAAGTCGCCCCAGATGTGGTCTTGGGTACATTTCCTGTTAACTTAGTTCCTGCCACAGTACTTTTCGATTTTGGTGCTACACATTCATTCTTGTCTGAGAATTTTGCGGGAAAGAATGGGATAAGGGTAGAAAGGTTGGCTAACCCATTAATGATATGCACCCCTGGTAATCAAACGCCCTCCACCCTTTTTAGCCCTTCTGTTACCATTGATATCCAAGGGGTCCCATTCCAAGCCAACCTGATTCTGTTAGAATCCAAATATCTAGATGTCATCCTAGTGATGGACTGGCTAACTAGATATAAAGGAATGATAAACTGTGCAAATCAGAAAGTCACCTTAACTAGTAATCTGGGGTAGAAAGTGATATTTCGTACCCCGCTAGTTGAACCCCCAAAAGTGATTCTCAACCGAGCTACCATAGAAGAAATCCCGGTGGTGAGAGACTACCTGGATGTGTTTCCTGATGATCTATCGGGCATGCCACCCGAGAGAGACATAGAGTTTCGGATAGATCTGGTACTTGGAACCGCCCCCATCCACAAAAGACCGTACCGAATGACGGCCAATGAGTTAGCGGAAGTGAAGAAACAAGTGGAAGATTTGGAACGGAAAGGATTCATCTGACCAAGCACCTCACCATGGGGAGCACCAATTATCTTTGTAGAGAAAAAGGATCATACCCAACGGATGTGTGTGGATTATAGAGCATTGAACAATGTCACCATCAAGAATAAGTACCCGTTGCCCAGGATTGATGATCTGTTTGACCAGTTGGAAGGAGCCACGGTATTCTCCAAGATAGATCTCCATTCCGGATATCATCAACTCAGGATCCGAGAGGAAGATATACCCAAGACGGCTTTTACCACTCGCTATGGGCTGTACGAGTGCACAATCATGTCTTTCAGGCTTACTAACGCCCCAGCTTTCTTCATAAACTTGATGAACAAGGTGTTTATGGAGTACTTGGATAAGTTTGTGGTGGTCTTCATTGATGACATCCTCGTCTACTCCAAGACTAAGGAAGAACATGAGCAGCATCTTCGCTTAGCGTTGGAGAAGTTGTGAGAGCATCAGCTGTACGCTAAGTTCAGTAAATATGACTTCTGGTTGTCGGAAGTGAAGTTCCTTGGTCATGTCCTTTCTGTTGAAGGTGTTGCTGTGGATCCGGCCAATGTGGAGTTAGTCACCAAATGGAAACAACCCAAAACAGTTTCAGAAATACGGAGTTTCCTTGGTCTTGCAGGATATTACCATAGGTTCATAGAGAACTTCTCGAAGATTGCCAAACCAATGACTCGGTTACTCTAGAAGGATGCGAAATTTTAATGGTCGTCTGAATGTAAGCAGAGTTTCTAGGAACTGAAGAAGCATTTGGTGTCCACGCCGGTGTTGATTTTGGTTGATCCCAGGAAAGATTTCCAAGTTTACTGTGACTCATCCCGACAAGGTTTAGGATGTGTTTTGATGCAAGATGGAAGAGTGGTCGCTTACGCGTCTCAGCAGTTATGGCCACATGAGAAAAACTACCCTACCTATGACCTGGAATTGGCCGCAGTAGTTCATGCATTGAAGATATGGCGCCATTATCTTATGGGTAATCGTACAGAGATGTACATGGATCACAAGAGTTTGAAGTATATCTTCACCTAGCCAGACTTGAACCTTCATCAGCGAAGATGGTTAGAGTTAATCAAGGACTATGATATTGGGATCCATTATCACCCTGGCAAGGCCAACGTGGTGGCAGATGCTCTTAGCTGAAAGAGTTATTGCAATGCTTCTGAAGGACGACGGTTGCCTTGGGAGTTATGTGTAGAATTCGAGCGGTTAAGTTTGGGAATCGTCAAGAAAGGTTTCATAGCACATTGGAGGCACATCCCATGCTTATAGACCAAGTCAGAGAGGCCCAAGTCAATGATCGTGACATCCAAGAGATCAAGAAGAACATGAAAAGAGGAAAAGCCAGTGGATTCTCTGAAGATGAATAGGGAACAGTATGGTTAGGAGAATAAATATGTGTGCCAGATAACAAAGAGATGAAAGATATTATCATGAAAGAAGCTCATGACAGCCAATATTCTATCCATCCTGGCAGTACCAAGATGTATCAAGATCTTAAGGAGAAGTTTTGGTGGGCCAGTATGAGACGAGAGATAGCCGAGTATGTCACAGTCTACGATATATGTCAACCAGTGAAGGCAGAACATCAGAGGCCAGCAGGGTTGTTGCAACCATTGAAGGTACCCGAGTGGAAATGGGAAGAAATAGGGATGGACTTTATCACTAGATTGCCAAAGACATCTTCAGGTTATGATTCTATCTGGGTTGTGGTCGACAGGCTTACCAAGGTGGCTCACTTCATCGCAGTCAAGACTACTTATTCTGGCAGCAAGTTAGTAGAGTTATATATGGCACGGATAATGTGTTTACACGGCGTACCTAAGAAGATTGTATCCGACAGAGGTAGTCAGTTTACCTCAAAGTTCTGGCAGAAACTCCAAGAGGAGATGGGTACCAGTTTAAACTTCAATACTGCTTATCACCCAGAAATGGATGGTCAGACCGAACGTGTTAATCAAATCCTAGAGGATATGCTAAGAGCTTGTGCCCTAGACTTCGGTGGGAGTTGGGACAAGAGTTTGCCTTATGCAGAGTTTTCCTACAACAATAGTTACCAAGCCAGTCTTCAGATGGCTCCGTATGAAGGATTATACGGTCAAAGGTGTTGTACCCCGCTCCTATGGGATCAAACAGGAGAACGTCAGGTTTTTGGAATCGACATTTTGAGAGAGGCTGAGGAGAAGGTAAAAATCATACAAGAAAGGTTATGAGTAGCACAGTCCCGTCAGAAGAGTTATGTTGATAACCGCTGAAGGGATTTAAGTTTTGACGAAGGAGATTATGTGTATCTTCGAGTCACACCACTACGAGGCGTTCATCGGTTTCAGACCAAGGGAAAGCTGGCACCACATTTTGTGGGACCATACAAGATTCTGAGTCGCAGGGGTGAGGTGGCATACCAATTGGAGTTACCCTAGGCCATGGCAGGGATTCATGATGTGTTTCATGTCTTGTAGTTAAAGAAATGCCTTCGAGTGCCTATAGAGGAAGCTGATGCAGCACATATCTAAATCCAGGAGGATTTGACCTATGTGGAAAAACCAGTTCATATCTTAGAGACCAGGGAAAGGAGAACCAGGAATCGAGTGACCTGTTTTTGTAAAGTTCAGTGGAGCAATCATTCTGAGGATGAAGCTACTTGGGAGCGAGAAGATGAGTTAAAGTCTACCCACCCTCACCTCTTCGCCAGGTCCTCCGAATCTCGAGGACGAGATTCTATTTAAGGGGGTAGGTTTATCACACCCTAAAAATAATTTAATAAATAATACCTGTGAAAATATAATTTTTAGAAATGAATTAAAAGCCTAAAGAAGTGGTGAATTAAAATCCCAAATAAATTTCAATGTAAAAATGGGCCAGAGAAAATTTATTTAAATACTTCTTTCATTCTTGTAGTACCTGGATTTTTCTGGGAATTATTTAAGCTGTGGAAGATTTTTAATAAATCAAAAACCAAATCAGTGAATAAATAAATTAGAAAAAGGTTTTTTAAATCCCTTTCAGGGCCAAGGGCCGAAATCGGCCCATCTCTCCCTTCCTCTCTCTCTCTCTGCCCGCAACCCAGCACGGCCTGCTCGCCCTCTCTCTTTCTTTTCCCCGCCGGCAGGTGGACCCCACCTGTCGGGGTCTTCGTCCTCCTCGGGCCGAATCCGAGCCCGAGCCGACACCGCTGTCCTGTGCGAAATCCGGTCACCCCGCTCGTGATCTCTTTGAATAGGTTGAGGGGAAATCCTCCCCTCTATCCCTGCCACAAATCCCCTCAAAATCTGAAGCGAACCAGTTAGGTTTTGTGTCACGCTCAGAGTTTCCATCCAAAATTCTGGAGTTTTATTGTGTGAAAATCCTCATCCAGGAATCAACCGAGGCACACATGACATAGTTGGCAATCAAAGTAATTGTTTACATATCGAAAGTATTTATTACAGAGGTGAATAGTACCTCTCAAAATAATAAAATGTCTAACAACGATAAATAACTAAGATAGCGTGACGAAACCTGCTCCACGAACTTGACCGGGACTCCCGCTTAATCCTCCAAGTAATCCTCCTCGCTGTAGTATTCTTCTGAATGATGATTGTTGATTGTAAGGTGAGTACATGGAATATTCTGCAAGCCACACAGCAAATATGCAAGTGCATAGGATAACAAAGAATAGCATAATATGGCTCCTTTTTGCAGAAAAGCATTTAATAAAACATTTAAAAGGGTAATAAAGCTTTAATTATTAAACAATATTAGCCAACACTATACCGCTTACCGAAACGGTATAGGCCCAACCACTCCAACCTGGAGCTAAACATATTCCACCATTTCACAATTAAGTTTAAGTAAAGTGGGACTAATCACAGAAAACATTGCTAAGCTTGCCCTTAACCGTGGGCACGGCTCTTCGAATAGTTTACTCTGGCCAGAGGTGTACCAATTTACCCCCAAGACACAACTCCACAATACGTCACTTTGTGCCTTAATACCACCATGGTACCTCGGAAAGGAATTGTGACAAGACCCTCCATGTAACTCGCACAACAAGAGTGCCACCCGATGAACCACCAGTTTTCGATAGGAGCAGATCAAGCCCCCAACAGGGAAACGATCCAACGCCCAAGACATGGACTTATTGACATAGCTATGGTGGTCTTATTGACATAGCCACAACACACCGTGGGGCCTTCGGTTGAACGAACTATACTTTGGATCCCGCCATTACCCATTCTGGCTTGTGGTTAGCACGAGTGTTGCTTCACAACAAGTAGTTCGTTAACCGGTCCTTAACTGTCACGAGCACCGCTAGCAACATTCACAACCCTGGTCCTCGCAACCCTCCTTTTAATCAAGTTTTAGTGGACCATTAAATAATCCTCGTACGACCACTATCGTAAATGGATCATCATTTCATGTGGCTGAATAATATTATGGAAGTTACTGTTACAGCCCAGAAGTTACTCTATAATTTGCTAGGTAGGGCTAAGCAGGGTCCTAGAGTTATTCTAGCTAACTAGTAAATAAAGCTTAGCTAGTCAAAATTATCCCATAGATACAATATCCAGTAATCAAGTCAAAGGGGCCATAAACAAGGATCAAGGTTTTCCCTTTACCGATGACATTCCAAAATAAATGCAGAGTTGAAAGGAAAAATAGGTTTAAACATAGGAACAATATGCTCAAAGGTATTGAGGAATCTATGTGACTTGCCTTGCTACTTCACACAAGCCTCAGAACTCTCCTCGAGAAATTGCGGCTCTTCCTGAACGTGGGCGGCTAAAGGCAATAAACAAAAATAAGCAAAACAGTACATCAACACACATAAACAGTACAATATTATATTTTTAATGGGTAGATCTTGATTTTTAATGAATTTTGCAAGTTGAATCACCCCAAAGGGAGTTCGGATGAATTAGTTATGAATTTTAGAAGTTTAAACCCTTGGAAAGCCTATTTAAAAGAATTAATCTAGTTTATTGTGTCATTTATGAAGTAATTTAATTCGGGAGAAAGGATTATTGCGTCATCAGAGAGAGAAAAGGGAATGGGCCGATGGCTGACGAGTGGGGCCCACTGGCAGTGAGAGGAAGGGATGCCAGTCCATGGTAGAACGAGCCCATAGGGGTCCATGGACTTATCCAACGGCTGGGATCTAAAGGGGATCGGATCGTATGGCCCAGATTGAATCCATGATTTAAGTTAGATCGGAGGGCTATGATTTAATGTAACCTAGATCGGACGGCTGAGGTTTGATCCAACATCCTACGGTACAGATTAGATCGGGACACGTGGCCCTACAGCTGACCTGGTGGCTGATGCGGCGTCCACGTCGGCGCCACGGTGGTACTGGGGACGGCGGTGGCATGGGAACCTATGGTCCCCAGCGATCGGTGGCTCGGTGGTGCGTGACGAGGACAGGAACGGGTAGAGGGGGTCGGGGCGAATCTCACCGTGGGTAGAAGGGCGATTAACGGCGACGAGGGGGACCAGCGGCGAGGTTTTAGCGGCGGAGCTTCTCGGGTCCTGGGCAGCGTCGGGGTTCCGGCGGTCACCGGCGGCTGGGAGATGGCAGCCTAGCTCCCTCACGTGCTGGTGGTGCTGACAAAAGCGGTGGCGAGCGCTGGCGATGGCGGCGCTAAGCTGGAGCTCGGTGGCGACGGCAGAGCGGAGAACTCTCGGAGCTAGTGCACAGGCAACGGAGACTTGCTAGAGTTGAGGCGGGAAGAGAGAGAGAGAGGCACTGGAGGTGGTATTTATAGCGGTGGGCGAGAGGTCAGCTCGAATACGGTGAGATTTATGGTGGCGACGGATTACGGATAAGAAACCGATTCGGGAAGCTTCGAATCTCGACGTCCGTGCACGATTGTGCTCCATTTTCTTGGGGATAATGCAGAGGAGGTCGGGGGCATTATTTCCCCTCAACCGATTGGATGAGATCAAGGCCGAGACGATCGGATTTCACAGGATCACGGCAGTGGCGCTCGGGATTGAACAGGACTCCCTAGTGGGAGGTAGGAGGCGAAGCTGATAGGTGGGGCCCACCCGTCAGCGGCAGGGAGCGGCGCGGGCAAAGTGGCGGCGCAGGCCATAAGCCCTGTGCGCGCGCACAGGAAAGATTAAGTGCACAGTGTTGGGCCTAAAAGCGGCCTAGTGCGGTGGAGGGCTTTTTAATTCCTTTTTCTTTTGTTTTAAATGCCGTAACTCCATTTATTTCTCCAAAAATACTTCCCTTAATCAAATAAATCACAGAAAATTTCAGAAAATAGATGATTAAGCAAAGAATTTTATAAAATTATTTCCAAGCCTATTTTGCTATAGATTTTTCTCTGTTTTTATTTATTAACACTCCTTGAGGATTTTAAATTGATTTCTAAAATTCCTTTTTCACTATTATTTTTACATGGGATAATTTTAGGGTGTTACAAACCTACCCCCCCCTTAAAGAGAATCTCGTCCGAGATTCGAGAGATCAGGCGAAGAGGTGCGGGTGAGCAGATTTCAATTCATCCTCGCGTTCCCATGTCGCTTCTTCTTCTGAGTGGTTACTCTATTGTACTTTGCAAAACCTTATCACTCAATTGCGAGTATTTTTTTCACTGGTCTCTAGGTACGAATAGGCTTCTCGACGTAGGTCAGATCTTCATGAATCTCGAGCTGTTCTGGATCAGCTTCTTCAGCTAGTACTCGTAAATACTTCTTCAACTGAGACACATGGAAGACATCATGTACCCCCGTCGGGTGGGAGGCAACTCTAGTTGAAAAGCAACTTCACCTTTCCGTCCTAGTATCTTGTAGGGTCCCACGTAACGTGGTGCCAACTTTCCTTTTGTCTGGAATCGGTGTACTCCTTAGAGTGGCGTGACTCGTAAATACACATAGTCACCTTCCTCAAAACTGAGGTCCCTTCTTCAATTATCCACATAACTCTTCTGACGAGACTGGGTTACTTGAAGTCATTCTTGTATGATCTTCACTTTTTCTTCCACTTCTCACAAGATAGCTGTCCCGTATACCTGACGTTCTCCTGTCTGATGCCAAAGCAGGGGCGTGCGGCACTTCCATCCATACAGAGCCTCCTCGAACGGGGCCATCTTCAGACTTGCTTGGTAACTATTGTTATAGGAGAACTAAGCATACGGTAGGCTCTTGTCCCAACTTCCACCAAAGTCTATGGCACAAGCCCTCAACATGTCTTCTAAGATCTGGTTAACCCACTCGGTCTGATCATCAGTCTGCGGGTGGTAAGTGGTACTGAAGTTTAACTGGGTGCCCATCTCTTCTTGAAGTCTCTGCCAAAACTTAGAGGTAAACTAGCTTCCTCTGTCCGACACAATCTTGCATGGCACACCGTGCAAACACACAATTCGAGCCATGTATAACTCTACCAATTTGCTACCGGAGTAAGTTGTCTTGACTGGTATGAAGTGGGCTACCTTTATAAGTCTGTCCACCATGACCCATATAGAATCAAATCCTGACTAGTCCTTGGTAAACCGGTGATGAAGTCCATCCCTACTTCTTCCCACTTACAGTCAGGGACCTTAAGTGGTTGTAACAGTCCTGCTGGCCTTTGATGTTCCGCCTTTACATGCTGACATACATCACAAACAGCCACATACTCAGCTATTTCCCTTCGCATGCTAGACCACCAAAACTTTTCCTTTAGATCTTGATACACTTGGTGCTGCCAGGATGGATGGAGTATTGCATCCCATGGGCTTCATCTAAGATCAGCTTTTTCAGTTCCTCCTTGTCTGGTACACAGATTCATTCCCTGAACCACACAGTACCTTGTTCATTTTCCAAGAATCCAGTAGCTTTCCCCTTCTTCATATTCTTCTCGACTTCCAAAATATCTGGGTCATCTTTCTGCACTTCGCGGACCTGATCCACCAAGGTAGGTTGTGCTTCCAAGGCTGTCACAAATCCTTGACTGACTATACCCAGATTTAATCGTTCAAAATCTTCACACAATTCCAAAGATAATTACTGGCCTTCCATGGCATTGCAGTAACTTTTTTTGACTAAGAGCATCAGCCACCATGTTGGCTTTCCCTAGATGGTAATGGATTCTGATGTTGTAGTCCTTGATCAGCTCTAACCATCTTCGTTGTCTAAGGTTTAGATCTAGCTAAGTAAGAATATACTTCAGACTTTTGTGATCTATATACACTTCACCACGATTGCCGATGAGATAGTGTCTCCAAATCTTCAGGGCATACACTATAGCTGCCAACTCCAGATCATGAGTAGGATAATTATTCTCATGAGGCTGTAACTGCCGTGAGGCATATGCCACAACCTTCCCTTCTTGCAACAGCACACATCCCAAACCTTGTCGAGATGCATCACACTATACTTGGAATCCTTTCTTGGGATCTGGCATGATCAGTATAGGTGCGGTTACAAGTTTCTTCTTCAACTATTGAAAACTCTGTTCACACTCTGGTGTCCATGAAAATTTCATATCTTTCTAGAGTAAATAGGTCATAGGCTTCGCAATTCTAAAAAAATTCTCAATGAATCGACTGTAATATCCCGCCAATCCAAAGAAACTCCAAATCTCCGAAACCGATTGCTGCTGCTTCCATTTGGTCACTGACTCCACATTGGTTGGGTCTACCGCAATTCCTCCAGCGGTGACGACATGCCCGAGAAATTTCACTTTCGGAAGCCAAAACTCACACTTGCTAAACTTGGCATACAACTGATATTGCCAAAGAGTCTCCAAAACAATACGAAGGTGCTGCTCATGTTCTTCCTTAGTCTTGGAATAGACTAAGATATCATCGATGAAAACCACCACAAACTTATCCAAGTATTACATGAACACTTTATTCATCATGTTCATGAAGAATGCAGGGGCGTTAGTCAACCCGAAAGACATAACTGTGCATTCATATAACCCATACCAAATGGTAAAAGCACTTTTGGGAATATCTTCCTCCCGAATCCTTAACTGATGATAACCCGAGTGAAGATCTATCTTGGAGAATATTGTGGCTCCTTCTAACTGATCAAACAGATCATCAATCCGAGGTAACGAGTACTTATTCTTGATAGTGACTTCATTGAGTGCACAATAATCAACACACATCCGTTGAGTCCCATCTTTCTTTTCCACAAAAATGATTGGTGCTCCCTAAGGTGACATGCTAGGTCTGATGTAGCCCTTAGCAAGCAACTCTTCAACTTGCTTCTTTACTTCTGCCAACTCATTAGCTCCCATCCTATACAGTCTCTTGTGGATAGGAGTGGTGTCCGGGGTGTAACGCCCAGAAATTCACCACCAAAATTCTGAACATTCATGTGTATTATATCTCTGTCTAGGAAAGCCAGGGTACACAATTCCAAATTGCCATACAGAGTGCGTCTTACAAATAGAATAAAATTATATTACATAAATGCAGCAGTAAAGAAATAGGTAAGCCTATTAACAACTGGCCAAGCGGGGCTTCCATTCCACAGGCATCTTGACGGCGGATCCAGCCTAGTCTTCTTGACGATCCTCGTCAGACAGGTACTCCACCACTGAGAGGGGGGAAAAAGAGCAAGACTGAGTACCACCCACAGTACTCAACAAACCACACCGGCAAAATGCACCATGCACGGGAATCAAAGGTAGGCTAGGGGTTTATTTGCATAAAAGCCTTGGAAAGCATTAGTAGTTTACAAATAGTAAAAAGGTTGATTTATTAAGCAATATTAATCCTCCACTAATCAATGTTACACCACGTTAACCAGGCCCAACCATCCATCCTATCACTAAAGCAAATTTTAAGTCAACTTATTATAATGAGACTAATCACGGTGAGTCTTGACCAATATGCCCATAACTGTGGGCACGACTATTCAAATAAATTTACTCTGATCAGAGGTGTACAACTATACCCACAAGACACAGCCCCACACACGTTCCCGTGCGTTGACATGTCACCACGACACCCCGCGAGAGGCTATGACAGGACAGTTCACACAACCTCTCCCTAACCATCCACACCACGCTGAGGTTGGACCTGCCGACAGGGCACACCATATCAGCCAGGCTACCCCCCTTGTGCCACAATGGATCCGGAAGCCGATCAACCCATCTCTAGGCCGACCCAACTCCATCACGCCCATTCTCACCATCGATGCCTAAGAGAGGGAGAAGAGACGTTACAATCCCAGCCGTTGCCCCCGCTGGCTTATGGTAAGTACGATTAATTGCCCAAGGGGTTCCCGCGAACCGGTCCTTAATTGCCATGGGTGCGACCAGCAAAACTATGCACCCACAGCCCACCATTTGGGTCAAAATCTAGTAATTTAATAGTAATATGTCCAATGTTACAATTCCCAACATAGAGTCGAACCATGAATGTAAATGATAATATTTAATTCCTAGATGAGCTAATAGTTTCTAAGCATGGCTATGCATCCTAAGAATAATATTCTAATCATGGTGTTACCCAGGTGACAACGAGCAAGGTTCAACAACTAAGGCATAATCTTATCCATATAAAGGTCATAATCCATACCACATGAAATAATAAAAACATGCATGTTTATTTAAATAAACAAAACATTTTAGCAAAAGTAGGTACAAAATGATGAAGATAACAGTGTGACTTGCCTTGCTCCAGCTCGATGTACTCGGCTACGACCTCGTAGTACACGGGAGAGTTGACGGCGTCGGATTCTATAGCAAACAACGCACAAACAATTAAAAAAAGTACATGTGAACATGGAAACAGGGGCTGAAAGTATTTTTAATGGATTCTAGACATTTTTTTGGATTTAATGAAATTTGAATGGACTTAATCGGACTTCGTATGAATTAGTTATGAATTTTTGAAGTTTTATAGTGTTTTTCCATATAAAATTAAGTATTAAACGATTTATTGCGTAATTAAAGGAATTAATGCATCACTGGACCCTAGGGAGCCAGAGCCGATAGGTGGGCCCCACCGACCAGTGACCCTAGGGGGAGTGGTGCATGGCGGACCAAGTCCACCGTGGTCTAGTGGGGAAATGGCCATGTGGCTGCCATGTGGCAGCCACGGCGGGCCGATGAGCCGACGCGGCACCCAGGTGGCGCCGACATGGCGGGGGAGCGGGCCCCCATAGGGGCGCCACGCGGCCGGTCCGGATCTGCCCAGAGGCAGATCGGACGGCCCTGGACGAAAGGGGGCTCTCCCCCGCTGGCGCAGGCGCTCCGCGGCGGGGCGAGAGGCCCGATGGTCGCCACCGACGACCATCTGGCCCAGCGGAGGATGGCGAGAGGCAACGAGGAAGGTGGGGAAGATGATGGAATGCTCACTGAGGGCTTGCAGTGACCGGAGTGTGGCGAACGGTGGCGAACAGAGGGAGTTGGCGGTGGCCGAGGTTCGGGATGCCGACCCCGACGAGGTTTTGGCGGCGCAGAGGGGCGACGGGGGCACGGACGAGATATGGGAGGACCTGGGAAAGATTTAGAGTGGGTTAGGGGTATGGATTACTGAACCAGACAGCGAGATTACACAGCCAAAACCCAGCGGAGGAACTCACCGAGGGGATTGACGGAGAGGATGGGCCTCTGGCGGTGTAGGAGCTCGCGACGATGGCGGCCTAGATGCTCCGGGATGTTGTGAAGCTAGGGTGACGAGAGACCCGCCCAATGGTGGCTAACGCGATGGTGACGAGCGGCTGAAGGTGGTGGTTTGCGGCGGCTGTTCGGGATTGCACTGCGCAAGCTGTTAGAGGGCTCGGGAAGCGTCGATGTTTGAGGGAAAAGAGAGAGGAGGGGATGACGAAGGTTCTTAAGGGCTCGGGCGGGAGAGATCGTGGCCACAACGGCCCAATTGCTCACGGGATTGAGGGCGGTGGCAGCGGCGTCGTGTGCGTGATTCTTGCACGAGAACGGGTGAGAGGCGCGGGAACGTGGGGGAATGGGCGAGGACCAGGTCCGCCGTGTTTTGAAACCAAGATGGGCACGCGAAGAGGTGGGACGAGGTGGAATCGAACGGCGGTGGGGAAAAATTTCCCTCCGCTCGATTCGGACGGAGGTTGACGACGATGCTGACAGGCGGGCCTGGCCTATCAGCGGGAGAGCGAGCGAGCGAGGTGAGTGGGGTCTAACAGGCGGGCCCCACGGGCCAGCGAGAAAGAAAGCGAGGCGGGTGACCGACAGGTGTGCCCGTGGGAAGGCGCGTGCGGGCTGCGTGAGCAGGCCGTCACAGTGCTGGGCCAGTGGCCCAGCGGGAAGGAAAAGAAAAGAGAAAGGAAAAAGAGAAAGAAAAGAAAAGAAAAAGGTTTTCCAATGCTCTTTTAATTCCGATAAGAGTTTTTGATTTATTAAAAATACTTCCAGTGCTCTAAAAATTCCAATAAAAATCTTGTTAATGTATTTTGGCAAGAGGAATATAAGAAAAATATTCCCAGCCACAATAATTTATTATTTTGCATTTTCTCATTTAATTAATTCATTTAGCCAATTTAAATTATTTTTCTTGGGACATTTTCTTAGGTATTATTTTTGTGTGGCTCTATTTAAGGGAGAAAATCAGAGTGTGACAAACCTACCCCCCTTAAACGGAATCTCGCCCTTGAGATTCGGGCATGCTGGTGAAGAGGTGCAGATGGGCAGACTTCAATTGATCCTCTCGTTCCCATGTGGCTTCTTCCTTTCAATGATGGCTACACTGTACCTTGCAGAACCTAATCACCTGGCTTCGGGTGTTCCTTTCACTGATTTACAAGATCCGAATTGGCTTTTCCACATAGGTGATGATGAGGACATCAATTTTTTAGATACACACTTACAACCTCCTCATGTTAAACAAGATGTGCCACAGATCCAAGGACCAATTACTCGCGCACGTGACCGTCAACTTGATCGCTAGGTGAATGCGTTCCTAAGCTTACATGGAAATATTTCTACGAGTGGCATACTATTTAATTCTTGTGATGATTTTATTGTTATTAGGAACCTGGGAGAAGACCATGGAGAATAGCTCAAGAAACCAAATATTAAAGCGGAGACAATAAGTGCAAGTAAACTCCTATTTCCGAGACCGATTCAGTTTCGGGCTGGGAGATAGCGTCAACTTCAAACGGCCATAACTTTTGATCCAGAAGGAGTTATAGGGCCTACAAGTACTTGTTGGAAAGCTTATGAAGTTTACTTTCAGATGGTTTTCGTTTCATGCCAAAATTCCTTGTTAGCTATCCAAAATCGTCAAAACAAATTGCATCATTTTTCTATCCGAGTCAGTTTGGGCCTTTAGGCTTTGTATTTGTGTCGTGGGCTAAACCCATGAGGAGCGCGTCCCTCACAGGGCAAACCCTCACCCTAGGATGTCCTAACTCATATATATTCAGTAGCCACCGCCGTTTAGGGTGGGTTTTGCTTAGATTATTCTGTCTTTGAATAGTTTCGCCGTTTATCGGTTTGTGAGACCTCAACTTCGAGAGTATAATCATTCATCTGCAAGTTGAGTTGCAATCTTCCTTGTTCTTGCTTGTGTTCTTCGATTCGCATGCAGGGATTAGCCTTCATGGTGAGGTCAACCGGGCAGCGCACGGTTGATAATAAGAGGAGTTGTGGTGCTGTGATTGCAGG
The DNA here is from genome assembly GCA_003991445.1 of Oryza meyeriana var. granulata. NCBI lineage: Eukaryota > Viridiplantae > Streptophyta > Magnoliopsida > Poales > Poaceae > Oryza > Oryza meyeriana. The sequence goes on along the minus strand of RYFJ01000178.1, from coordinate 274,299 downwards.
GTTTCGGTCTTGGTGATCAGAAGCCAGATCGTGAGTGTCAATTCTCCACCAAATCGAGAGTTATCCTTACCTAATGGAAGATCGGGCACCCCATTGCCATTAAGTGGTATCAGAGCGAAGGTTGCCCGTTAGGTATCATCTTTTCTGTCCTGTTTCACTCTTTGTTTCCTATACCTAGAGTCCAGAAAAGCCACAAAAACAAAATTGGTAGTGGTAGGTTTTTCCCTATCCTACAACCATGGTTAGCCTTTTTGCATAATTCTGTTTTAGAGTCCGTAGTGTTGAGTTTGTGTCCTAGGTCGAGTTCGGTTGCTGGCTTAGATTGTGTTTGAGTCCAGTTCGTGATCCATCCGCCGCACCCCCACAAACCCTAGGCACCACCATCATTATATCTGTTTTCCCATATACTAACCATGTTGTGCAAGTGTTGGTCATCGTGTGTTCTGTTTTAGTGTCATATATCACGTCCTTTGATCACCCTACATCTCCATCCACCTCCCCAGCAGCCACCGCCACCATATCATCCCTAGTTTCACAACCTGATTCTGAATCAGCCTCCACCAAAACATTGATACGGAGGACCCTCCTTGAAACAGCCATAACTTTCGCATACGGACTCGGAATCAGGCAAATAAGTAGTCTACGGACATCTACGAAAAAATTCCCATCTTCTGCTCCCCACTTTGTCAGGTTTGCCAAAATTAGTTTTGCAAAATTCAGGCTGGAAAATTGGGTATCCGCACTTCAAAGTTCTAGCACGCTTTTTAAAGCACGCTTGTGTATTTCTATAGGCCACATCTTATATCAGACTTAGCTGCCACCTCCTGAAGTTGTTGTTCCTATGCTCCTAGTTGAGAAAAAAATATTAGAAAAATAAAATAAAAATAAAAAAAAGGTGTGAAAGAAAAAAAAGAAAAGGAGAGGAGCACATAGGACACACCAGGGAGCCAGCTGTGTGTTGTTTTGTACTGTGTTTTGCCTTGTCCTTATTTCCTTGCTGCTGTCCTTTCATACTTGTTTGTCTCCCTTGTCTTATCACATCTAGTTTAGAACACGTTTAGGCCAGCAACTAGGACAAGTGCTTTGGACATTTATTCAGCATTACTATCTGTTATTGAATTGTGTGCTACTAATATATTTGGCCTCCCAAGCTCCACATATATACTTCTAGTCAGCACGGTCTCGACCCTTGCAATCGCTGGATCACGCCCTCAAGGTATCACGAACCAGCCACCGACTATACCATCCTTTGCTCGCTAGTGTCAGAACCTTGTAAGAGCTCGGTAAGGTGCTTCTATTTGCGAGTGTCCACTATCCTTGCATAGTAGTAGTTGATAGGGATCATACTTTGTGCTGTTTGTTTCCTATTTTCTACTAACCATGGCAGGTGAGGTGAATGATTTCGCTGATTGTGCTTCAAAAGAGGAGATCGTTAAGCTGGATCAGAAGATTGAGGAAAATATAACTGTCGTGAATGCTATGCGGGAAGACCTCCAGGCTATAGTGGGGAGCATTACCACCCTCACTAATAGTATCGAGCAGTTGGCAGCAAACCGTCACCCAACACCACCACTTGTTGATGATGACGGAGGTAATGAAGAGGAGGAAGCCGACAATAGTGATGCACGTGCTAAACTTCGTGATGAGCTCCTATGACAACGGCTGCGATTCAATCAGCAAGGTATGGGAGGTAACTGTCATAGCACCAAAATCTAATTTCAGGTAATTAGGGTTGTGACCTACTGCCACAAGAGTGCACAAACAAAATCCTTGCAATGTCGCTTCATGCGAAATTAAAGTTTGCAAGTATCGTCAAACTCTCAATACCTAAACCCTAATCGGCAAAAACCAAACTCTACCAAAAAGTGCATCAAGTTGAATAGAAACATATATGGGAAATAATATATTCAAATACTAGTTTATTTATCATGAGTCAATATAATTTTTTCAGAATTTATTTCATTAGTCTGGACCTCTTAAAAATTCAAACAAGCTTCAGCCTGGGACCTTTCCCTTGACCTATGCCTTTGTATGGTCTAAGGATTTTCTGAAGATGTAAATACTATCATGGAAAAATTCCTGTAAATACTATCCCACATAACTAATCCACTGTAAATTTTACATGATTTTATCACTTCAATGAGTACTTCAACCAAGTCCCTCAAATCAGCAAAGCTGGGAAGCTAGCTGAAATAAATTGGCTTATTTCTAAAATTTACCACATGAACATGAAGACTAATTAGACAGAGCCCTTTTGCCAAAGTGTGTGCCAACATGAACCCTACAACCAGGAATTTTGGTTTAATTTATCTCCCAAAGAAAACACATAAAATGATAAGATCAAGGCACTGGAGAAACAAATGAGACTGCAGCAAAACTGGATCAGTGTGCCTACTTTGCTTTTTCACCAGAGATGAACCAGAACACTTCTAGCAACGAAATTTGGTCAGCATGTTAAACACATCTTCCTCTATCTCCAGTAATTTTTCCATAATTTATCTCCCTTATTTATCTTCTGAAATCACAGATGAAAGACAGCTGTCCATACAGCTCACAAAACAGTCTCTAGAGTATTCTCCTCTCTTTTCTCACTGACCAGTGGGACCCACAAGACCTGGCCCACTTGTCAGCCTTACCACATCATGGGACAGTGTGTTTCACCAAGTCTTCTACCCATACCCCTCTCTCATCCCTAGGTTTTCACTACAAGAGCCCACAAGACAGACTGAATCTAACCAAAAATGTGTAGAAAAATATTATCTTACATGTGGGACCCACCAAGGACACTGTGGAATGGAGGCAACTCAGCAATGCATGTCAAACGTGTCAGCAGCTCGTCCATCTTCTCCCTCCCAGCACACAGAGAGACCTAGATGAGCTCAACTCCAGAGAACCTCGACATTTTCACTCCAAACTTCACCAGCAGAACCCTCTACCCTTCCTCTCCACGTTCCCACCGAGAAAGCCGACGGAATCCCCAAAGATCACCAGAGACAGAGCCATTTTCCTTCACTGCCGAGAGTGTTCGACCGAAACTGGGCTTCCTCTGGTGAGCTCCATCCCTTCTTGACCCCGGGAACGTGATCTACAAGCTTTGATCGTTCCATTTTCACACTTTACAGCCCCAGGATCGCTGGCCGAAGTCGCCGTGGCGCCGCCGTGTTCACTTTCTGCTCTGTAGCGCCACCGCCGGCGTCATCTCGCCGTTTCGGCCGCCTCGGAACAAGTCTGACCGAGCCCTTGCGCCAGCAATGTCGCCTTGCCTCCAGAAGCCTGCTAACCGAAGGAAACGAGTTGCGAAGCCTCGAGCGCCGAGATCGGCCGTCATCTTCCCCGGGGCCGATCTGAGCCACCGCCGTCGTTTTCTCCTTCTCTGGTGAGCCGTGATCCGATCCTTTGCATTCCTGCCATCTCTAGGGAACCTCTAAACACGGTAGACACCCTGCCTTGGTTGCAGCTCAGCCGGAGCTGCCCAGCGCCATGAGACCGAAGGATTTCGCCGCCTCCGGACCAAGTTCACCGTCGCCGCTGCTGCTCTAGCTTCGCCAGGATCGGTGTGACCCTCGGTGAGCTTTCCAGTACTCCTTAGACGCTTATGCATGCACTGGCTGGACCGGTTTAAGCCCGTAGGGCGATTTGCCTCAGTGTCCCGAGAGCATCTACCGCTTATCCTCACCGCCGGCGAGATTCCGATCACCCGAGGTGTCAAGAAGACAACCCTTAGGTTCGCCGTGAACTCCTCTTCCTTTTCTCTTTTGGCCCCGACTGCAGCCGACGCTGCCATCGCCGCCGCCGCCGCGGAGACGCTCGCCGACTAACCCTCCTCTGTTTCGCCATGCCAGACCATCCTCTCCTAGACTGGACGGTCCGTTCCATTGTCTCGTTCACCCTGCGCTGTTCTGTCTCTATGGCACACTGGCCCCACCTGCAAGAGAGACAGAGAGAAAAAGATAATCCGGGAAAAGCAAATAATTGATTTATTTTGTGACTGAAAATGGGTAAACTTCCAAAATACATAAGTAATTCATTTTAACTCCTTTTTGAGTGAAACCAATTTTGTTAGTTCTGTAAATTTGTGAAGCACTATAAAATACTATGAAGCAAAAATGACTTAATTTGTGCCTAGGAACTTGAAGTATTTCTATAAAATCATTTATAACTCCTTTTAAGGTGAACCAAATTTCTATGGATTCATAAAAATGTTCTCTTCAATGTTGTAAAATAAAATGTGAGAACTTCTGTGTAGGATTTTTCTCTAAAAATGGAAATATCTATCATATACATCTTTATAACCTAGAAGTTTATAAATTTCTAGAAAATTCATCCTATTTGCTAAAAATGTGAAACCACTTTTGTTAAACTCATAAAATTGTAAACTTACTGTGGATAATTTGTATTTGACAAAACTACCTCCCAAAATGGGCCTAAGTATTTTCTAACCTTTCTTGTTGATAAATTTGTAAAATTCACAACTAAATCATTTTAAATCAAATTTAAGTAAACTCAATTTTGTTGGAACCAGTAGGTTATGCTATTTTATATAAAAATACTTGCCTTCTTGAAATCTTAATATAAAATGTCAGTCAAGTATAATAACTTAAGGTTACAATATAAATAATTACAAAACTGCCATTTTCAGCCTTCCTATCTTGTTATTTTTGTAACTCATAAACCGTAAAAGATTTTGAGGTGATTCTTTCACTAAAATTCACTTTAGAATGTAGCCTACCTACTGTATTTATCTCAGATTTTATTGATCATTTTTGCATGAGCATATTTAATTGATTCTTATTTGCATATTCGCTTTTATCAGTAGATTTAGACAATTCGGAGTACGTGGAGCAAGAACCAGAGGTTGAGTGTGACCACTCACTGCAGCAAGGCAAGCATCTAAGTATATTGAACATATATTTTCAATAAATTGTTTTGTTTGCGAAAACAATATCTATATGCATGTTTCGGTCTATTTAAAATAGGAAAACGGGTAAAGTCAATGTTACCCAATTGTATGCATTTCCTTTCCTTGATTATTGATACCATATTTTTACCTTGTCACCCCTGGTTAAGGACTTTGGGATATTTTTATTTTATCGAATGCTTAGCCATGCTTAATTCTAGACTTAGAAAAATTCGATAGATGGAGCTATCGGTTCAAAACTAGTTCAATGCGAATGGATGGGTTAAAATCTAAAAAGAATCACTTCTGATTAATAACTGAAAATATGATTGAGTTGGATGGATGATAGGGCGATGAAGGGATGGTGTTTCCCCGATGCATGTAGCTCCGTCTGGGTCGTTAAGGACCGAGCAGGTTGACGTCTATTCAAGCACCCTACGTACTTCCACATGCCGGTAATGGGATGGCTGAACTCAGTAGCACGGGAGGCTGTGGCCATCTACGCCCGTCCGTCAATCGTGAGGAGGGATTTCCGTTGGAGGACCTCGAGCGCAGCTGGCTTTGGCCGGAGGTGCCTCCCACAATGGGTGAGCCCGCCTTAGTCACCACACACGCACGACTAAGTCATCGGGGGCCAGACGTGGTTTAGGTGGTTGGGGCTAAGCGTGCAAAAGGTTCTATTGTGACCTCTAGTCCACACTCAATATGTAGAGTGTGGGTACAGATATGTACGGATCAAACTAGAGTGTAGCCATTTGGCTTCTATCACATCGTGTGGGTAAAGATGTACACCTCTGATCAGAGTAAGAACTATTCGAATAGCCGTGTCCACGGTTACGGACGACGCTTGATGTGTTAGTCAATTGTGTTAGCATCAAACTTGGGATTATGTGGTTACCATGACTTAGGATAGTCATGAATGGATGGGTTTATATAAAAGGTTTTGATATTGAATATGACTTGGCTGTAATCATGAAAGATGATATGCTTGTGTAGCATAATTGTTTGGGCAATGGTGGCCCATTGTTGATGTTAGAGCATGGAATTATGCTCATTTATATTCCATTTTCAGAAATATATACTTGCTGTCCTAAATTTTCAGATTGAGTTATTTCGCAAATGCTTATAGTTTCAAGGTATATTTGCTCAATAAAATAAGCTTTATGCAAAATCGATCAACCTAGCCATACTCCTTGATGTAGAGACTAGCATTACTCCTTTGAACTATTATTATTGTATAAGTCTAGCTGAGTACTTGTGTACTCACGCTGCATCTTTCAGGTGAGGACAACGACGACATTGATGTGGTCTACTATTATCCCGCCGAGGGTGGCGAGGATAATGTGTAGTTGAAGTTAAGCTCTGCCCCAGTCGATTGCCTTGTGGGATGGGTATGGCACCACTGGTTTTACCTTTTGTGTTTATATTTTCCGCTGCTATCTTTTGTGCTACTCTGTGATGAATTAGGGTGTGTAAACCCTCTATGTAATGTATATAACCCTGCTGCACTTTTATCCATATTTAGAGTACTTGTAATGTTTAACAATTCCTTACGATAAAAGTGTGAGGTTAGTCGCTTTCCTGGGGACTAGCTGAACATGAGTATGAGTTGTGTAGAATTGAGATGGTTGGGGGATAGCTATTGTGGTTCGAGTCCTCTGGGGTACGTATCGTGTTTGGTCGCCACCATCGAGTGGTTTGACGGGCGTATGACGGGGAGGACTGGCAAGCTATCCGTATGATTATCTCTTTTGTACACTTCTCGGCATTTCGGATTTATATTGTACCTATGGTTAGCGGTGTCAAGTCTGCGATGAGGTTAGGTGGTTATTTTGATTATATGGACCCCACCTAACTAGATAGTTCGCGTTGACATGAGCTAACTATAACGTACGGTATAAGTCATGGGGTGCCCACAGTAACCGCCACCAAGGGCGAGGTAACGATGATCCTTTTGCTAAAATTAAATTTACCTTGCCTTCATTTTTTGGAAAATATGACCCTGAAGCTTATTTGGATTGGGAGATGACCGTAGAGCAGAAATTTAATTCCCATTTAGTTCCTGAAATTCATAGGGTTAGGCAAGCAACTAGTGAGTTCAAGGACTTTGCTATTATCTGGTGGAATGAACTAATTAAAACTGGCCTAGAACCTAACACATGGGAAAGGTTGAAGCGAGCTATGCGGAATAGGTTTATTCCTCCATCCTTCAAACGTGACTTGAGAAATAAGTTGCAACGCTTAGACCAAGGAGAAAAATTGTAGAAGATTACTTTCAGGAGTTACAAATAGGAATGTTGAGTTGTGAGCTAGAGGAGGATAAGATGGCTTGATTTTATGGGGGCTTGAGACGTGAAATTTAGGATTTTATTCAATCTAAAGAATACAATTCTCTTAACTAATTGTTCCATCTAGCTATATTAGCTAAACCGGAATTGTAGGGAAGGCAACCATTGAGAAGGAACAATTGGGGAAGCACGTCTACATCGAGGCCTTCCATTGGGCAAGGCAAAAGTGTCCCTATTCAGAGTCCTACGCCCTCCACCAATAGGGCACCAGCAGTGCCATCTTCACGAGCTACCGAGGTGAGCAAATCTGCTCGTGTACAGGCACCCGCAAAAAGCGCATCATCAGTTGCTTCTACGGGAAGAACGAGGGATATCCAATGCTTCAAGTGCAAAGGGATGGGCCATGTGCAACGTGATTGCCCAAATCAGAGAGTTCTCATTGCTACAGATGATGGTGAGTACACTAGTGCTAGTGATGTTGATGATGAATTAGCACATGGCACTAACAATGCAGGTGATGAAGACGAGAGCGATAAGGATGTGGAGCACATAGGTGTGGAAGATACAAGCAAGTACTTGAGCATTGTAGCATAACGGGTGCTAAGTGCTCAAATGGAGAAGGCGGAGCAAAATCAGCGCCACAATTTGTTCCAATCAAGGTTCGTGGTTCACAATAGAGCATGCCGTGTTGTCATTGATAGCGGAAGTTGTAACAACCTTGCTAGTTCAGATTTGGTTGATAAGCCAGATTTGCCTACACAACCACATCCACGGCCTTACTACATCCAATGGTTCAACTCTTGTGGTAAGTTGAAGGTAAGTAAAGTTGTGAGAGTGCAATTTTCTGTTGGAAATTACCATGATAGTGCAAATTTTGATGTCGTGACTATACAAGCATGTTCCTTGCTTTTGGGTAGACCTTGGGAATATGATAGAGATGTGCTGCACCGTTGTAGAACTAACACATATACTTTCACACATAATAGCAAAAAGATTGAGTTGCTACCAATGACCCTTGCTGAAATTTTGAAGGATGATATAGCGCGTGCTGAAAATAAATCTAAGTCTGAAAATCAGCAAGTATCTAAAGATGTTTTTCCACCTAAAAAGGAGAAAAAAGAGCCACATGCTAGGAAAGACACGCTTAAGTTGAAAGAAGCTTCCATGTTAGCTACTAAATCTGAGATTTCTGAGTTAAATGTTAATGAATCTATTTGCTATGCTTTGGTTTGCAAGGAAACATTCTTTACACTTGAGGACTTGCCTCCTTCTTTGCCACGTGCTATTATTAACCTTTTGCAAGAGTTTGCTGATGTATTTCTAAGTGAGATACCCCTGGGGCTGCTGCCTATGAGAGGAGTTGAGCATCAAATTGACTTAATCCCAGGAGCCGCTTTGCCAAACCACGCGCCATATAGGACCAACCCCGAAGAGACTAAGGAAATTCAGCGTCAAGTGCAAGATTTGCTTGACAAAGGGTATGTACGTGAAAGCCTTAGTCCTTGTGCTGTTCCTGTTATTTTGGTACCTAAGAAAGATGGAACATGGCGTATGTGTGTTGATTGTAGAGCCATCAATAATATAACTATTAGGTATCGTCATCCTATTCCTAGGTTAGATGATATACTTGATGAATTGAGTGGCTCTGTTGTGTTCTCTAAAGTAGACTTGCGTAGTGGATACCACCTAATTAGAATGAAATTAGGTGATAAATGGAAGACCGCATTTAAAACTAAATTTGGTTTGTATGAGTGGTTAGTAATGCCTTTTGGTTCGATTAATGCTCCTAGTACTTTTATACGACTCATACATGAAGTTTTACGCACTTTCATTGGTAGATTTGTGGTGGTTTACTTTGATGATATACTTATTTACAGCAAGTCTTTAGATGAACATAAGGAACATTTACGTGTTGTTTTTAATGCTTTGAGAGATGCACATTTATTCGGTAACCTCGCGAAGTGCACATTTTGCATGGAACAAGTTTCTTTTCTTGGTTATATTGTGACTCCACAGGGAATTGAAGTTGATGAGACCAAGATAGAAGCGATCAAGAGTTGGCTGACTTCTACATCGGTTACACAGGTGCGGAGCTTTCTTGGGCTAGCTAGATTCTACCATCGCTTTGTGAGAGATTTCAGCACCATTGCCGCACCCATGAATGAGCTCACAAAGAAAGGCGTTCCTTTTCGATGGGGACAAGCACATGAAGATGCCTTCAATTTGCTTAAAGAAAAGTTGACTCATGCCCCACTACTCCAACTCCCTGACTTTGGTAAGGTTTTTGAGTTTGAATGTGATGCAAGTGGGATTGGGATTGGAGGTGTGCTTATTCAAGAAGGTAAGCCAGTTGCATATTTTAGTAAGTTGTCAGGACCTAGTTTGAACTATTCAACCTATGATAAAGAATTGTCTGCTTTGGTTCGAACATTAGAGACTTGGCAACATTATCTATGGCCAAAGGAATTTATCATACATTCTGATCATGAGTCTTTGAAACACATTCGAAGTCAAGCTAAATTGAATAAACGACATGCTAAATGGGTAGAATTTATTGAGTCGTTTCCATATATCATTAAGCATAAGAAAGGAAAAGATAATGTGATTGCTAATGCTTTATCTAGGCGCTATACTATGTTATCTCAACTTGATCATAAAATTTTTGGATTGGAGACAATAAAAGAATTATATGCTACTGATTTGGACTTTAAAGATGCTTATGATCACTGTCGAGAGGGGAGAACTTGGAATAAATATGTGTTGAATGATGGATTGTTGTATCGAGCTAACAAATTATGTGTTCCTGCAAGCTTTGTTCGTCTTTTGTTTTTGCAGGAAGCGCATGGAGGTGGATTGATGGGACATTTTGGAGTGAAGAAAATGGAGGATGTGCTAGCCACTCACTTCTTTTGGCCGAAAATGCGGCGTGACGTTGAACGATACATTGCACGATGCAGCACTTGTAACAAAGCTAAGTCCCGTCTTAATCCACATGGTCTTTATATGCCTCTACCCGTCCCTAGTGCTCCTTGGGAAGACATTTCTATGGATTTTGTTTTACGATTTCCTAGGACAAAGAGGAAGAGGGATAGTGTCTTTGTTGTTGTTGATAGATTTTCCAAAATGACACATTTTATTCCTTGTCATAAAAGCGACAATGCTACCAAAGTTGCTGATTTGTTTTTCAGGGACGTCGTTCGTCTACATGGTGCGCCCAATACAATTGTTTTAAATCGCGATACCAAGTTCTTGAGTCATTTTTGGATGACGTTGTGGAGGAAATTGGGGACGAAGTTACTATTTTCTACAACTTGCCACCCCAAACCGATGGACAAACGGAGGTGGTAAATCGTACTTTGTCAACGATGTTGCGGGTTGTTTTGAAGAATAATTTAAAAATGTGAGAAGAATGTCTTCCACATGTGGAGTTCGCTTACAACCGTTCGTTACACTCCACCATAAAAATAAGCCCATTCTAGGTGGTATATGGCTTTAACCCTCACGCTCCAATTGATTTATTGCCTTTACCTTTTTCTACAAAAGTGAATTTTGATGCTAAGACACGGGCTGAATTTGTGCTTAAGTTACATGAGACCACTAAGAAAAATATTGAGCGTATGAATGCAAAATATGAACTTGCTGGTAGTCATGGTAGAAAGGAGCTTATTTTTGAACCTGGTGATCTTGTTTGGTTACACTTGAGAAAGGATAGATTTCCTACTTTGTACAAGTCAAAATTAATGTCTCGAGCTGCCGGTCCTTTTAAAGTTCTTGCGAAGATAAATGATAATGCATACAAGATTGATTTGCCTGCAGATTATGGTGTGAGTGATATTTTCAATGTTGCTAATTTGAAGCCTTACTTGTGTGAAGGTGACCTAGAGTCGAGGACGACTCCAAATCAAGAGGGGGAGGATGATGAGGACATTACTTCTTTAGATACACACTTACAACCTTCTCATGTCGAACAAGATGTACCACAGATCCAAGGACCAATTACTCGCACACGTGCCCGTCAACTTGATCGCTAGGTGAATGCGTTCCTAAGCTTACATGGAAATATTTCTACGAATGGCATGCTATTTAATTTTTGTGATGATTTTATTGTTATTAGGAACCTAGGACAAGACCATGGAGAATAGCTCAAGAAACCAAATATTAAAGTGGAGACAACAAGTGCAAGTAAACTCCTATTTCCGAGACCGATTCAGTTTCGGACTGGGAGACAGCGTCAACTTCAAACGGCCATAACTTTTGATCCAGAAGAAGTTATAGGGCCTACAAGTACTTGTTGGAAAGCTTATGAAGTCTACTTTCAGATGGTTTTGGTTTCACACCAAAATTCCTCGTGAGCTGTCCTGAATCATCAAACAAATTGTTTTATTTTTTTCTATCCGAGTCAGTTTGGGCCTTTAGGCTTTGTATTTGTGTCATGGGCTAAACCCATGAGGAGTGTGCCCCTCACAGGGCAAACCCTCACCTTAGGACGTCCTAACTCATATATATTCAATAGCCGTCGCCGTTTAGGGTGGGTTTTGCTTAGATTATTCTGTCTTTGAACAGTTTCGCCGTTTATCGGTTTGTGAGACCCCAACTTCGAGAGTATAATCATTCATCTGCAAGTTGAGTTGCAATCTTCCTTGTTCTTGCTTATGTTCTTCGATTCGCATACAGGGATTAGCCTTCGTGGCGAGGTCAACCGGGCAGTGCACGATTGATAACAAGAGGAGTCGTGGTGCTGCGATTGCAGGGTTCGGGTCTTGGTGATCAGAAGCCGGATCGTGAGTGTCAATTCTCCACCAAATCAAGAGTTATCCTTACCTAACGAAAGATCGGGCACCCCGTTGCCATCAGGTGAGGTCTTCCTGGATCTTGATCTGCTTCGGATCGGCCTGTTCTGCTAGTATCCTCAGACATTTCTTCAGTTGTGACACGTGGAACACATCGTGTATATCTGCCATTGAAGCTGGGAGGCCTAACTGGTATGCAACTTCGCCTTTACAAGCTAGCACTTGGTAGGGTCTCACGAAACGAGGTGCTAGCTTCCCTTTAGTTTGAAACTTGTGTACTCCTCGGAGTGGGGTGACACGAAGATACACATAGTCTCCTTCCTCGAAACTTAGATCTCTGCGACAGTTGTCAGTGTAACTCTTCTGTCTAGACTGAGCTGTCTTTAAGCACCCCTGTATTATAGCCACTTTCTCCTCTACCTCTTTGAGTGCGCCGGTTCCAAATACCTGGTGTTCACCCGTCTGATCCCAAAAAAGGGGTGTACGGCACTTCCTGCCATACAGAGCTTTGAACGGTACCATCTGCAAGCTGGCTTGGTAACTGTTATTGTATGAGAACTCGGCATAGGGTAGGCTCTTATCCCATGTCCCTCCGAAGTCCAACGCACAAGCCCTTAGCATATCCTCCAATATTTGATTGACTCTCAGTCTGACCATCGGTTTGTGGATGATAAGCTGTGCTGAAGTTTAGTCGAGTTCCTAGTTCTTCTTGTAACTTCTACCAGAACTTGGAAGTGAACTGACTACCACGGTCGGATACAATCCTCTTGGGTACTCCGTGTAGACACATTATACGAGCCATGTAAAGTTTTGCCAGTCTTTTACCCGAATATGTTGTATGCACGGGGATGAAATGAGCAACCTTGGTGAGTCGATCAATGATCACCCAGATTGAGTCATATTCTGAAGATGTGCGGGGCAAACCGGTGATGAAGTCCATCCCGATCTCTTCCCACTTCCACTCTAGCACTCTGAGTGGCTGTAAAAGTCCGGTGGGCCGTTGGTGTTCTACTTTGACTCGCTGGCACACATCACAAAGTGCCACGAATTCTACGATTTCTCTCCTCATACTGGCCCACCAAAACTTCGTCTTGAGGTCTTGGTACATCTTGGTGCTTCCGGGGTGAATGGAGTACTGAGTCTCATGAGCTTCCTGGAGTATTAAGTCTTTGAGCTCCTTATTCTCTGGGACACACAAACATTCACCCATCCATACTATCCCATTTTCGTCTTCCGTGAAACCCTGGGCTTTTCCAACTCTCATGTTCTTCTTGAGTTCTTTAACCTCTAGATCATTCGCTTGTGCCTTGCGAACATGATCGAAGAGTGTAAGCTGGGCCTCTAGGGCTGCCACGAATCCATGATCGATAATGCCTAGATTCAAATGTTCAAATTCCTGCTATATTTCCTTGCACAATGTCTCTGCTCGAGCAGTATTGCAGTAACTTTTCCTGCTCAAAGCGTCTGCCACGACGTTGGCTTTACCCGGGTGGTAGTGTATTCCCACATTATAATCTTTAATCAATTCCAACCACTTTCTTTGACGGAGCTTTAGGTCGGGCTGGGTAAATATGTATTTCAAACTCTTGTGGTCCGTATAAATCTCGCTGTGGTTACTGATGAGGTAATGCCGCCAAATCTTCAAAGTATGGACCACTGCAACCAATTCCATGTCATGTGTCAGATAGTTGCCCTCATGGAGGCGTAACTAACACGATGCGTAGGCCACAACTCTACCTTCTTGCATTAACACGCCCCCTAGCCCTTGGCGAGATGCATCACGGTACACCTGGAAGTCTTTCTTGGGATATGGCAAGATCAGGACCAGTGCCGAAACTAACTTCCTTTTGAGTTCTTCAAAGCTGCGGTTGCACTCGGTCGTCCAAACAAACTTCACATCTTTCCTCAATAATTGTGTCATGGGTCTTGCAATCCTTGAGAAGTTCTTGATAAATCGGCGGTAATAGCCCGCAAGTCCAAGGAAACTCTGCACATGTGTCACTGTTTTGGGCGGTTTCTAATTGGTAACAGACTCCACATTCGTTGGATCCGCAGCAACTCCCTGAGCGGCGATGATGTGTCCGAGGAACTACACTTCTTTCAACCAGAAGTCACATTTGCTAAACTTGGCATACAACTGATGCCCTCTCAGCTTTTCGAGAACCAACCGGAGATGTTGCTCATGTTCTTCTGTTGATTTCGAGTAGATAAGGATGTCATCGATGAAAACCACCATGAACTTGTCCAGAAACTCCATGAACACCTTATTCATCAGATTCATGAAGAAGGCCGGTGCATTTGTCAGTCCGAAGGACATAAGAGTGCACTCGTACAACCCATATCTAGTGGTGAAGGCCGTTTTTGGGATATCCTCCTCTCGGATCCTCAGCTGATGATAGCCTGATTGCAAGTCTATCTTGGAGAAGACGGTGGCACCCTCCAATTGATTGAAAAGATCATCAATCCTTGGCAAGGGATACTTGTTCTTGATGGTGACGTCATTTAGTGCGCGATAGTCCACGCACATCCGCTTTGTTTTGTCTTTCTTTTCCACGAAGATGACTAGTGCACCCCAAGGCGATGTGCTTGGTCGGATGTAACCCTTCTGTAGTAGGTCATTGACTTGCTTCTTGACTTCTGCCATCTTGTTCGGTGCCATTCTGTATGGCCTTTTGTATATTGGCGCTGTTCCTGGTGCTAGAGCGATTCTGAACTCGATTTCCCTTTCTAGTGGCATCCCCGGTAGATCTTCCAGGAACACATCTGGGTATTCCCTCACTATTGGAATGTCCTCTATTTTCCGCTCTGGATTAGTTTCACTTTGAGCTTGTTGCTCCGCTGCGACCAGATTCAAGCTCGCTTCCTGCCTCTGTGGCACTAGCGATTTGAAGATAACCGCCTTTCCTTCCGGACTGGTCACCATTACAATGCGGTCGGAGCAATTGATGACTCCTTTGTGTCGGGTCAACCAATCCATCCCTAGGATGACATCTAGGTCTTTGGATTCTAGGAGGATGAGATTGGCTAGAAAGGGTGATCCTTGGATTTCTAGGCTCACTGAAGGGCTATAGTGAGTTGTGGTCATGTGGTTCCTAGGTGTATGAACCCGCATGGGGATCTTAAGTTCCACTACTTTAATCCCATGTGTTCCCACAAATTTCTTGGATATGAAAGAATGCGTTGCACCAGAATCAAAAAGTACGGTTGCAGGTATTGAGTTCACAAGAAACGTACCCAATACTACCTCCGGTGCAGCCTGCGCCTCTTCCGCGGAGACATGGTTAACATGCCCCTTTATCACCTGCTGGTTGGCGTTGGGGTTCTGGGGAGCTGCAGGCCTGGGTCCCATGCGCTTCGGCTTCGGGAACTTGTCGGCGAAGTGGCCCGGTTCATTGTAGTTGAAGTAGATGAGGGTCTTGGCCCCGCTATCTTTCCATGGTTGTGTCGATGTTTTACACCGACAATATGAATATGGGGCTACTCGTCAGATTGAAACTTAGTGGATTGCAAAGGAACACGGGGAGGTTTATACTAGTTCAGGCCCTCAATGTGAGGGAATACCCTACGTCCAGTTGTGGTGTTATTCCTTTGAGGATGTGTGTTTGCTTCTATGAGCTCATGTGTTGTTCTGCCCTCAGGGGGCGCCCTGCCTCCCCATATATACTGGGGGACATGGGTACAAGATAGGAGTCCCAGCCGGATTACGGCCAAGGGATCTCCTCTTAGAGATATAACCTACCCGACTAGGACTGTATATTCCTTATTGTACAAGGCAAAGTCTGTCGGGTTCTATCATATCTCTAATTACAAGGCTAGGCCCATCCTCTATCCGAGTGGCTCATATGCTTGTGATGAGGTACCCGGAGCCCATGGCCTCCACAGTAGCCCTGAGGCCTTCATAGTTGAGTCACAGCTGATGCGAGTGCTCATCCTCCACGATGAAGATTGCCCGAGTGTATTGCTCCCGAGTACTCTTTGTCTGAGTGCTTCTTCTTCCCGAGTCCTGCTTCATGTCAGCTGGCAGTGAGGCTATGAAGGGCTCCATGTAGAACTATGAATAGTGTGCGCCGAATAAGCGCACCTATTAGGTGTAGCCCCTGACTTTATGCTTAATTGTGAAAACAATTAATCATAAAGTCAAAGATCTTTAACCTTGTAGTCTTTTCCGAGTAGTATGCTACTAGTATATGAGACTCTTCGGTATCATGACAACCGGAAATAATTTATAGTCTTTACCGAGTAGCATGCCACTTGTATATGAGACTCTTCAACTTCATGTCAGCTGGAAAGAGTGTTTTATAGTCTTTCCCGAGTGGCGTCCCACTCGAAAGTTAGACTCCTCAGCTTCATGTCAACTGGAAGAACTATTTATAGTCTCTCCCGAGTAGTGCATTACTCGGAAGTTAGACTCCTTAGCGTCATGTCGGCTGGAAAAATATTTGCACATGGCAACTGTTGACCAAGCATGTAGGCCGAATACCACTTTATGAAACTTAATCCATTATTTGGTCAGGTGTACTCGAGAGATATCTAAATCCCCATTTTTAATGAAGACCAGCTTGTGACCCTTATAAGGATATATCCTCAATACCTGGTGGATAATACAGATACCCGAATACATGTGTTCAGCAATTAGGCCTTCATGAAGAATATCTAATTACCTCATCGGTTCCTATTGGTAGCACCAGCACCGTGATTTTAACATAGCCAGCGAGCGGCCCATATTGAGCGTGCTACTATAGAAACTCATATCTTGGTGGCTACTACCAGCCGGCCTAAACCGACCTACCGAACATAGCTCTATAAAATTGGCATCCCTCGCATGTCAGGATGAGTATTTCAGCGTCGATAACCGCAATCAGCCATAAGAATCCTTGTCTGCAAGCCTTTCCGACTTATGTTCTAGATGCAGCCTGGTTACCACAGATGCCTGAGTAGGTATATTACAGAATCTGCTTACCCTCCCCAGGTGCGATGCAGTGTATGAGAACTCTGGATGCGCTTTGACGACGTAGATCTTCTCTGACTTTTGTAAAGCCGAATAAGGTACCCGAACCTTGCATTAGCATAGGATTCAGCTGGCGACCCTCATGGGGCGTACCCTATCCAACAGAGTTATGGCCAGATAAGGTACCCGAATCTCGTAGGATTCGGCTGGCGACCCTCATGGGGCATACCCAACCTGGCAAGATTGTAGCTAAATAAGGTACCCGAATCTCGTAGGATTCGGCTGGCGACCCTCGTGTACACAACTCAGCAGTGTTGTACCCGAGCCCCGACTGGCGCCGGAGGTCGGTTGTTAGCCGAATAAGGTACCCAAACCTTGCATTAGCATAGGATTCGGCTAGCGACCCTCATGGGGCGTACCTTACTCGACCAAGTTGTGGCCGAATAAGGTGCCCGAACCTAGCATTAGCGTAGGATTCGGCTGGCGACCCTCATGGGGCGTACCTCACCCAGCCAAGTGGTATACGACCCCCGACTAGTGCTGGAGGTCAGTTGTTAGCTCACATGGAGCGTAGCCAGGGAAGATGACATCCCGACTGGTGCAAGTATTCGGTCAGTAGCCCTCATGGAGCATTCCGAGCATATCTTAGCAGACCGGTCCAGCCCCCGAGCATAGAAGATAGGCTCGTAGCCCTGAGTTCCTGTCACGCGTATCCGGAACTGGCCCTGCATTATAAACATATCGGATGAGTAGCATCTGATGATGAAACCAATCACCCGAATAATATTTATGTATTTTACAATATATGTAAATACGTGTTCTTCCTCTTATTGGTATTAATTTCCCCGAGTAGTTGACCCCTTACGTTTAAGCACTCTACCTAACTAGTCATATCCCCCTAGCGTCGGGAGTTGGCTCATGGCTCTTTCCCGAACACGCGTTTTGGGTGACTTGAGTTCGTCTTTCATGGAGCAAAGTTTCACAGATTGGAATTTATGCTACTCGAGTACTTTTGCAATCATTAAGAGAAAAAATAGAAAATAATGTGCAGCTTGTACACCTATTAGGTGTAAGCGGCTACGGCATTGGCAAAACCAAGTGAGGAAATATTTATCAGAAAGCGACTTAGCTGTTCGGTATTTGGGAGTGGGGATGCCATCCTTGCGTTTGAACTTGTGAGCCCCTGAGCATGTCACTTGTTGTTCTGATAATCTCTAGTTGTTGAAAGTCAAAGACTATTGTGACTGACTACCACAATAAAGCCGTCCAACTTGCTTTTGCGGTTCCCAATCTTAGTCGGGGCCACATCATCGATGTCTTTCCGCTCCTTCTGTCAGGGTGCCTTCTTGTCACCGATGGCCTCAGCAACAGCGTGGGCCGAGTCGGCGTACTTGTTTGCCATGTCCAATAGAGCCTTGACAGAGTTGGAGGCTTCCGAGTGAATTTGGTGATGAACGAGGTGTCTTTGACTCCGTTTCGAAAGGCGGCGATGATGACCTCGTCCTTGATCTTCGGGATAGAATTCTTCTTCTCAGAGAACCTCCTGATGAAGTCACGAAGAGACTTGTTCTTCCTTTCATGCAACTGATACAGATCGTACTCGGAAGATGGCCTCTCGTATGTTCCCTGGAAGTTGGCGATGAAACGTTCCCGGAGTTCTCCCCAGGAGCCGATCGATCTCTTAGGAAGTCCTGTTAGCCATGTCCTCGCTGAGTCGGCTAGAGTGACTGGGAGGTAGTTAGCCATGGCTTTGTGATCTCCTCCGGCTGCTCGGATCACCAGAGTGTAAACCGCGAGCTAGGACTCGGGGACAGTCTTCCCGTCGTATTTTTCAAGTCCAGTCGGCTTGAAACCTGATGGACAGTCGACTTGTTGCAGCTCGTGGGTGAAGGCTGGTACACCTTCATCTTCATGAGGACTCCGACTCCGACTACGACGGCGAAACCGCTCATGGTGGAGGGCAAAGCGCTCGTTCTCGTCTTCCAGTCGGTGTTGCTGGTCTTCCTCTCGTTCACAGCGCCGAGCATTGATGTCTTGCCGAAGATCACGTCGCAGTCGGCCTCGGAGATCTCGGTTGTCCCAATGGTCACCTGGATGTCGGCGCCGCCGGGCATTATTGTGGTTGACAAGTGACGTGTGGCATGGCTCCGTGTGCAGCCGACTGGAGCCGGCCGCTCGACGTCGCGTTGAGGGGGATGAGACTGCCGTTGGGGAAGCCGACCGGCTGGTCGATATGAGGGTATCGCCCGACTGTTGGCGTTGCTGGCATGCAGTAGCAGTGATCATGGCTTTTATCCTTGCTATCGTCGGGGTGGCCTGGTGATCAGGCCCAAACTGGAGTGTATCCAGTAGAGTTGCAGTGGCCACGATGTTCTGTTGAGGTGTAGCAAAAACGTCGTGGTCACCGACTCTAGTTTGGAGGATTTGTTGCTGAGCGGTTCGTCCAGCCCTACATTGCTCGTTGTTGCGAGCCTCGTGTTCGGCCTCATGTTGTTGTCGCGGTCGGCGGACCTCCTCCTCTTCCTGCTCGTGTAGTCGGCACGCTTCTTGTGTGGGTGTAGAACCTTTGGACGCCATGAAGATTTCGCGGGGCAGGAGAAAGCTTGCCAAGCTGTTGTCCGAACTACTGTTCGAACTGTTGTCCGACTTGGAGTCAGAATCCGAGTAGTTGATCTTAGTAAGGATGACTCTGACCTCCCTAGATCCAATCTAGAGCGGCTCTAAGCCATGTCCAAACTGAACCGTAGGGGATCGGGTCTGCCGCGTGGGATGTAGATCCACGGCGCTGCCGAGTCTGCACGGGAGATTGACAATCTCTCCCCTTCCTAGCCTGACCCAGGCTGACTCGAGGCCTAGAGTGAGTCGAACGCCGAAGGAGAGAGTTGTCCCGAGACCCGGGCAAGTGGTAGATCGCCACAGCAAATCGACGAGGGTGGCTACAGCATCTTGTGGGCCGACTGGCACGGAGTCGGTTAGTTCCTCGATCGGTTGGATCAGGTCTGCGTCGGACAAGCTGAGATAGCCAATCTGGTCGACGACGAAGTTGAGGCTTCTGAAAGTTATTGTGTCTCCAAGGGAGAATTTGCCGCCGTCGACTCCGGTTGTTGGATCCATCGAGCTTGCAGATGTGGATCTCGCCGAGGCCCCCTACCTGGCGTGCCAACTGTCGATGTTTTACACTGGCAATATGAATATGGGGCTATTTGTCGGATCGAAACTCGGTGGATTGCAAAGGAACACGGGGAGGTTTATACAGGTTCAGGCCCTCGATGTGAGGTAATACCCTATGTCCAGTTGTGGTGTTATTCCTTTGAGGATGTGTGTTTGCTTCTATGAGCTCATGTGTTGTTCTGCCCTCAGGGGGCACCCTGCCTCCCCTTATATACTGGGGGACAGGGGTACAAGATAGGAGTCCCAGCCGGATTACGGCCAAGGGATCTCCTTTTAGAGATATAACCTACCCAACTAGGACTATATATTCCTTATTGTACAAGGCAAAGTCTGCCGGGTTCTATCATATCTCTAATTACAAGGCTAGGCCCATCCTCTATCCGAGTGGCCCATATGCTTGTGATGAGGTACCCGGGACCCATGGCCTCCATAGGTTGTCTCTGCTGCGCTGGCGCCATTGGTGAGCGCGGAGCGGGATGACGGTTGTGCTGCCCGCCGTTGCTGCTGTTGCCTCCGGAGTACCCTGGGTGGAACGGACGCTGCTGGCAAACGATCATGGTGGAAGGTCCACCCTGATGCCCCAGCATCACCTGTGGCCTTTGGTGTGGCCCCTGGTGTGCTCGGAACTGGGCCGCTTTTCTCTTGCGGTCCATCTTGTTGCGCTGATCTTCCTAGTGGATCGCCTTATCCACCAGCTTCTCGAAGTCTGGATAGTCACTTGAGAGGAGCTGGTTAGTTAGCTCGTCATCCAGTCCGTCCAGGAACTTCTCCTGTCTCTCCGCATCAGTGCGGACATCCTCGGGCGTGTAGCGTGCCAAGCGGTTGAAGTCATGGAGGTACTCCATGACAGTCCTGTTTCCCTGCACCAAATCCCTAAACTCCCTCTTCTTCTGTGCCACGATTCCTACCGGAATTTGAGACTTCCGGAAGTTGTGGCAGAATTCAGCCTAGATGACCTCGGTGGTAGCAGTGCGGGTCACTAGGAAGTTGTCCCACCAAGCTGATGCGGGACCTTGGAGCTGGTGTGTTGCAAAAGCGACCTTTTCCTGATCGTTGCACTGGAGGAGATTGAGTTTCTTCTCGATTGCCAACAGCCAGTCATTGGCGTCCATGGGGTTGGTGGTGCTAGAGAAGGTTGGCGGCCTGACCCTCAAGAACTCAGGCAGCTTTGACTGAGGAGCAATGGCCGGGTCGTGAGGTTGCTGGTGCTGCTGTTGTAGATTGTTTTGCTGCATCTGCTACATCATGATTGCCAACATGTGGTTCTGGTTGGCCAGAACCTGTGCAAGCATCGGGTTTTCCGATAGCGGAGGCGGCATGTGATTGGGAGCTACGGGGTTCTAGGGTGCTCCATCCTGCTGGTTGGTAGCGCTGGCGTCACTGGCAGCGCGGTTACCATTCCTGGTGTTCACCATCTGAAGGGGGAGATGGAAATAGGAGGAAAGGAGGAAAACAGGTGGCTCAAAAACAGGAGTGATAATTAAGTGCCTGGATTAAATTAACTAAAGTGCATAGTTGGAAACATGAGGAAAAACCAGTTCAACTCCTAATTAAGGCAGACACACCACAATAGACGGTATGCCACCAACTAACCCCAAGCAAACATCCTAACATTACAACTAATCATGAAATCAAACTAAGGAAAATGATGAAAACTAAGGACGATGCGCCTAGTGCTCTGAGCGGCTCCTGCGGTCATTCGAGTTGTACTCCGACTCTTGCTCGTCGCCCACCTCGTCATCGGTGCGACTCTTGGATCCACTCACATAATCCTCACTACGGTGAGCCGAGGAAATGGCCTCGCTGCGGGTGCGGGATCCGCTGAGGGAGCTACTGTCGTCGGTGGAAGTGAAGCCCCCGTGGATGCTGGTGCCTCCCTGAGAGCTGCCGTCGCTCGACGTCGCGCTGATCATGCCGCCCGTCGGTGCTGGTGCCGGTGCTGGAGCTGGAGCGAGTGCTGCTGGTGCTGGTGGAGCTGGCGCTGCATGTGGCCCGTTCCTGGGGGCCAACTAAATGCGCACCGGAGGAAGGGTCCTCTTCCACAGGGTCAGATGAATCCTGGCCCCACCGGGTGGCGGCTGTCCTTTCAACTCCATGACCTCCTTCTTCAGATGGTCGATCTTGTTCTGGAGACCAATAATGGTCATCCTGTTGGCATCCTCCCTATCGTGGACCTCACACACCCAGTTGGCGTGCATGTAGTCCATGGCCTACATCGCCCACCTCATGTGGACGATGGTGGTGTCATTCTCGTTGTCAGCCGGCTAGAAGGTGCTGTAGACCTGGTAGTGAGCCTGGCTAGGGAGGTAGCGGTAGGCGGTGGTGCAGAGGGTTCGGTGATGCCTCCGGCATAGCTCTCCGATCAGACAGAAAGCTGCCTCTTGGCAGGCGTGATCGTAGGTACACCCGCCGATCTCAACCTCCATGGCTAGGAGGTACATTTCACCTGGCAGCTCCAAGCGAACCCGGTGTGGGAGCTCACCCTCCATGGGCTCCACTGCAGTGTACTCTGGGGCATGGCTGTACCCCAAAGTGAAGCTCATCATACGAAGCTCTTCGATGAATCCACCCATGTCTACACCACATTGGTTAGGGAGACTGTCCATCTATAGAAGGCAAGGAGGGAAAATCAATGTATACTCAGATCCAAATAGAGTGAACAGTAAATAATTTGGAAATAAACAACAATTTTATGCATGAAATTATTTTGTATGTAAATTTGAGACCGACAGAATAATATAGCAGAACCAAATAGTATCGAATAAATTTAAATAATAATTGCAAAGCCAGTAGAAATATTTTATGCATGCCTTAAATCATACATCACCCCGATTAATCCATGTTTTCCCAAAATTTGGACTCCTATGCCATAACCCTTAAATAAAATTTCCACCTTAAACTTGACCTGACTCAAAAATTTCAGTCAAATAAAAGGTCAAGATTTTACCCCAATCAGAGAACAAATTCTCACTTTTCCCGAAATAACTCCATGTGTAAGAAGCATATGCAAATGAGAATTTCAAAGGGCTCTTAGGGTTTCCATTTGGCCGGTCCTAAGGTCAAGTTCGGCTCTGATACCAACTTGTAATGCCCAGACATTCACCACTGAAATTCTGAACATTCATGTGTATTAAATCCCTGTCCAGGAAAGCCAGGGTACACAATTCCAAGTTGCCATACAGAGTGCATCTTACAAATAGAATAAAATTATATTACATATGCAGCGGTAAAGGAATAGGTAAGCCTATTAACAACTAGCCAAGCAGGGCTCCCATTCCACAGGCATCTTGACGGCGGATCCAGCCTAGTCTTCTTGACGATCCTCGTCGAACAGGTACTCCACCACTGAGAGGGGGGAAAAAAGAGCAAGACTGACTACCACCCACAGTACTTAACAAACCACACCGGCAAAATGCACCCTGCATGGGAATCAAACATAGGCTAGGGGTTTATTTGCATAAAAGCCTTGGCAAGCATTAGTAGTTTACAAACAGTAAAAAGGTTGATTTATTAAGCAATATTAATCCTCCGCTGAATTCAACGTTATATACCACGTTAACTAGGCCCAACCATCCATCCCTATCACTAAAGCAAATTTAAGTCAACTTATTATAATGAGACTAATCACGGTGAGTCTTGACCAATATGCCCATAACCACGGGCGTGGCTATTCGAATAGATTTACTCTGATCAGAGGTCTACAACTGTACGCACAAGACACAGTCCCACACACGTTCCCGTGCGCCGACGTGGCACCACGACACCCCATGAGAGGCTGTGACAGGACCGTTAACGCAACCTCTCCCTAACCATCCACACCACGCTGAGGTTGCACCGGCCGACAGGGCACACCATAATCAGCCAGGCTACCCCTCTCGCGCCACAATGGATCCGGAAGCCAATCAACCCATCCCCAGGCTGACCCAACTCCATCACGCCCATTCTCACCATCGATGTTTGAGGGAAAAGAGAGAGGAGGGAGATGGCGAAGGTTCTTAACGGCTCGGGCGGGGGAGATCGTGGCCGCAATGGCCCAATTGCTCATGGGATTAGGACGGTGGCCACGGCATCGTGCGCGTGATTCTCGCACGAGAATGGGTGAGAGGCACGGGGAATGTGGGGGAATGGGTGAGAACCAGGTCCGCCATGTTTTCAAACCAAAACGGGCGCACAAAGAGGCGGGACGAGGCGGAATTGGACGGCGGTGGGGAAAATTCCCCTCTACCCGATTTGGACGGAGGTTGACGACGATGCTGACAGGCAGGCCCATCCTATCAACGGGAGAGTGAGCGAGCGAGGCGAGTGGGGTCTGACGGGCGGGCCCCATGAGCCAGCAAGAGAGAAAGCGAGATGAGTGACCTACAGGTGGGCCCATGGGAAGGCGCGCGCGGGACCGCACGAGCAGGCCGCACAGTGCTGGGCCGCGGACCCAGCGGGAGGGAAAAGAAAAAAAAGGGAAAAGGGAAAGAAAAGAAAAGAAAAAGGATTTCCAGTGCTTTTTTAATTCCGATAAGAGTTTTTGATTTATTAAAAATACTTCCAGTGCTCTGAAAATTCCAATAAAAATCATGTTAATGTATTTTGGCAAGTGGAATATAAGAAAAATATTCCTAGCCACAATAATTTATTATTTTGCATTTTCTCATTTGATTAATTCATTTGGCCAATTTAAATTATTATTCTTGGGACATTTTCTTAGGTATTATTTCTGTTGTGTGGCTCTATTTAAGGGAAAAATCAGAGATGTGACAATGGGGCTAGGAATCTATTCATAAACTCAACTATTTACTACTAGTGGCATTCCTGGATAGGTCATCAGGAAAACATCTGGATATCCTATCATCTGCGGATTACGGTTTAAGATTGTCTGAAGTTCACAAGAGGTGGAGAAGATGAGGTATGAAGGACACGAAGATCACCTTTCTTCCCCAAGCTAGAAGTTAAGCCACAGTCCTAGAGCCTGGCACAAACAATAACCCCCCTTGTGCTGGTTAACCATTCCATCCCAAGATGACACCAATATCTCTAGGATTTATCAAAACACAGATCGCGTGAGAAAAGGGGACAAGGTGCCCATAAATTTCTATAGTCATAGAAGGACTGCTCTGGGTTGTAGGCGTCTGACTGGCAGTGTCATTTATTAGGATAGGGTTTTCAACTTCCGGATGGGATCATACCATGTTCATTAGCAAACCCCACTGACAAGAAAGAATGGATAGCACCAGAATCAACATAGTACGTAGCAGGAACATAAGTTAACAGGGAACATACCCAAAACAGACGTCTAGTGCAGCCTAAGCTTCCTCTGTAGAGAATGGTTCACCTGAGCTTGACCATGGTCTGGAGTTTCTATCCTAAGTGCGGCTTGCCTGGTGTCGTGGGGACTTAGGGCACTGATTTGGTAAAAAGTGCCCCGGGTCTCCACAATTGAAACAGATCAATTTTCCCCCAACTTCCTTCTTGATGGCTGGTTGGTTGTTGGGCCGTGGACTAGCCGAGGGGGAGGACGGTATCTGCCTCCAATGTTGCTACCAGTAGTGTTGGTGTAGAAACTAGCGTTGCGGCTACAGCGGTGAGTGCTGATGAAGATCCACCTTCTGGCATAGGACGGAATTCCCGCAACATGCGGCCGCTGACTAGGGGGTATTGCTGTGCCCGGAAGCTCACCATCCTGTGCTTTCTTTGCTCCATTCAGTTGTGTTTGTCTTCCTAGTGAATGGCTTTGTCCACACAAGTTTTTTTGGAAATCCGAGTACGTCACCGGGAGAGTAGTTGAACTGAGTTCATCATTCAATCCGATCCAGCAAACTTCTCTTGTCGGAATCGGCGTCAGTGCTAACATCCTCCGATGCATAGCGGGCAAGGTGGTTGAACTCATAAAGAAACTCGGTCACCGACCGGTTCCCTTGCTTTAGTGCCCGAAATTCACGCTTCTTTAACGCCACTACTCCAGCAAGGATAGCGATGCTCTTCTTAAAAGCCGGCAGCGAACTCAGCCCAAGTGATAGAGCTGTCCATTAGTTCTGTTAGCTCAAAATGATCCCAACCACTCAGACGGCAAGACCACGTAGTGGTGTGACGCAAAAGAGACCTTCTCCTGGTCTGAGCATTGTAAGAAGCCAATTTCTTCTCAACAGCATGCAACCAATCCCCTGCTTCCACAGGATTAGTTGTGCTAGAGAAAGTAGGAGGCCTCACCCGCAAAAACTCCGTGAGCTTGTTCTGCGGGTGGAGGAGGACGCCTGCTTTTGTTGTGCCTGATTCTGCTGGTTTTGCATCTGTTGAAACATCATGTTCATCAGCTGCGTTTGGTTTGCCAAGACCTGAGCAATGGTAAGATTATCATCCTGATGTAGCGGTCCGTTGGGTGCACTTCCGCGATTGTTGTTCCCAACATTACCATCCTGGTTGCTACCATTACGCGTGTTTACCATCTGCAGAGCAAAGATGAGAAGAAGGGAAAGAGCCCTTGAGACGGATTTCATGTTACTTAAACTTTCACTTTTATTGCTCTGAACTGAGTGATTAACATTTATGTAGGTTACTCTCACACCATCAAGCAACTCCTAACTTAAACAGTTACATCACCACCCTCTAACATAAACCATCGACTAAACCCTACACACACAAGCATTTCCTAATCACACAACTGCTAACACAACGATCTAAGGTAACTCATGCTAGGGTGCTACTAGGGCTTCTCAACGGGGCGAAGAACTTCTTCTGGCATCTGGGTTGTGTCCCGATTCCTCTTCATCTTCTTGAGTATCGCCCCACTCCACTTCAGAGTGTGTGCGAGCTCCACTGTCTTCTAACTTTTCCGAAGGTGTGCTAGCTTCTGACTCCTCGGAGTCTTCTTCTGCATTGTCAGCGTGAGCCACTGGTGGAACTACCCGAAGTGGGACCTGGTCGTTCAGTAAACGGGTCCTTGGTGCTAGCTGAATCCGAGGTGGAAGATGTACCCTCTTCCTTGCAGTGGTGCGAATCTTGGCTCCTTCAGAGGGTGCTTCTCCTTTGGCCGGGCCAACTCTTGCCTCAACCGGTCCACCTGGTTCTACAACCTACAAATCTTGGTGCGGTTCTCATTCTCCCGTTCATGAGCTGCGATCACCACATCGGCCCTAGCGTTGTCCATAGCACTCAACATCCTGACAAGTCATTTAGTAGTTGCACTATTCTCTGCTCCTGGGTTCTGGTAACTGCTGTACTCGTCATTGTGGGTTCTGGATGGGTGGTGGTGGTAAGCACTGTGCCTCGGACGAGTGGCGTAGCGATGACGAAGTTCTCCAATAGCTTCCAAAGCTACCTCTTGACAAGCATGCTCAAAATTTCTTCCTCCTGCTCCGAAGATCCGAGATGGAACTCCTTCACGTTCACTTGAAATCGTGAGGCGGACATGGCACTTCTCTTCACAGGGGTTGTGAGTGATTTGTCTATATTCTGAGGCTGGATTGTACCCTATGGCGAAGGCCATATCTCGTAACTCCTTGACAAATCCACCAACTCCAAACAGATGGACTGGCTCTCGGTTTGCCATCTACTGAGCATGAAAGGAAGATTTATTGATTTTAACTAAGTTAATAAAACAAATTTTGTTTCAAATAAAAGGGAAAAGGAGAAATGGTAAAGTTTTCATCAAAATTAATGGCAAAAGATTTCGCAAAAATAAGGTTTTTTTAATAGGAAAGCGTAGGATTTCATAAGAGAGAATTTTTTTTTACCGTTAACCTCCCTAATTAAAAGAGAAAGAGGAGAGGATAGATCTAATTTTAAAATCTTTTTCAGAAAGCTCTTGGGAATACCAAGGGGCTTATCCTACGGTCAAGGTGGCTCTGATACCAACTTGTCACGCCTAAAGTTTCCATCCAAAATTCTAGAGTTTTATTGTGTGAAAATCCTCGTCAGGAACCAACCGAGGCACACATGACATAGTTGGTAATCAAAGTAATTGTTTACATATCGAAAGTATTTATTACAGAGGTGAATGGTACCTCTCAAAATAATAAAATATCTAACAGCGGTAAATAACTAAGATAGCGTGACGAAACCCGCTCCACGAACTTGACTGGGACTCCCGCTTAATCCTCCAAGTAATCCTCCTCGCTGTAGTATTCTTCTGAATGATGATTGTTGATTGCAAGGTGAGTACATGGAATACTCCACAAGCCACACAGCAAATATGCAAGTGCACAGGATAACAAAGAATGGCATAATATGGCTCCTTTAGCCAGAAAAGCATTTAATAAAACATTTAAAAGGGTAATAAAACTTTAATTATTAAATAATATTAGCCAACACTATACCGCTTACCGAAACGGTATAGGCCCAACCACTCCAACCTGGCGCTAAACATATTCCACCATTTCACAGTCAAGTTTAAGTAAAGTGGGACTAATTACAGAAAATATTGCTAAGCTCGCCCTTAACCGTGGGCACGGCTATTTGAATAGTTTACTCTAGCCAAAGGTGTACCAATTTATCCACAAGACATAACTCCACAACACGTCACTTTGCGCCTTAATACCACCATGGTACCTCAGAAAGGAATTGTGACAAGACCCTCCATGTAATACACACAACAAGAGTGCCACCCATTGAACCACCAGTTTCCTGCAGGAACTGATCAAGCCCTCAACAGGGAAACGATCCAACACCCAAGACATGGACTTATTGACATAGCCATGGTGGTCTTATTGACATAGCCACAACACACCGTGGGGCCTCCGGTTGAACGAGCTACACTTTGGATCCAGCTATTACCCATTCTGGCTTGTGGTTAGCACAAGTGTTGCTTCGCAACAAGTAGTCCACGAACCGGTCCTTAACTGTCACGAGCACCGCTAGCAACATTCACAACCCTGGTGCTCGCAACCCACCTTTTAATCAAGTTTTAGTGGACCATTAAATTATCCTCGTACGACCACTGTCGTAAATGGATCATCATTTCATGTGGCTAAATAATATTATGGAAGTTACTATTACAGCCTGGAAGTTACTCTATAATTTGCTAGGAAGAGCTAAGAAGGGTCCTAGAGTTATTCTAGCTAACCAGTAAATAAAGCTTAGCTACTCAAAATTATCCCATAGGTACAATATCCAGTAATCAAGTCAAAGAGGCCATAAACAAGGATCAGGGTTTTCCCTTTATCGATGACATTCCAAAATAAATGCAGAGTTGAAAGGAAAAATAGCTTTAAACATAGGAATAATATGCTCAAAGGTATTGAGGAATCTATGTGACTTGCCTTGCTGCTCCACACAAGCCTCGGAACTCTCCTCAAGAAATTACAGCTCTTCCTGAACGTCGGTGGCTAAAGGCAATAAACAAAAATAAGCAAAACAGTATATCAACACATGTGAACAGTACAATATTATATCTTAATGGGTAGATCTTGATTTTTAAAGAATTTTGCAAGCTGAATCACCCCAAAGGGAGTTTAGATGAATTAGTTATGAATTTTAGAAGTTTAAATCCTTGGAAAGCCTATTTAAAAGAATTAATCTGATTTATTGCGTCATTTATGAAGTAATTTAATTCAAGAGAAAGGATTATTGTGTCATCAGAGAGAGAAAGGGGAATGGGCCGGCAGCTGACAAGTGGGGCCCACTGGTAGCGAGAGGAAGGGATGCCGGTCCATGGTAGACCGAGCCCATAGGGGTCCATGGACTCATGTAACGGCCGGGATCTAAAGGGGATCCGATCGGACGGCCCAGATTGAATCCACAATTTAAGTTTGATCGGAGGGCTATGATTTAATGTGACCTAGATCGCACGGCTGAGGTTTGATCCAACATCCTATGGCCCAGATCAGATCGGGACATGTGGCCCTGTGGCTGACCTAGCAGCGATGTGGCGTCCACGTCGACGCCACGGCGGGTACCGGGACGGCGGCGCATGGGACCTATGTCGCTGCGATCGGCGGCGTGTGGCGAGGATAGGAACAGGTAGAGGAGGTCGGGGCGAATCTCACCGTGGGTAGAAGGGCGATGAACGGCGACGAGGGGGACCGGCAGCGAGGTTTTGGTGGCAGAGCTTCTCGGGTCCTGGGCAGCGTTGGGGTTCCGGCGGTCACCGGTGGCTAGGAGATGGTGGCCTAGCTCCATCACGTGCTGACAGAAGCGGCGGCAAGCGCTAGCAATGGCTAGGGCGACGGCGGCGCTAACTTGGAGCTCAGTGGCGACGGCGAAGCGGAGAACTCTCGGCACTACTGCACGGGCGGTGGAGACTTGCTAGGGTTGAGGCAGGAAGAGAGAGAGGGGCACCGGAGGTGGTATTTATAGCGGCGGGGCGAGAAGTCGGCTCGGATACAGTAAGATTTACGGTGGTGGATTAGGGATAAGAAACCGATTCGGGAAGCTTCGAATCTCGACGTCCGTGCACGATTGGGCTCCAGTTTCTTGGGGATAAGGCAAAGGAGGTTGGAGGCATTATTTCCCCTAAACCGATTGGATGAGATCGAGGCCATTGCGATCGGATTTCACGGGATCACGGCGGTAGCGCTCGGGAATGAACAGGACTCCCAAGCGGGAGGTAGGAGGCGAAGCTGATAGGTGCGGCCCACCCGTCAGCGGCAGGGAGCGGCGCGGGCGAAGCGGCGGCGCAAGCCATGGGCCACGTGCGCACGCGGAGGAAAGATTAAGTGCACAATGTTGGGCCTAAAAGCGGCCCAGTGCGGTGGTGGGCTTTTTAATTCCTTTTTCTTTTGTTTTAAATGCTGTAACTCCATTTATTTCTCCAAAAATACTTCCCTTAATCAAATAAATCCTAGAAAATTCTAGAAAATAGATGATTAAGCAAAGAATTTTATAAAATTATTTCCAAGCCCATTTTGCTATAGATTTTTCTCTGTTTTTATTTGTTAACACTCCTTGAGGATTTTAAATTGATTTCTAAAATTCCTTTTTCACTATTATTTTTATATGGGATAATTTTAGGGTGTTACATTTTGAGCCCTAATGCGAGATGGACTCGAAGTCCGCCGCCGCCCAGGTTCGCCTCCACCATAACCGCCCCATCCGCCTCGGACTCCCCCCTAGCAACCCTATAAGTACCTCTGCCCTCCTCCACGCATGTCGCCGCAGTCGCCCTAGCCCTAGACCCCTCGGAGCACCCTAGCCACGGGAAAGCCTCTCCGCCCCCGCCGCCACCGCCGCCGAGTCCAGCCGTGCCACGCCGCCGCTTGGTTCGTCGCCGTCCTTCACCAACAACCTAGATGTGTTCACTAGGAGGAGCCATACCTCGTCCGCCACCCGGTAGCCACCCTTCCCCGCCGGAGCACCGTCGCCGTGGAGTACCCGAAGGTCTCCACCGCCTTTTCTCGTTGCCAGTGGTCAAGTCATTATAGTTCGTCGCCGAGTGACTGTGGGGTAAGTTCGTCTCGTCGAGCTCGTCCTTCTGGCGCAAACTGCAGCCGCCGCCATGCCCTGGATCACCAGCAAGCCTCGCCGATCGAGTCACCGCCGTCGCCGGTCATCCACGTCATCGCCCCGTCAGCCACCATGACACCCCTTCGTCCCCGTGGCTGCCAGATCGATGCCAAGTGTCATGCATCCGAGCGTCGACCTCGAGATAAATCCGAGCCATCGGATCTAGATCCAATCCATCCTAACCGTCGAAACTCGTGAGCCGATCCTGTGGACTTGGTCTACGGTGGACCACTCTCTGATGACGCAATAAATCTCTTTTTTCTTCTCAAAATTACTAATTCATTATTGCGTCATTATTGCTTTAATATTTCCTATAAATAGTTTTAATTGATTTAAACTTCTAAAAATCATAACTAA
Source organism: Oryza meyeriana var. granulata (assembly GCA_003991445.1). Classification (NCBI taxonomy): domain Eukaryota; kingdom Viridiplantae; phylum Streptophyta; class Magnoliopsida; order Poales; family Poaceae; genus Oryza; species Oryza meyeriana. The sequence continues at coordinate 242,421 of RYFJ01000178.1, read as the reverse complement.
TTGATACGAACTCGGATTGAGGTCGTTCAAGTCTCTAAATTCTTTAAAAATTGAGATCTATCCATTAAAAATATTCACATGTGCTATTGCTATGTGCTTATGTACTGTTTTTTCTCATTTTGTTATTTGCTTATAATTTCAGACGTTCCGGAAGAGTCGGTTTACGCCGAGGAGGGTTCGGAAGACTTTGCGGAGAAGCAAGGCAAGTCACACAGACCCACAACCCTTTGAGCATGTTGATCCTATGATTTAAAACTCTATTTTGATTCAAAGGTGCATTTATTTTATGATGATATCAGGAAAGAAAAACTCTGATACTTGTTTATAGCCCGTTGTTTTGATAACCTACCTTTGTGCCTATGGGATTAATATGACTAGCTAGCTGAAGTATTGGTTAGCTAGAATAATTCTAGGTTGCTTAGCCCTGCTTAGAAACTATAGAATCACATAAAGGTTGATAATCGCATATGATTACACATAAAATGATGATGGTTCTGTTCACGACGGTAGTCGTGTTAGACTAATTCTTAATGGGCAACTAAAACATGGATGAATGATGGGTTGTGAGCACCAGGTTGGTTTTATTGCTAGCGGTGCTCATGACAGTTAAGGACCGGTTCACGAGCTACTGTTGTGAAGCATTTACCATACTAACCATAAGCCAGCATGGGCAATGGCTGGACTTGTAGTGTAACATGTCCCAGCAGGAGACACCATAGTGTTTAGTTGATAGGTGGTAGTATCAATAAATTCACAATGCAATGCCAATAAAGACCATATGTTTGGAAATCAAGAATTTTCCATCTAGCCTGGAGAGTTGGGCCACCTCTACTCGGGGACTTAACGGGTGATCATTCTGTTGGGCGTGTTATGCGAAGAGATCCTATCACAAACTCCTTTTCAAGGTATTGTGGTGGTGTCAAGGCGCATGGAGACATGTTGTGGGGTTGTGTTTTGTGAGTAAAATTTTACACATTTGGCCAGAGTAAAACTGTTCGAATAGTCGTGCCCGCGGTTATGGGCGAGCTGAATGATGTTTTTCGTGATTAGTTCCATTTATTAATTAATGCTGAAATGTGATACGAGACATCTAAATTAGGATAGTTTGGACCTGTGTAGCCAGGTGGGTTGTATAGCGTTGATTTAATATTGCTTAATTATTTCACTATTTTAATTCTCTTAATTGTTTATTTAAATGCTATTTATGCAAATTAGCCCTATATGTCATTCTTTGCTATTCTGTGCACTTGCATATTTATTGTGTGACTTATTGAGTATTCTATGCACTCACCTTTCAATATCAAATCATCAGAAGAAGAGTACTACAATGAAGGAAAAGATCCGAAGGACTAGACTGGGTCCAAGTCAAGTTTGCTTATATATTGTGGAGACGTCGCTATCCGCTAGAATTCGTTGTTTAGGCTTTTTATTTGTTTGAGAGGTTCCATCTGTCTCTGTAATAATTATACGTTTGTCACTTTATTCAATATAGATTTGTACTTTATTATCAAAATTGTCATTGTGTATCTCGGTTGATTCCTGGACGAGAATTTAATACATATGTAAGCGTTTGGAATTTTGGATGAAAATTCTGGACGTGACAATAGACGTCTGTATTTGTAGCATCTGCTGCTTCAGATGATCTTGCTACAAATTGTTAAGGTAGCTTTTTGGTGCAGGTGCAGCCGTGCGGGGTCTGTGACTCTGTTCATCAATCTAATAACACTACGGAAACACTTCCTGTGGGCACCTACTTAGATGTAGAATTTTATTGTCTTAAAAATCTCTGTGATCCTTGCTTTATTAATTTGTTTTGCTTAAGAAAGCAAGGATGATTGGGTGCAGATGACAATGGCTATTATTATTTCAATGCCTCTAATGTTAGACACAGTATTAGCGCTCCTATGTTTCACTTACTATCCGTCTTTCAAAAGGAAAAATGAAAAAAGAAAACTGGTTTTATGACTTGCAGGTAGGCGAGATATCATTCCTCTTCCTCAACTACAATGAGAGGAGGAATTGAAAGAGGCGGAGGAAAAAGATATTTTTTTTCCTTTTAACAGGAAAACAGCCGGGAGTCCCCTGCGGTTAAAGCTTTATTAAAAAGGAAACACAAATACAACAAAAGGGTGAAGGGAAGACTAAAAAAACAGAGCCAAGAACTAAGCTGTTCTTTTGCGGGACTACTCAGGACTCAGCCTGTAAAGAACAAGCAAAAGGCAGGGCCGTGGCTAGGATTTGGAGGGCCCGGTGCAAAAACACATAATGGGACCCTAAAATTTGAAAATGCAGGACCAAAGCATACTTATTTAACTATAAAACTCAATATATATTATTTCTTACAATACATAGAAACATATTAATATTAATGCTAAACAAGTACTAAAAGCAATAAACGATATCATTCTACCGAAAGCATCATCCTTTTGGTATTAGTGAAATAAAATCATTGAATTATAGATTTTCTGTTTATTGGCCTCGTAATCTAATGTTAATTAAACATAGACGACTAGTACTCAGCATAGATTTAGGGGACCCTAATTTTTGGCGGACTGAACAATTACACCTTGCAACGGCCATTACACGGGCCAGGCAAAAGGTCATCCTTCAATATCCTCCGCTCAGCAATGTCAGTAGGCAAACCATTCTCAAAGATCTACCTGTTGCGGTGTAAAGCAGAATTTTCTGCAATTTGATTCGATTCCTATTAAAATCCTATAAAACCCCTGTGTTCTAAAGAAGCCTTAAAATGTGTATAGATATGTAGCCTTCTAATTTATAGAGCCCTCGAAGGCCTCCTACCAAGAAAAATATGGCATCATGGGTGACCGAATCAAAAGAAAAGAGATGGAAATATTGGATGTGTTTGGTTTGAGAACGAAGTGAGATGGGTTAGATCCATTCCTGTTTTTTGAATGGGATGGTTCCAGTTTCTATTTGGTTAGAGGAATGAAATGAACCCTATTTTTTTTGTTTGGTTGGAGGGATAGAAGGGGATGGAATAATCCTACTACCTGTTTGGATGGAAGGATGATGCTAGGATGGCTGGATATAGAATACCTCCTCACATTTAGTTGTAAGGTTATCTCTTACATTAAAGTACATCTCATTTGCGCCTGTCGACTGGACGTGGCCGGTCCGACCGGGTGGGGGAAAGCGGTCCGACCGCCATCCCCATCAGAATTGCCTGGGCGGTTCTGTACCGGGCCAATCCGACCAGCCAGTGGTGCGCGGTCTGACCAGCACCCCCATCAGAACTCCCCAGGAGGTTGGCGCCGGCGTCTTCACCTCCTACCGCCACCACTGCAGCCGTCCATGGGGATGACAGCTGGAGAGAGAGAGAAAGAGAAGAGAAGGAGGAGGGATGATGGACGAGGAGGAGGCCGAGGAGTACCTGGCTGCCGTCGCCACTCCCTAGGCACGCGCCGTCGCCGCTGGCATCTTTCACCTCCTACCGCCACTGCCACTTGCAGCCGTTCCAGGGGATGAGCAGCCGGAAGAGAGAGAGAGAGGGAAGGGAGCCCATAGACGACGGAGAGAGGCCAAGGATTACCTGGCTGCCGTCGCCGCTCCCTGGGGCTGCGCCGTCGCCGCCATGCTATGCTCGCTGTGTAGAGAAACTCACCACATTGTGGATGCACCCGCGATTGCCTGTAGTGGTCAGCGCTGGGTCCGCGGGCCATTTCCTGATGGACAAGCGCGGTCCTGAATATCAGTGAATATTCCCTACTGGGTCCATCCATCCCATCTAATCCCCAAACCAACACCTATAAAAATGGATGCTCTTCCCAACTCACAAAATCCCTCAAACCAACTACACACTCTAAGAACAATTCATGCTTACGTGCTCCTTAAGTCGGCAGCGAAAATCGCCAACACGCAGTTTGTCAAGAACCTTGTAAAAAAAATTGATTCACCTTCATAGAATCGCACAAACAATTTACAAGCAAATTAGCAAAGAGAAAATTATCATACTTTCGTAGTGATAAACGACTAGTTTTCGAGCAAACTAGCAAAGGATAACCTACTCGCTTTCATAGAAAAGCACAATAGTTTACATGATAAACCAACAAAGGGATCATCTCAATTTCGCTGAGACATATGACTGATTTACAGCATAACAAAATAGCAGATTGATTTTGAATTGATTGTTAGGTGAAATCCCAATTGACCGTGCGCTAATATATGTCGGCCCGGTCTTCGGCGTCCTATCCAAATAGGAACATATCTCTGGATTGTTGCCTTCTGCGTGAAGATCTCCCTGGCGGAACATGACATCTCCCCGATTCAACTCCGATGCCAGCAAACTCCCATCTCGTACTACTCATAATCAGAGGAACAAATAACGATCCCATGTAACAATTCCATCCATAGATCCCATGTAACAATTTTCATCCATACTGCCACGTTCCATTCCATCTATACGTGCTACCACGTTCCATTCCATCTATACGTACTGCCACTTTGATTTGTTTCCCTTGAACCCAAACATGATTGATTTCTTTTTTACTAGTAATATATTCATGCTAATGCTACGGTGCAATAATAGTTTTGTTAATAAATTATTAAATTTAAACTCAGTGAATCAAATTAATTTTTGCTAAATCAGTCATATTGAGTGTACTAATTAAATTCAGGTCATATATCAAATATATTTAAGGCAAAGTACAAAAATATCATATTGTCTAAAAATATTATTCTAGTATGATTAAAATAAAGGTATTATTGTATTTCATTGATATAAGAATCTGCAAAAGACTAACCATTAACATAGCAAAACACGGGCACATACGAGCAAAGGATAGCAAACTGAAAACATATAAATCCACATTCTTTTGTGTTTTCCCACGATATATCACATGAAACATACAAATAAACTTACTACAATTTAAGAATAATATATACACTAACATGATCTGATATTTCTTTATAACTCCCTCTTAGACACTTGTAAAAGTGTGAAGTAGCCAACATAACTTACAAACGCTTGAAATGTTCAAAGAAAGAGAGTTATGTCTTTCGGTGGCTTTCACGAGAATTCCACTATCCAACTAAAAGAAAACGAACTCCAGTACACACAGTTGAAGAAAGAAATACTAGTATCTACACAATGGCTTCATGTCATCCAAAATAACTTCAAATGTGGCCCTCTCAATCACAGTAACTTCAAGTTGACATGGATCTCTTGAGATGCATTTAAAACCAAAACTAACCCAAGAACATCACCTGGAGAAAAACTGAAAATTAAGCCAGGAACATCAAAATATTCTCAAGTAACTTATAGCAGTTGACCGGTTTCACTTGTAGAACTCCGATCTCCCTTGTCCATGATTGATCACTTATAGCAGTCAGATCATGGCAGAAAAAGTCATACCTTGGTATCTAACCTGATCCTGCCAGTGGCATTCCATCAAGTAATTTGAACACAGGTACACAAAGAAGTTATAGACCTAAATTAATATAAAAAATAAATTACTGAATAATACAAAAGCACTATGCTTGCTATAGACCCCGACCATGCCCACTTAAGGATTTTCCCGTGTAAAGAACTTCAAAAATAATGTGCAAGCCTACATGCTGTATATTTCAGTGACCTGATCACTCCCTAATGTCATCCCTTCTGGTGAGAACACAATCGGTGCATATATTTAGCATCAATCAAGATTATTATCGAACGCTCAATCCATTTTCCTTGTTGTCAAAAAAACATCTGGTGTTGTAAGGACTATTAGGTACTAAATTGTTACAGTTGCTATTAAGTACCATATATATTCTTGTCAAAACATTAGCATTAGGGACATTAATAAGATAAGAAATTCTATTCCAATTGTAGGAGCAATATTCACTGCACAAGCCTAAAATGGGTTTGTCCTTCAAGCATTGTCACTCATTCTGAAGTATAGTACAGGATAAAACAGACATCTGAAGGTGAAAACAAATAGACTTATTCCGAAACATAAAAAGGTTCGGTGAGGAATGGGCTTGCATATAGTTTACCTTGCCATATAGCCCAAGCACAAGTTTTACAGGAAGGAGGAATTAATGGTGTTGACCCATTCAGCAAAGGGAATTTGCTATTGAAATCAAAGCAAATATTTGTGAAATTTGATAAGATAACCCAACAGTGCGATTTAGGCTGGCATGCAAGATAGCATGAAGAAAAAGCTTTGCAGGCGATCATTGGATTTAAAAGGAAAAGGTTGCAATACACTTCCAAGCTGACATATGTAGTCCTTGATAGCCATTGGAGAGTTTCCATTAGGATCGCATAAATCTTCAGGTCATCACACTGCCGCTCATCTGCCAAGGAAATAGTATAAAAAGGTTGATGTATAATATAAGTAGTAAAACAGAGAACTGAACACGCACATAAACATATGATTCTAATATATGAATAGTTTCAGTGAGAGGTCAATGCACAAAGTTCGATGTAAAATAGAATGAGTGCAAAATATTTGAGTACCCATCCTTGCTTTATTTTATTAATCACAGAATAATACCCCTCCTTTCTCTATAGCTATGACACTGAAAATAAATTTTGGACTTATACATGAGAATTTGGCAGAACACGTCCTCGATAAATAAAAGTTAGTGCATACTAAAAGTCTAAAGCACATTGTTTCATTTGCTTATGAAATTAATAGCCAATCTACATGAATGGCAATAATCATACAACAATTTTTAGGCGATAGAGAACTTCACTTATGTAAGCAAAGCAGATAAATGCATTTGTGAACTATTGAATATCTGTGAAAGGGATATAGCTTACTAATCTGTACAGGAAACCATAATCATGGTTCCTTTATATACGGTCGACCACGGAGTCATGTGGTGAATACTAACCCTGCTTCAAGTTCACGAAACAAAAATTAGTAACCAAATTATAGAACAGTTGCCAGTAGGTCACACTTTACATAGGAAAAAATAACAACAACAATCCATGCCATGGCGGGGGCGGCATGTGGCCGGCTCCCTGCCCACAGCCATGGCCGTAGCTGCGGCAATGCCCTGCCAAGCTTGGCCATAAATCTAGCAGCAGCAGGGTCATGGCTTGAGACGCCAAGCGTGTGGAGAGCCCCGCCTGGCCAAGATCTGACCAGGCGTCGATCCCTTGCATGAAATCAAGAACCTCCTAGAGGTGAGTTCAAAACAGTAACCAGTCAAGCCACACAACAGTAGAAAAGTACCTTGATGCATTTAAATTGAATTTAAATTTGATGATCACAGGTTCAGCAGAGGTAGCAATCAGTCTACTTATTTAATATGCAAACTTCATACATTCATAAATTGTAATGACTATTCTTTATCTGACAAATCACAACATTCAAGTATACATTTTTGGTCTGCTGCAGTTTTTCATACACCATCAGTCAACTACAGATTTAAGTGATTCAAGTGAGCTTACATGGCTTCTATATTTTTAACTAATGAGTTTGTCAACAACCATGATTCCAGGTATCATTTTTACAATTCATAATTCATAGTGCCCCCAACTAATGACTGGCAAAGATTGGGACCCACATATATAATTTGCCTATCAATTAATGTTGAGTTAGTGACAAAAAAAAAAAGAAGAGCCAGTATTTAACCGCAACCTGAGATCAATTGATGTCACTCATTGGCTCACAATGATAGCAATGCAGTATCAAATACTTCAAAAGCTAGTTGCCACAAGCTTTGCCTATACTATTTACATAAACCATGCTTCTTCCATCCAAATGAAAAAAATATAAATCTTATTGGAATGGCTGACAATAGACCATGAGCACCACAATTGCAGACAAAGACACCACTTGACTTGATCTTGTATAGTATTTAAAAGCATTTCCATTATCTCTTAACAGTAGTTACATTGAACTAATTTAAGGCACCCAAACTACTGGTCAGAAACTGCAATAACCAATGCACTCAGTGTTGACTAATTGGCCAGAATTCACCAAACTAATCGTCTGAGTTATGAATCACTCATATGCTGACCATATTGAGTCACTAACAATGATGAAAAAATTCATATGCAAAGCATCAAAATTCAGAGTGTTTGCTTTACATTGCTGCAGGAAGAGAGCATCGTTGCTCTTATAGCAATAGCACTCATAGCAAGAGCTCAAGAAGCAGCAAACATCACCGTCGCCGTCTCCAGCACCGCAGCTCTCAACAACGCGGTCATCAAATATGCGGTTCATATTGGGGTTGGGCCCCCTAGCGACGATGCAGCTGTAGTCCTCGAGCTAAACCTCACTCTGTACCACCCTCGCCACCAATGACAGTGGTGACCTCTGCACTAGGAAGAGTAGCACTAGCTGGGCGTCCCTGTTCTTGACGCCGAACTCAATCGGGCGAGCTTGTCTTTTACATGGAACTACAAGATTCAGAAATGCCTTAGAAAGATCTCAAAAAATACATTACAAACCCTGGTATATGCATTTTCTTTGCAATATTACATTTTTATATGATCTTCAAAAAATTCTCATTTGCGTTGAATAGTACTACTTGTCAGCACATCACACTAATAATTCAGACAATAAAATTCAACAGATCGAGAAACAGGGATTGTGTCTCAGCCATTGTGCATAATAATCCTAATCCAATTAGGCTAATAATCCTAATCCAATTAGGCAGTTGTATCATGTATTGAGCATTTATCAAGGCACACCTTCGTTTGGCATAAAGAGTCAAGGCAAAAGTGTGCTGGTGTCGGTCATAGGAGTCATAAGACGAAGGTCAAGGCAGAAGTGTGCTGGTGTGAGTCATAAGAGCCGCTGCCTTCTTATTGAGGAGGTGAAATAATGACCAAATTAATTATTAAGGAGAGATTAGAGGATGAGGATCCAACTACAAACCTAAGCCATAAGACCAAATGGAAGCAACGACAAGATTCAGTGCAATCAAACTGAATGTATATACTGCAAAAGTAGTATACGACATGTGAAGTGAAGAGTAAGAGTAGTACAAGAAGCACGCTAACATATTATAAAATCTTTGAATTTAATTCCTACGAAAATTTATCACGCTTCACATGTCAAGTAATTGATATTTGAAATTAACCGTAAAGCATGGATTTGGATTTTCAATCTTCACTATCCTGACCTGTACATGTACTTCAAGATTTCATTAATCAAGGACTGTACAAAATCTTTGAATTACATGGTACTGGTAATTGACAAATTTGGTATACTGTACATCTACAATCATCCTTCCTGTACATCTTTGTCTAGTGATTAAGTCTCATCTTAGCAATGTCTATCTCAGTCTCGATCAAGTCTTAATAATTTGTAGGCATGGATACAAAATGGATCGGATGAAAACTTTGATGATATTTGCACATTTTGTACTACACTGTAACCATCAGAAAAAATAGTCACCTGGGAGGAACTTGACAGCATTTCAATTTCATCATCTTCTACCTATGACAGAAAAAATGAAATGGCCATTGATGTGTCTGCAGGTGTTTGAGCTTAGGTACTGACCATTGATGGCGACAAGACCCAGTCCGGCGAGCTCCCCCGTGGCCGGCGGGTTCCCTCCACTACGTGACCCAGGAGCTCCTTCGCGGCGACTGCTCATCCTCGGGTCTGGGTGGAGGGTGGCCGGTTGTCGAGCTCGTGAGGAGGGGCCAAGTGGAGATCTTCACCTCATGCGCTTGATCTGGTGGAACGGCCGTGGCTAGAGATGGAGCGGCGGTTGCTAGAGGTGGAGCGGCGCGGGCGATAAGGGTGCGGGCGGTGGAGGGTGCGAGGGTGTCACGCCCTCCTTTTCCCTCGGGGATTTAAATCATTAAATAATTGATTTCTAAAATTTATATTAAATTGCAATGTAGTTAACAAGTGAATTAAGTGTAGGAAATAAAATTTTCCTTAATAAATCATGCATGGAGATATTCTTTCCTAAATTCTTCATGCCCTAAAGTACTCTCTGAAATTTTTTAGGAATTCTTAGAGCTCAACATCTAATTTTAATAATACAAAGTCCATTTCATTAATTATTGAAAATGGAAAAAACAATTTAAAACCCTCCTCAGCTCTGGGCCTTCTTCCGGCCCACCTCTTTCTCTCCTCGCACGTGTGCCAGCCCAACAAGCACAGCCGAGCCGCCCAGCCTGTGTCGCCTCTCTCTCCCACCGTGCCGAGAATTTTTTTATTTTTATATTTATTTAATAAAATATTTACAAAACTATATTTTTATTTCAAAAATTTACAAAAATATACTCCCACCACCTTCTGGGAGGGTGATTTAAGGGCGATTTGATGACGTGGCTAATGACCGTTGGCCGGGCGGTCACGGCTGTTAGCCATTTTGCAGGCGGCCCCCTGGCCACCCAAAAACTGCCCTCTAAGAGGGCGGTAAGGAGGCCGCTTGTAAAAATCCAGCCATGGTTTTTAGCTCCCCCGGTATAAAACCCGCTCCCAGACTCCAAAAATGTCATAAAATTCACACAAATCACAGAAAAAAAAAAGAGAGAGATGAGAGTGAAGGACAACAAAAGCGCCGAAGCCCTGCCGGTTTACGAATTCGTCTGCAGGTAATATTTGATGTTTCTTTGCAATTTCTATTTATATTCATCAAATAATGTAGTATGTGTAGTATTAGACTAATTTTTTCATAGATAAATAAATGTTAGGTTTGTTTCACAGAGTGTAGATCTATTATAATTAAGCATAATGGCTAAGGACATTAATATAGCGCATGAGAGAAGTTAGCTTTTTTTACTAGATGAGTAGCACTAGTTTGAGAAACGCTGGGGAGATGGAAATGTGGACGATGATATTTTATTTTTTATAGTCATATGTAGTATACCCTAGGTAAGTAGTTGTATAAGATATTTTTGGCCTAGTGAGTTATAACTTGCGTTTATTTGGTTATAATGTAGGTTGCTATGGATGCATCCGGTATATCCATTCATCTACGACCTCCGATTGACAAGCCTCTGCCGATATGTTGGTGTGGAGATAATTGCAAAGTTGAAATAAGTGAGAAGGATTACACATATCGGCAAAGGTATTGGATGTGTGCAAATTACGCTTACTCCCCGGAGAAGCCGAAACCACAAGGGAAGAAGTGGAAGGTGAAGAAACCAGTGAAGGTAATACGAATTATTTTGTACTACGAAATATTTGAACATTTGAGCTAACAAATTTGTATATGTCAAGACACCGAAGCCTCCTCCGCCTCTGTGCGACTTTGTGCAGTGGATAGATACGGAGATCCGTTCATAGGACGCATGGTATCTTCGCATGTCATAGGAATGGCACAGGGACCATCTCAAACGTCTTTGGGCGGCAGAAGAAAGAGGTGGTAAGGGGGCCGCCTGTAAAATGGCTGACGGTCGTTGGCCGTCAACGGCCGTCAGCCACGTCATCAAATCGTCCTCTGGAAGGGTGATTTCATAAAAATCGCCCTCCCAGAGAGCGGTGGGAGTATATTTTTGTAAATTTTTTAAATGAAAATGTAGTTTTGTAAATATTTTATTAAATAAATATAAAAATAAAAAAATTCCCGTGCCGGCCTAGCCATCCTCCTTACTCCGCGGCCCAGCAGCCGTGGCCTCACTCACCCGTCCGCCAGGCCAACCCAGCAACCGGCCTCCACTCCCCGACAGGTGGGACCTGGACCCACCTATCGGATCCACCTTCTACCTCCTGCCGCCCAACCCGTGACTGCCGCCCACTTCGCCGCAAAATCTGGCATCTCTCGCTCTCATGCTCGCATTCAAACCCCGTGGACGCTGTCTCCTCCACCTCCCCCACGTTTCCCCTCTCTCACCCCGTGACATTAGGCACAGGATCGAGCTCCACGGCACCCACGTCCCCGTCCCGTTTCGCCGACCATTGCCGCCTCTCCCCGCCCACGATCCGCCCTTCCAAGGCTATATAAAGCTCCTCCGTGCCTCCCTCTATCTTCTCCCCTCCTCGCCCGAGCTCTCCGAACTCTCTAACCCCCCCTCTCCCCGTGAACTCCCAGCGTCGCCACCGCTCATCGCTGTTTTGGCCAGCGTTGAGCTGCATCGCCTCCACGGTTAGTTTCCCTGAGCCTCAAGGAGTCCCGGTCGCCACTCGAAGCCGAAGGTCGCCGAACTGCTGTCTTCACAGTGAGCCCGAAGATTCCCATAGAAATATCCCCGCTACTGGTCGCTTTCCGCCCCGTCCGCCATCGCAATCCCGCTTGGTGAGACCCCCGTCCTCGGTTCGTTCTCCCGGTGCGCTTGGATCCCTCTCCCGTGCTCCTAACACTCGCTCTGCCACTTGGGCTGTGTGCCCCCGTGGCTGCCGTCCCCCAGCTGCCGCTCGTCGTCATTAGGAGGCACACCAAGCCCCTCAGTTTCCACCGCAGTCGTCGCCATGCCTCCCGAAACCCCATCCGCCCCTCTGCTATCGCCAAAGACCACCGGGAGAAGCTCTCCGTCGCTGACCCCGAAGCCAATACTCCAAATCATCGTCGCCAGCTAGCTCCCGTCGTGCCACCTGTGGTGAGACTCGCTGTCCCCACCTCTCTCGTATGGTGCCCGTGCCGCCGCTCGCCGTCGCACTGTTGGATCGCCGGTGTCGACCTTGAGTCTCCGTGCGCCGCCGGCCAACGTGGCCTCCATGCCGCCGCCGCGTCGGTGCCACCTCCATGCACTCGTCTATCGTGGCCGCCTGCCTAGCATCCCCGTGTGGCCCTCGGGTCAGGTCTGATCTCGGCCATCGATTCGGTTTCCCTCCTCCCCCACATCACGGTTGTTGATCGGATTTGCTCTGATCTCAGCCGCCCAATCCTAGCTGTCGATCCTAACCCAATCCTATCCTGGCCATCCAATCGTGCTCTGGTTGATCTCGTCCGTCCGCCCCCGTGGACCACCTCGGTGGACTTAGTCCATGGTGGACCGATCCCTCCTCTCACTAACATGTGGATCCTGCATGTCAGTGGCTTGGCCCTCTCTCTCCCGAGGGCTCACCTCATATTTCCCCTTTTCCTTCAAAAAATAATTTATTATTGCGTCATAAATTGAATTAAAATTCTAAAAATGCTTAAAAATAGGTTAAAACTTCTAAAATTGGACTATTCAACTTGCAAAATTCATCTAAAATTGAGCTCTACCTATTTGTTTACTTTTCATGTACTATTACTTGATTTTTATTAAAATATTTTCTCGTTTGACGTGCCAACTCGTAGAATCTGATGCTTCCAAGAATCGCGGCCTCAAGGAAAATTGTTCGGAATGATTAATTGAAGAAGCAAGGCAAGTCACATGTTCATCCTTTAGCATGTTGAACCTACTTTGTGAAGTATTTTACCATTTCTAGATGTACTGCATGTTTTGCTAATTACATAGAATATGGGAGTTTCCTATCCACTTGCTTGTGGCCCTGTTTAATTGTTATTCATTCCTTGATAACCTTAAGTGATAACTTGACTAGCTTATGTCTTACTTGATGACTTAGCTAGAAATAGGATATGCTTAGCCCTGCTTAGCTCAATTAGATAACTGATGGGATAATGCATTATTCTATATCCAGTAACTTAATGAGCTGCCAGCTCGAGACTTTTGACCATGGTTGTTGGTCTTAATTAATCAAATAAAATATGACATAACGTTGGGCTATGGGTACATCGTTTTGCTGGTCGCACCCATAGCAATCAAGCACCGGTTCACGGGAACCCTTGAAAGGCATTCTCGTACTTACCACAAGCCAACGTGGGTAATGGCTAGGCTTGTAGTGTAGCTCTTCCCTCTCCTAGACACCGAAGAAGAGGGTGGGCGTGATGGAGTTGGGTCGGTCTGGGCTACGGTACTGATTGGCTTCCAAATCCACCATGGCGCAAGGGGGGTAGCCTACCCGTCATATGGTGCGTCCTGTGCGGGAGGTGCAACCTCAGTGTGGTGTGGATGGTTTGGAGAGAGTTTTATGAAGGGTCCTGTCATAGTCCCTTTCCGGGGTGTCATGGTGGCACACCAGCGCACAGAAACCTACCGTGGGTCTATGTCTTGTGGGTAAAGTTGTACACCTCTGGCCAGAGTAGATATATTTGAATAGTCTTGCCCACGTTATGAGCGACCGACCGAGATTCACCGTGATTAGTCCCACTCTTAATTAACTTGACTTAATGGAACCGGTTTAGCTCAGGTGGTTGGTTGGGCTAGATCAATGTGGTGTAACGTTGTCTAGTGGAGATTAATCTTAATTTAATTATAGAACTATTTTACTATTTTAAATGCAACGGTTTGGAACCGCCTTTACGCAAAAGAGCCACAAGCTTCCCTTTGAAATCCCGTGCACAAATGCATCATTGGTGTGACTTGCTGAGTACGGTGGGTGGTACTCAGCCTTACTAGTTCCATCTTTCAAAAGTGAAGACTTTTAGTGTTGAAGTTGAGCTTAGAGGATCAAGGCTTATACCCTAGTTGAGTTTGCCTATGAAGTAGAGCTGAAGCCATGCTAGGATCACCTTTCCGCTGCTGTTTTATTCTATGCGAGGATTAAGTGCCTTTGCTATAAGTATTTATTCTTTATTTACGTTTGGATCTATTTATTAATTTGTCATTTTGTGTACCGTGGCTTTATTTCTAGACAGGGATTTTAATACACAAAATAGTTTGAAAATTGGCTAAATTTCTAGACGTGATAGAGGGCATGGGGCACGGGGTATCTGGGTAAGGGGGATAAGATGATCAAGGGGGAATCGATCTGGATCGTCAGATCTAAAGCAGGTGATATGGGTCGTCGGATTTGTACCATGATGAAATGAGTCACGAGTCACATGAGTTGATGCATTATAGGGTAGATGCATACATGCCAATTTTACTGCACCACATACACACATATACATATACACAAGCATGCATGCATCTATTTTCAACAGCCTGCACTGACCAATGCATTCTTTTTAAACCTGTTAATAGCCGAACTCAATTATTTAAACAAGTTAATTGTTGAACAATAGAGGAATGAGATATACCACGAATATTATGGATCAATTGTATTGAGCCTCAGAGGGTGATGTATAAATAGAGTTACATATGACTTGGTTCTCAAGAAATCCCGAAGAGATAGAGATGCAAACTAATCCTATCCTACCATAATAACCAGATCATGTACGAGCCTATCCATATAATATAACAATAATCATCGGGCCAATCAATTTCCGAACCAAAGAACTTAAAATCATCGGCTGTCAAATCTTGGTATCAACACTTAGCTCCTACATTAATGAGGACACGTCGAACGGACACCATCCCACGGAGCAAGTTGGTATGTTTCCTGTCATAGCACATGTGCTTAGGTCAATCGACCAGTAATCGCGGCCATGTCAAACTACAGGGAGTAAGAGCAATTCCAGCAGCAGCCCACTACCCCCCTCATCCCCAAAAAACTATTACTACCGGAGTTACTTGGGCGGTCTGACTGTAGTTATATGACCGGTCGGACCAGTGGTACATGGGTAGTCTGTCCGCCATGGGACGAGCAGTCAGACTTGCAGACTGCATGAGAGAGTTAGTTTCAAAGTGAGTTTGAGTTTCACGTTTGATGTGTAATGTTTATGATTTCTAGCTGTTTCATATATATTATATATGTTATATTGTTTATTTGTTTGTCTATGTGTAGGTATTGCTTGAGGCCTCGGATTATTCCTGTGATAGAATCGGGACTAAGGAGAGTTGAGTCCAAATGGTAAGGAGGAGGAGTGGCTATGCGCCTCAAACTCATATTCTGTTTAATTTTTACACACAAAAGCAACGTGGAATAGTTTTAAACAGTGAAAGCAGCCATATTATAGGTTAGAAGTAAGGTATTTCGAAAATATGCTACAAGAAGTCTACATATTTGTAAGTTAAACCCTTCAACGCTCAAATAGCCCTCCTAGAACCACAATAATTTCCCTATCACTACTACAAAAAATCAGGTCCAAGGATTTCATTTCTACAGGCGGCTCAAATGGGCAGTTGCCTATGGTGAAGCTTGGGGCCACCTTAGGCTAATGGGCCGCATGTGAAAATACATTTTCACAAGTGGCTACTCAAGAAAACTGCCTACACTAATGGTTCCATTATTGCAGAAAACTTTTTATGACAACTGCCTGCAAAAATAGATTTTATGCAAACGGCTGTGCTAACGAGCCATGTCACGCACAAAATTTCCATCCAAAATTCCAACACGCTATGTATATATAAATTCCTATCCAGGAATTAGCTGGGGTACACAAACAACAATATTGATAAAAAGAGTACAAGGTTTTAATAGTTAATTAAACAAGTGCAACTTATTACAGAGGTTGATAGAACCTCTCAAACACTCTAGCAGCAGAAAAACAAATAAACTAGCAGAGGCGACTCCACTCCACAAGCAACTTGACCGGAATCCATCTTAGTCCTCCATATCACCTTCGTCATTGCAGTACTCCTCCTATGGTGTTTGGTTATAGTAAGGTGAGTATATGGAATACTCTACAAGTCACACAGCAAAATGCAAGTATGCACAATGTATAACAAAGGAAGGTATAATATGGCTATTTTGCATAAACAATATTTAATAAGAGTTTAAGAGTAATATAATAGTAGAGTAATTAATCAACATTATGATCAACACTACACAACCTTCCCCGGCTGTACAGACCCAACCTCTCCATACCTGGAGTTACCATGTTTCCATCAATTACCAAATTGTCATTATTAATGAACACTGGGACTAATCATGAAAAACATTGCTTGGCTCTCCCATAACCACAGGCACAACTATTCGAATAGTTTCTCTGATCAGAGGTGTACAAATTTACCCATAAGACACGATTCCGCACATGTTTCCATACCCAGAAATACCACCATGGTACTGTAAAGGGAGAAATCATGACAAAACCCATAGCATAACACACCTAACATGATCACACCCATTGAAATTCTTGTCTCTCCCCATTCCGATACAGACTCACTCAGTGCCCCCATGGGCTTATCTCTGCCACTTGTTAGTCTGGTATCTAACATCGAATCATGCTACAAGTCCAGTCATTGCCCACGCTGGCTTGTGGTTAGTACGGTTAATGCTTCACAACAGTAGTTCATGAACCGGTCTTTAATCGTCCTGAGCACGACCATCAAAACCATATGCTCACAACCCACCATTAGTCAAGTTTTAGTTAGATTATCAATTTACCAACCATGACCAACCGTCGTGAGCTACCATTAAATAACCATAATTGAATCATAAGTGAAGTCATTAGTTATCCCACATAAAATGATACTATAATTTCTAAGCATGGCTAACAAAAACTAATTATTCTAGCTAGATCATTATTTAAGACTTCTAGCAAGTTAAATTATAACCCTAGGTAACAAGGAATAAGTGAACAAATCAAATGGGCCATAGCAAAGGACATAGGTTTACCCATTCCAATGACATTCAAAAATAAATGCAATAGTTGAATGAAAACGAGATTTTAAAATATAGGATCAACATGGTCAAGGGTTTCTGGGTCTGCATGACTTGCCTTGATGCTCTGGAACTCTCTTGTAATGTCCTCATAGTAAGCGTGATCCTCCAAAACATCGGTGGCTAAAGGCAATAAACAAAACAAGCAAAAACTGTACATAAGAACACATGAACAGTATAAGAAAGTATTTTTATTGGATAGATCTTGATTTTAGAGTATTTTTGTAACTTGAAACACCTCAATCCAAGTTCATATGAATTAGTTATGATTTTCAGAAGTTTTAATCCATTTAAAACATATACAGAAATTATTAAAGGACTTATAACCCAATAAAGGATTATTTTTGAATTGGAAAAGTAGAATTATTTTGTCAGCAAGAATTGGTCCACCATAGACCGAATCCACAGAAGTGGTCCACGGAACCCAATGGTCGAGATGGAACGGATCGGGATCGGACGGCAGAGATTGAATGGATCAAGATCGGACGGCCAAGATCGATCTCGATTTGGTCCCCTACGGGATTGCCATGTGGCACCCAGCTGGCAGCCACGGCGGATGAAACCGACACGCTGTGGCAACGTGGCACCCATGGAGACTAGCCAGTGGCGAGGAGCATGGGACCCGATTGTCTCCAACGAACGGTGGTGCAGCGACACAAATGGGGAGCACCAAAGCGTAGAACGCGACAAGATGAACTTATTGAGCTACAGTGCGATGACAGATGGTGACATGACAGATGGCAATCGGCAGCGAGGTTGAAGCGGCGGCAACTTTGGGTCGACGACAACAGCAGCGTTCTGGCGGCATCCAGGCGAGATGAGCCGATGGCTGAGCTTTTCTTCCTCCTTGCGAAGCTGACGATGAAGATGGTGGCTTCCAATGATGACGCAAACAATGGTGAGTGGCGGTAGAAGCTACAAACGATGGTGGCGCTTGAATTCTCGTCAAAACTAGGGTTAGGGGCTTCGGCAAGTTTTGGTTAGGGTTTAGATCAATCAGGAGTAGCTCGGGGGGTATGATTTATAGCTCGGGGAAAAATAGTCTGAGCCGGACACGACGAGGAATGGCGGCAGAAGGCTAGGGTTCCTATTTCCAAATGGGAGCTCAAATTCCCATCGTTTCCCTTCGGGATTCTTCAATTTCCTTAGGGGAAACGAAAGAGGAGAGAATAAGGAACAAAAGCCCTCAAGAAATTTTGGAAGATCACAACCAACGGGACCGGATTTGACGCGGGAAGGCGACGACGTACTAGAGTTGGATTCCATCTGGAGGTAGGAGACGAGTTCGCTCAACACGTTGAGCGGACCCATGTTCACACGGCACCCCGCTTATACTTCCGTCCTCGCTTTGTAAAAGAGTTAACTCGAAGGTACCATTGTTGGAGCACAAAGTCTTATAAGCAGGTTCTCACCCACCTAAACTTCTAAGATAGTACTAAACCACCCACTACAACACCATTTCTGGGCTACTTGGGCCTAAACCACAACTACTATAGGCTTGAAACGGGTTGCGTGTTACAATCACCCCCCTCAAGGGTGAATTCATGCCTCGACAGCTCACCGCTTACATGGCAGAGGCCCAGAACCCCCTTGGTGCAGATCATGGCCCAATGCACATGCATCATACAACAGAGGTTTATGCTCTGATACCAACCATAATGCTCTGTCTCCAAAATCCGCATTAGTCCACTCTACACGGTGAGCGGACTCATGTTCACATGGTACCCTACTTACACTTTCGTCCTCACTTCATGTAAAAGGGTTAACCCGGAGATACCATGGTTGGTCCATAAAGTCTTATAAGCAGGCCCTCACCCACCTAAACTTTCAAGGTGGTACTAAACCACTCACTACAACACCACTTCTGGGCCACTTGGGCCTATACCACAACTACTATAGGCTTGAAACGGGGTGGGGTGTTACACTACACCACTTCTGGGCCACTTGGGCCTAAACCACACACCACACCACACACTATAGGCTTCAAACGGGCTAGAGTGTTACAGGGCCCCACATGTCAGTGAGATGGGGAGAGGATCAACCTCGCGGACCGTTGATGGGCCGATGCAGTGTAGAAGAAAGGAGAGGAGGCGGCGGGTTTTGCGGGCCATGCACGCAAGAGAGAAGAGAGAGGAGAGGTGCTGGGCCAAAATTGGCCAAGTGGCCTGGGGAAGATTAAAAAGGAATTTTGATTTAAATAAAGCAATAAAATGATGTTTCATTTATTAAAAGAACTTCCATTGCTTCAAAAATTTCCAGAAAAATCTAGGAGGCTTACGATAGAGTGAAGTATTTAATAAAATTTTATCTTGCCCACTTTTATGTTGAAATTTATTATTGACTTTATTGATATGCCTCTAGAGGATTTTAAATAAATTGTAAAAATGTTTTATTAAATTATTTATTATTTTAGGTGATTTTCAGGGTGTGACAAGCGACCCGTACTAATGGCTTTCCATTAGTGCAGGCGGTTTTCCTAAGTCACTGCCTGTACATATGCCGCCATCTTCCTCGCACATGTTTCTCTTCCATGTGCCTCTTTGGCATTTTGTCTAAATTTTTCTCTCAGCGTGCCACTGTGCTTTCCTAATGCGTGGTTGGTTTCCTAAGCTATGTAGTAGTTTAAATTAGTAGTATTTTAAATCTATAGTTTAAAGTGTAATGGGAAATATTAAAAAATATATTAATAAGCTGTTTAGAAAAGATTCCTCTCACCGACATGTGGACCCAAAGCAATATTTCCTCTCACCAATATGTGGATCCGTTGGTTAAAAATGAATTATTCATACAAAATTTAGAGAACTTTGCTTCACCTCAGTCTAACTTAAAATGAATTTTCAATGTTTGGACGTTTGTCAGAAACACGAAAGATTAATCATGACATGTTCAAGGTATACATTAGTATTGATCATTATCGAGATGGTGCTACCCCCATCGCTGTGCGTGCCACGGACCGAGCATGGACATAAAAATGTGTGTCATTGTGGATGTTGTGAGAGAAGCAACCAACCAGCTTGAGATGACACAAACTAATCTTCCTAGACTTTAATTGATTCAAACTAAAAGCACTAGAAGGCAACGATGGTGTGGTAAATATGACTAACAATGTTTCCAACACCCATCCGACTGAAGAGGTACATTAATCTCCTGTTTTTGCAGTTAGTCTTTCCAATTTTATCATTACTAATAGTCCTTGCATTTGTTTGTGCATAGGGTGATGCTCTGAACGTGCTAACAGAAGGTAACTTGTGATGCATCTTACTTGACGTGATGAATCAGCTAGGATACCAATTCACTGACTTTGATCCCTATCTAGTTGAATAAGGGAAGCTTCAGGCATTCATCTATTTTTGTTTGGCGGAAAACCATTTTACAATCTTTGGAGACATAATGGATCGATATGTTGATGCAAAAGAAAATGCACTCATACAGGCATTACTTAATGTTGAACAAATGTTGGGAGTAGACATCATTGATAGGAATTATAATAGATATCTCATGCGAGCATGCTGTGGAGATTGAATGTGTATGATTTTAAACTCGGTGTTAACTTTAAATTCTATGTATATATATGTGAATGGATGAATGTATATGAATGTGCATGTGATGGGATTATAACTATGAATGTAAATGTCAACGTGAATATGGATATGGATGGGGATGTGAACCGCTAAATTTGAATGTCACCGGCCCGCTTCCAGTCCAGCCCATCTTCCCTTCTCTTCCTCCTTTCTTTCTTTTCTTTTCCTCTCTTCTGGCCCAAGCCAGTCCAAGCAACCCAGCCCTGCTTCTGCTCTGCGTCATGGCAGAGCACCGCCTTTGGCGTTCGCTGCTTCGGCCGTCGACACTGCCTCCCACTCGCACCACGCCCACGCAGCTGCTTCCCCGGGCTAGCTCGCCGTGTCGCCCTTACTGCTCAGCAACCTCGCAAGCTCATCCAACCGCCAAGCCAAGCTTGAACACGAGCTGCTCAGTCGGCCGCCTGAGCCCAACTACCTCTCACTGCCACCTCCACTCCCATCCCCTCTCCGACCCTCCTCTCCGGCCGCTGCCAACACAAAAAGGCACCGCCTCCACCTTCTCATACCACTGCCAAGAGCCGCACCTCCCTCTACCTATGAGTTCACCGTCACCGGACATGAACTCGGCGAAACCCCAACTCAACCGCTTGAGGAGAACCTCCAAATTCGCTACAAACTAAAGGTGCAGCTGTGATCTCCATCCTCCACCCACCTTTCCCCTCTCCTTCCCCAGCGAAATCTCTGCCGGAGCTTGCTGACACCACCCCTCTCCGTCTCGCCGTGCTCGGCCGCCCGACAGCCGCACGCTGCACCGTCGCTCCATGCCACCCCGAGCCTGGCCGCCACCACCTTTGGCTCCGCCGTGGTCTACTGATGCTCCCATACCCCGCCACCTCGCCGGAAACCGCCGGAGCCGTCGCCGCCGCCGCCGTTGTTGGTTGATCTACTGGCTCATGAGCCAAGATAAGGCGCGTGGGCTGAGTCCCACCGTCACCCATGCACCGATAACGAGCATGGACCAATTCCCACGCCCGCGCAACGATCGGTAGCACCCGTTCTATTCCTAACGGACTTGCCCCCGATCTCCTCTAGCGCTAAAATAAAAGGGAGGTGCGGCACGTACGTAGGTGATGATCTACACACGCCTGAGCTACTCCCGAAAACCCTAGTCGATCCTAAGAGCACTATAAGGAGACCGAAGGTCGATCTCCTCCCTAATCGCCGGACAGTGCAGGTGGTGGCCGGAAGGGCGACGCCACCCACACGTTGAACGACGACCTACGGCGTCACCAACAGCTACCACCACGGTGCTAATGGCTTCGACATCCACCAGTTAGTAAATCACCCAATTCCGCATAACTTTTAAGGTGATCATGTGTAGGCTAATGTTAAGAGTAATTATAAGACCTAACATTGTGGTATCAGAGCCACCTTAGCCACCAACATATATCCATCATCCCGGTTAGAAGCCCTAAAGCCGTGGCTTTTCTAATATCGGTTTATTCTATCCAATCTTATGTGTTAAAGAGTTCAATTTCCTTGCATCCTAGGCCATTATGTTCGGTTTGGGTAGCAATTAGAAGGAGGGGAGCCTAATTAGGTTAAGAAAAATTAAATTCCCCAAAATTCCCCTTAAGCCAAAACCCTAAATTCGTTTTTCCCTGAGAATTAAGAGCCCAAATGTCAAATTTCCTCAAATCCCAAGTTTAGAAACCCCAAATCAAGCAAAAAAACTAAGGGACGAGGCTAAGATTTACTAACTCGATCCATCTCGCCGAAGCTAAGGTCGCTAAAGCCGCGACGCGAGGCATTAAGCTTGTCCTCGCGTGTGCGCCTCCGTGCGTCCCCGCCTGAGTCTTGACCGGTGCGCGGCCTGAGCTCCACCGTGTACCCGCCTCGCCGCCATCTTGGACTGGTCCTGTGCCTGCCCTCGTTGGCCGCGCCAGGCCGAGGCTCGCCCGGCATGGCGCCGGGCCATGCGCCATGCCGAGGAGGAGAACCAGGGCGGCGGCGGCTAGGGGCAACACAGCGCATGGCATAAGGATGTCACGTGCCATGGCCGCCGCCACTGCTCCGCTCGGCGTTGGCGTCACCATCTCTCTCTCGCGCGCGAGATATCCCGGAAGAAATGGGGATTAGGGTTTTGGTTTTCGGCCGCGCGGCGTTTTGTCGGGAAAGCATCGATTTCGGGCTATTGGATTAGATCTCGACGACCGTCATCATGTCCGCGCCACATTGAGTCAATCCCCTCGGATCTCGACCGTTCGATGAGATTGGACGGCGCCTGGGAATGGGTCTGTGGGCAGTAATGGGCCACCACGCGTGCCAGGCCATAGGGCAGCGTGCATAAGGGCCGCGTGCGCCCAGGGCACAGTAATGGGCCGGTTGGCGTTGTAACAGGCAGCCAGGCCGATTTCATTCTCTTTCTTTTTAATTTAATTTCCTTTTAATTTCTAGTATTTTCTTATGATTTATATGCTGAGATTTAATTCCTTTAAGCTATTTCTTGATGCTATTGAATTAAAGTAAAATTATTCTGATGCTATTAAATTAAAGTAAAATTATTTCTTTATGATTTATATGCTGAGATTTAATTCTTTTAAGCTATTTCTTGATGCTATAAATAAAGTAAAATTTATATTTCTGCATTAGAATTAATTTTCAACTAAATGGAACCAACGAGAAGTTTAGTTGGAATATTTTATTTATTTCCTCTGTCATTTCGACCCAACGGAGTTATGATTTAGGATATTATTACTGTTTTGAGGACAATTTACGTTTTACTTTATTTTGCCCAACGGTATTATGGAGTAGAATATTTATTTTTGTGCATGATTAACCAGACCAACGTAAGGTTAATTATACACACCTTGTTGCTGTTTACTAATGTTTTATCATTAATTTCAGCCGTTAATGATGTAGTTGCTCAAATAAACAGTGTTGAGCAACTAAACAGCACTAACTTCCAAGAATGGAAGGAGAGGGTGAACATTACCCTTAGGCTACTTGATTATGATGTTGCCTTACGCGAGGAAGCCCCCATTGCACCTCCCACTAATGCCGCTAACGCAATTAAGAAGGCTTATGAGGAGAAGGCAGAAAAATGGGAGAAGGCAAATCACATGAGCTTGATGGTTATTAAGAATTCTATATCCCCTGGCATTAGAGGCAGCATTTCTGATGCTAACACCGCCAAGGCATATATGACTAATGTTGAGCAAAATTTCAAAGGCTCTTCTAAGACTTATGCTAGTGTTCTCATCATGAGGATGCTCACCTCTTGCTACGATGGGAAGGGGAGTGTGAGAGAACACAACTGAAAAGCATGGACATGGCTATCTCTAATGGCTTCTTGGTCCATTTCATCATGAGTTCCTTGCCACCAGACTACGGTTCTTTTAAAATAAATTACAATACTCAGAAGGACAAGTGGTCCATTGCCGAGCTCATCTCTCACTCTGTGGAGGAGGAGGAGCGTGAAAAGGCAGAAAGGCAGAAGGAACAGGACTTCCTCGCTGAGTCTGATAAAGGAAAGAGGAAAGCTGATGAAGCTTGTGTAGGTGAAGCCAGCAAAAGACCTAAGACTTCCACTGGCAAGCCTAAGCCTAAAGAGAAATATAAGCCGCCCCAGGGTGCTCCATCTGGATCTGGTGCATCTACATCCAGTGGCGTGATGTGCAAGTTTTGCAAGAAAACTGGACACATGCAGAAACAGTGTAATGGCTTTAGGAAGGGGCTTGTTAAGCATGGTAACATCATTATTGATATTATCTCTTATGTTAATGATGCACTCTATATGAATTATGCCTCTGGTTCTTGGTGGATTGACTCAGGTGCAACTGTGCATGTTACCAATTCATTTTAGGAATTGCATTCTGTGAGGACTATCACAAGGGAGGAGCAAAGTCTTAAAGTGGTGGATGACAATGAACTTCATGTCGAGGCCATTGGAGATCTTCCCTTAGTTCTAGGAGGAGGCTTCAATTGTGGGGACCGTTCGGAGGGGGTCCAAACGTCCCCACAGTACACGTAACCGCTCAGGAAGTTCAGTTACGCATAGAATGATATAGAAACAGAACTTCGAACTAATTATACAAACCGACAAGGTTCTAGTACAACCCAAACTCAACACAGCACACAACGGGCCTATGGCCGTACACATACAACCAAAAAACGCAACTCTGCACCATAGGAACAGCCTGAGTGTAGAGTCGACCTAAAACTCGAAGCCTTCGTCTTCGTCCCAATCCAGCGGATCAACGGCTTCCTCGACTTCACCTACAACTTCCTCCTGAACAGTTGGAGCCTAAAAAAAATATGCAAGACTGAGTACACAAGTACTCCGCAGACCATGCAGGAAAATATATAGTGATATAGGATATAACAAAGGAGGAAACTGGTTTAACTCTAAACCTTATCAGTAGTTTACAAACATCCCAATTTATAAACCAATTTAGTTTTAAAAGGGTTTAATATTACATATCATCATCTCTCAATTTAAACCATTATCACAATTCTACTCATGCCATTACTCTAGATTCACCCATAGACATATCTCCATTAACCAGGAGCACGGCGTATTCGAATACCAAACGACTCTGCAGTGTCTACCCAGCTTTACCCGCACGATACCCACAGCTAGCTAGGTTGAAGATAACAAAGTGTAGTACTGCCCCAAGCTCATCTCTGTTCTGCCTAGCAGGTTATAGGACAAGACGCTTGTTGGCCTCAACTTGGCCTTTGCGAGGGTGTGCACCAACTCGACGACTCGTCCACCCACTATTGCACGACTAGGAGGAACACGCAGTCCTCAAAGACCGCAAAAGGGCACCGCAGCACCCACACTCATATAAACAAATAATCTTAGATCATTCAGTGGCCATACACACGTTAAAGCCTAAAATGACAATACACTGAATGGCTGCAAAAATTCAATTCACTGGAGCAGTACACACTGGGTCCGAATACCTTGATCGTGCGGATGGACGCTAACTATGCCACTTATACTGGCACAAGGGGGTTATGTCCTTAAAACTTTAAATATCTCATATACTTTCAAAACTATCACATAAAATAACAATTTCATATAATATTCAACATGTTCATAATAAGCAGGATTAACCTAGAGTTATCAAAGATATATATTAGGCTCAACTTAAGGCATGGCATTACATTTATAACAATATCAAATAAAAGGTGTTATCTATTTCGAAATATTTTAGAAAATTAACTCATGCATCCTATTTAAGTGCTTCAAGGTAGTACTCTACCCAAAATATGACCTAGCTCCAGATTGGATTCAATTATTGTTCAAAGGATGCATGACTTGCCTTCGGGATCAGCGTAGTCGTACCAATCGTCTCCTCCTACGACTACGTAGGCGTATGCGTCAGCTGTGGACTCGGACTCCTCGATTAGATCTGCTGCAGCGAAATCTATCGATACACAAATAAAATAAATAAGCAAATAATTCCAAATAAATACCAAAAATTCAGAAAGTGCACAGAATATTAAAAGAGGAATTATGGATGAAATCTGGGATTTTTCCGAAGTTACGTCAAGCGGAAACCCTAGAGCCAAAATTAGGGTTTCATCAACGAATGCTCGGATCACGACGAAACTGACGCAAATGAATTCGGAATTATTTAAGGAGTTAAGAATAGGTCTCGGATTTTGATTTCGAGGGCAAAAGAGTGATAAACCAGTTGAAACACGAATTAAGGAATTTCTGAATTATCTTTTAAAAAGGAAAAGGCTGGTTCGTCGGTTTTCTTCGGTTCACCGGGGGCGGAGGCGGTTTAGCAGCGCCGGCGACGAGGGAGGCGGCGAGGGGAGGTCGGTTCCGTGCTCCTGGGAGGATGGAGATCCCATTCCCCTAGTCTGTTACGGCTGAAGAGGCGGCGGCAGAGCTGGCGCCGGCGGACAGAGAACGGCGGCGGCGACAGCCATGGCGGCGGCGGCTCCGGCAAGCTGGCGGCAGGGCACGCGGCTGGGGAGCATCAGGGCGGCCAGGGGGAGTCGACAGTGGTGGCGGCTGAGCACGAGGAGGCCGGGAGCGGGCTGGCACCGCGCGGCCGACAGGCAGCCGTGAAGGGGCGGCGGCGCAAAGCGGTGCCGGTGAGGCTCCGGCGGCGATCTCGCCGGGGAAGGAGAGGGGAAAGGAGGATTCTGGTATGGAGAAGGCGATGGTCACCTCAATTTTGAGAGATAGACGACGACTGCGACGAATTTTGGAGATTAAGCGGAGGCGGCCGAAACTAGGGCTTCTCCTTTCTCGGCTCCGGCGACGACAGACGGCGGCGCGAGAGTGGAGGCGGCTTCAGGGGAGTTGAAGAGAAGATGAAGGCGGTCCTTTTCGCTTTTGGCGGCGACCGACGAGGTGCACTGGAGAGGGAGATAAAGGGGGAGGCAGAGGCGGCGCGAGGGTGGATGCAGCTTCCAGGCGAGCCCGAGCCGAGGTCGGTTCTCTGAAGAAGCTTCGGGGTTGCGACGCGTGGCGATGGCTAGAAGGAGCAGCGACGGTGTCTCTCGGCAGAGGCGGTGGAGGGAGCATAGGCCGGCCTGGGCTGGCGGCCAGAGGAAAAAAAATTAAGAAAAAGAAAGAGAAGGAAGAATAAAAGAAAAAGGATCAGGTCAAGAAAAAGAAACGAGTCGACGATGAGGAAAAATGGGCCGATGACCCGAAAACGACGTGGACTCGTTCGAACGACGCGGACTCGTTCGCGAGAATTTTAGGATGGACGGATAGATTGATTTGCACTTCTGAAAAAGGAAATAAAATAAAAAGAAAAAGAAAACGAAGAAATAATTACGACGAACGATATTTTAAATAGAAGGAAACGGAAAATTCAAAGCGTGATTTTCAGAAATTCACAAAAATTAAAAACGGTTTTAAAATTTAGTGATTTTTAGGGCTGTTACATCAATTTATTATTACATGATGTTCTTTATGTTCCATCTGTCAAAAGTAACCTTATTTCCGTTGCTTGTTTAACCGAATGCGGTTTTAGAGTTGGCTTTGGAGACATTGAATGTTTTATTAAGTTTAATAATGAGATTATGGGCCTTACTTTTAAGCGAGGCAAACTTTATTTACTCTCCCTTGATGAATCTACAATGACTTTGTGTGATGTTGTTAATAATGTTAAGATTAATGAAACCTCATCGAAACTATGGCACTGTCGCTTAGGCCATATCTCGAAGGGGAGGATGGAGCATCTCATTAAGGATGAGATACTCCAACCATTAGATTTCACTGAGGAAAATCTCTGCTTAGATTACATAAAAGGCAAATTCACTAAAACAATAAAGAAAGGGACCACTAGGAGTACGGGAATACTTGAGTGAATCCACACGGATATTTATGGACCATTCCCAGTGACGTCAGTAGTTAGACGGTTTTGATTCCTTCATTACGTTTACTGATGACTTTTCTCGTTATGGCTACATTTTCCCCATTAATGACCGGTTTGAAGCGCTAGAAAAGTTTGAGATTTTTAAGGCTGAGGTGGAAAATCAGCATAATATTAAAATTAAAGTCGTGCACTCAGACTGAGGAGGAGAATATTATGGGAAAAATGCTCCATACGGGCAAATTCCGGGGCCATTTGCCAAATTCTTACAGGAAAATGGTATAGTTGCCCAATATTCTATGCCCGATGAACCACAACAGAATGGAGTTGCTGAGTGTGGTAATCGCACACTAATGGACATGGTACGTAGCATGCTCAATCATTCTAGTCTATCCGTGAAATTGTGGATGGAGGCATTAAAAAAGCCGCTCATATATTAAATAGGGTACCTACTAAGTCTGTGCCTAAGACATCTTATGAATTATGGACTGGTAGGAAACTGACTATAAATTTTTTAAGACTATGGGACTGCGCTACTGAAGCCAGGCCTTTCAATCCATATCTAAGGAAATTAGACCTGAAGACTGTGACTTGTCACTTCATTGGATACCCAGAAAGATCTAAAGGGTATCGCTTTTACTACCCAGACCGTGTCAATAAATTCATTGAGACAAGACACGCTGTCTTCTTAGAGAATGATCAAATTTATGGAAGCTCACAAGACAAACAGTTGGATCTTGAGGAAATCCGTGTCACCATGCCGATTATCCAACAGAAAAATCTGCCTGTATCTCAAATAGTGCCACAGGCATCCTCTTCTGTGGATCCATCTCCAGTTGAGGATACTAATGAACCTGTAGCACAAAATGATGTACAAACTAACGTGCAAACTCCTCATCCCACTGAAATCCCTAATGAACAACTAAGAAGATCACAGCGGGAGAAGAGATCTACCATTCCCAGTGACTATGAGATTTTCATTGGAGAAGACATTGGGAAAGCAGATGACCCCATTTCATTTAAGGAAGCCATTGTCAATGAGAATTCATCCAAGTGGCTTGAGGCCATGAAAGATGAACTAAAGTCTATGAGCACTAACAATGTCTGGCATTTAGTAGAAATTCCCGAAGGAGTCAAGACAGTAGGCTATAAGTAGGTCTACAAAACTAAGTATGACTTCAAGGAAAACGTTGAACGATTCAAGGCGAGGGTCGTAGCTAAGAGTTTTTCACAGAGAGAGGGAATAGACTATAATAAAATCTTTTCCCCTGTCTATAAGAAAGACTCGTTTAAAGTTGTCATGGTGCTGGTAGCTCATTATAATTTAGAGTTACATCAGATAGATGTCAAGACTGCATTTCTTATTGGTGACTTGCATGAGCAAGTTTTCATGGCACAACTGGAAGGTTTTGTCATGGAAGGCAAGGAACATATGGGATGCAGGCTTAAGAAATCCATTTACGGTCTAAAGCAAGCGTCTAGACAATGATACCTTAAATTCGATGATATAATTAAGAATTTTGGATTTAAGGAGAATGGAATGGATAATTGTGTTTATATGAGGTATAAGTGTGGTAAGTTTATAATCTTAGTACTCTATGTGGACGATATTTTATTAGCAAGCAGCGATAAGCATTTGCTACATGAGACTAAGACATTTTTGTCCTCTAAGTTTGACATGAAAGATCTTGGTGAAGCCTCTTATATTTTGGGCATTGAGATACACCAAGACAGGTCTAGAGGAGTATTAGGGTTATCTCAGAGTCATACATTGATAAAGTACTTGAAAGATACAACATGAGTAAGTGCTCTGTTACACTTGCACCAATTATTAAGGGCGACAAGTTTGGTTTGTTCCAAAGCCCGCGGAATCAATTAGAAAAGGATCAGATGCAGACGATTCCATATGCTTTTGCTGTTGGAAGCTTAATGTATGTGCAAGTCTGTACGTGACTAGACTTGGCTTTTGTGATCGGAATGCTTGGCAGGTATCAGTCTAATCCAGGTCTAGACCACTGGAAGGCTGTTAAGAAAGTCCTGCGCTATTTGCAGAGCACTAAACACTACATGCTAACTTATAGAAAGTCTGATGACCTTGAGGTTGTTGGTTATTCAGACGCTGACTTTGCCGGGTGTATAGACACTAAGAAATCTCTATCAGGCTATGTCTTCACTCTCGCAGAAGGAACCATTTCATGGAAAAGCTCCAAACAATCTCTCACTGCAGCATCGATGATACAGTCTGAGTTTATAGTATGTTATGAGGCAACCGGGCAGACCGTATGGCTTAAAAGCTTTATTCCAGGATTGGGAGTGGTAGACAGCATTTCTAAATCACTCACTATATACTGCGACAATAAGGTCGCAGTGTTCTATTTGAGTAACAACAAGTCAAGTGGTGCGGCCAAACACATTGACATAAAGTATTTCGTTGTGAAAAAATCCAGGATCAAACAATCAAGGTTGAGCACATAAGCACTAAGTTAATACTTGCGGATCTGCTCACTAATGAGCATACTGCTGGCATGGGATTAGTAGGTAGCCTATAAGTGTAATTCTGGAGTAGTGGCATAAGAATCAATCAACACTCTATAAGAGTAAGTTGTTTCCTATCAAGGTATTTTGGTGACTATAGGTGTTGTTGTCGTAGTGGAGTTTGCTGACCGCTATAACACATTATTTTGGTTTACCATTCTACTTAGACTGGACTCGTTAGCCTTAAGATCAAGTGGAAGAATATTGGTTGATCTACTGGCTCACGAGCCAGGATAGGGCACGTGGGCTGAGTCCCACCATCACCCACGCGCCGATAATGAGCATGGACCGATTCCCACACCCGCGCAATGATCGGTAGCGCCGTTCTATTCCTAACGGACTCGCCCCTGATCTCCTCTAGTGCTAAAATAAAAAGGAGGTGTGGCACGGACGTAGGTGACGATCTATGCACGCCTAAGCTACTCCCAAAAACCCTAGCCGATCCTAAGAGCGCTGGAAGCAAACCCAAGGTCGATCTCCTCCCCAATCGCCGGACAGTATAGCTGGCGGCCGGAAGGGTGACGCCACCCACACGTTGAACGACGACCTACGGCGTCACTGACAGCTACCACCACGGCGCTAATGGCTTCGACATCTACCAGTCAGTAAATCACCTAATTCCACATAATTTTTAAGGTGATCATGTAGGCTAAGGTTAAAAGTAATTATAAGACCTAACAGCCACAAGCTCCACCACAGGCCCCATCTGCTCGCCGCCGCTAGCCATGTCGTTGGCATCTCAGCCACCGCCAACCTAGGGAACGGGGTCGCCTTGCCACGAGGACCCTAGAACCGGCCTTCCCTGGCTGCCCATGGTCTCCTCCATGGCCCCGCCCTCCTTTGTTAACCGGAGAAAAACACCCAAACCCTGTTTTCCCTGACAAAATTAATTCAGAAAATCACATTTTCCTCCTCAATTAAGTTCGCTGCTCATTTGACTGCAAATTGAAAGTTTGAAACCTGAGACCTACTCCTGAGTCCTGACTCTTAGAGTTATGTTGAACCCAACTGTGCAACTTCCGTCCAATCTGAGCCTCCGTTGATGGGGAAATTTAACTATTTACCACTCTCTTCAGTGGCACCTCTTTAAATGTCACTCTCTTCGTTGTATTTCATCCTTTACCACTGGAGAGACAATTTTTTTACTCGTGTGCCATTTTGTGCCCACGCAACGCCATGTCATCGACCTACGTGGCACCGGAGGGATGGTTCAACCGTGGTGGCACTCATGGCGCTGCTGTGTAGCAACCGCAACGATGTCCGATCACCCTAGAATTGATGATTGATCAGATGACCATGGCCACCGGCCAAACCTACGACCGAGCATCGATCAGGCGGTGGGTCAAGAACGGGTGCCGGATGTGCCCAGTCACCAGCAAGAAGCTCCGTAGCGCTGACGTCGTGCCGAACGTCACGGTGCGTGGGATCATCGAGCAGGTGCTGCGCAGCAACGGCATCTCACTGCACGAGCCAAGCAGCAAGCACTGGTGCGCGGTTGACAAGACGGCCACACCGTTTGGCACAGCAGCTGCCTGCGGCGTGCGCCTCACCGTGGCGTTCCTTGTCTCCAAGCTTTGTCGGGGCATGCCGGAGGAGCAGAAGAAGGCAACGTACGAGGCCTAGAAGCTGTCGAAGCGCAATGTGTTCCATCGGGTGTGCCTCGTGGCACCGTGCCGTGGCTGCTCCACCTCCTCTCCTCCCTGGACACCTTGGTCCAGGACAATGCCATGGCTGGCCTCCTGAACCTCTCGAGGCCGGCGGGCTGGGACTCATCGTCGACACCGTGAACATGACCACCAAGGTGGAGGCACAGCAGAACGCGGCGGCAATCCTGTTCTACCTCTCGTCAAACATCGACTACTGCAACGAGATCAGCCGCATCCCGGAGGCGATCCCGACGCTAGTGCACCTCATGCAGGAGGGCACGTACCGCGGCTGGAAGAACACATTGGTGAGCCTCTACGGTGTGCTCCAGTGCAGCGCGAGCAGCCATGGGAAGGCGGTGTCCACCGGCGCTTTGGCGGCACTCGCGGCGCTGATGTGTAGCGACCGCGACAGCCTCGTGAACGACACCGTTGCGCTACTGGCGAGGCTCGCCGAGCATCCTGTTGGCGCGGCAGCCGTCTTGTCCAGCTCGGAGCTCGTGACACACCTCATCGACTTCCTTAGCGTGTCGGCGTCGCGGTCGGCCAAGGACCACTGCACGGCGCTACTGGCCTCGCTCTGCCGGCACGGCGGCGACACGGGGCACACGTAGGATGATGACATGGCGCTGCGTGGGCACAAAATGGCACACGAGTAAAAAAATTCTCTCTCCAGTGGGAAAAGGTAAAATACAATGAAGAGAGTAGTATTTGAAGAGGTGTCACTGAAGAGAGTGGCAAATAGTTAAATTTCCCTCTGTTGATATGACCCTAATTTTGAGTACTAGGGTTCTCCGTTCGCCTCATCTCCAAAAATTCTCAAATGCGTCCACTGACCCTATTTTGATCTTGTGTTGCACTTTCTAAGTTTTTATCATTTATCTGGATTTTATTGCTCAGCTCTTTAATTGTGTATTGATAGATTACACTG
Source organism: Oryza meyeriana var. granulata (assembly GCA_003991445.1). Taxonomy (NCBI): domain Eukaryota; kingdom Viridiplantae; phylum Streptophyta; class Magnoliopsida; order Poales; family Poaceae; genus Oryza; species Oryza meyeriana. The sequence goes on along the minus strand of RYFJ01000178.1, from coordinate 209,040 downwards.
TCGCCGGTCTAGGAGAAGGTTTAGAGTTCCCTGTTGACGTCTACGCCATCACCGCCACAGAAGGAGAAGAGCGGTATGACTATGCCGAGTTCGAAGGCAAGTCATGTGCCCTTGATCATAATTTGAACCCAACCTGGAGCTAGAGGTCTTATTTTGGGTAGCGTACTTGCCTTAAATGTTCTTCCTATGCTCTTGCTAAATAATGCTACCGTTATGATAAACAAATGATTCATCTTTTTTAATGTAGCATAAATCAAGAACTAATCAATTTGGGATGTTTTCTTAATTCGTTCGTTCAATTCTAAGGGTCCATTCGGGACTACCGGTTGAGAGAAGAAATTCTCGTTTTCTGTGAGCACGCTTCCCGAACTCTAAACGGTGTGTTTTTTGCAAAAATTTTCTATATAAAAGTTACTTTAAAAAATCATATTAATCTATTTTCAAGTTTAAAATAATTAATATTCAATTAATCATGCGCTAATGGATCACCTCGTTTTACGTGATTTCTTCCTCTTCCCTCTTCCCTTGCCTTCAAACTATCTCTAAAACAACTTGCATTTCAATGTAGAGCAAGAGACTAACTGAGAAAAGAAATGGACAATGCTTCAAATTCTTTTATAACTTCTTCTATTGGTAGAGAAGTGACTGAACCTAAAACAGCGTTAGTTGACCGTTTCATGAGCTAAAAAAGTCGGGTTTATCTTTTGACATGTAAGAAATGTATAAATTTATGGAATCTAGCATTGGAGATATAGTAATTTGTTGTGTGACTACAATATTTATAAGTTTATTGTATGAGGAAGTATTATATGTAAAAAACTTAATATATATTAAAAAGCATGTGCAGTATTGTTTTTCTTGAAAACGCAAGTCATGCGCTTTATTTCATTAAGAAGAAGAAAAATATGTACAACAGAGTGGTTCACAAAGGAACCCTCTAGAGAAAAGACCCCAAAAACATAAAAAAAAAAGCAACACGCGATAAACTCCCCTGGCAGCAGCTAACCATCCAAGGGGAACGACCGACACGGGAGCTCATTGAGAGCCCTGGCTCCAGCAATGCACCAAAAAACACTCTCTCTTGCCACTGCTTCCAAAACGGCCGCGACACTAGGTGTGGCATTGTTGAAAATGCAGTCATTCTGATGCTTCCAAATCTCCCAAGCCACTAGGATAATCAAGGAGTTCATCCCTTTCTTAGTCTCCTTAGGAACACCCGTGACCACTTTGAACCACCAACTAGAGAAGCGTGTTGTTGAAGGCTGAGGTGCTGTGGCCGCTATGCTTATCTTCTCCAGGATTAGGTACCACACTTGAGGAGCGAAGACTCAAGTCACGAGGATGTGCTGCATTGTCTCCCCATCTTGATCACACAAAAGGCAAGCATCCAGGTGTGGCAACCCAAACTTAGCAAGGCGATCTAATGTCCAACATAGGTTATTCACCGCCAGCCACATAAAGAATTTACAGCGAAACGGGGCCCAAGTCTTCCAGATTCTCTACCATGGGGCAAATTTAATAGACCCAATGAAATAGGTGTAGTAAGCCGACTTGCTTGTATAGGATCCCGACTCTGAAAACTTCCAAATGTGCTGATCAGGGACATCTTGCTGTAGAATCAGCCCATCCACCAAGTCCCACAGCTGCAGGTGCTCCACTAAAACCTGTATAGAAAGACTTCCTTGTATATCACCAACACAGATCCTGTTTGTTAGTGGCAGATCCATTGCCATCATGAGATAGATCAGAATTTCCGTGAGGACCACTCTAACCATAATAAGCCTTCCCGCTCGGTTCATAAGGGAGGCTTTCCAACCTAGCAAACTATCGGCCACTTTGTCAACCAATGGCAGGAGGGCCGCCTTGGTGGGTTTGTGAATTGTAAGCAGAAGGCCAAGATAAGTGCACGGGAAATCCTTCACTTCACAAGATAGCTCAATTGAGATGAGTTCCAATTCCTCGACTGAATAGGAGTGATTGAACTCTTTAGAAAATTAGTCTTGAGGCCAGAGATATGGTCAAATAAATCCAGGATCTGCCTAATGATCAGTGAGATCACCCCTCAAAGGTCTAAGGAACATGATAACATCATCAACATCCGGTGTCCCACATGTTGGACAGCTAGAGGTTGGAGGAGGTTATCCCGAGCAGCTTGCACCACAACTGAGATCAAGATGTCCATAACCAAGATAAACAACATGGGGGGGACAACAGGTCACCCTGCTAGAGCCCCCTATAGTGAGAGATCAACTGCCCAACTCACCATTAACTAATACCCTTGTGGAGGAGGTGGAGAGTATCCAAGGACACAATTACCCAGGGAAAGGGTTCTAAACCTTCTCGTCTTTGAATGCCTACACCTAGAATGGGATATTTTGATCCTGTAACCTAGTGATGGATCTGGTACATTCACAGTTGACCTGATTTGCCAAGAGTTGTCCTCCAATTCTCTTGGGGACACTACCGACCTGGTTTCTTTCTTTCTTTTCATTTTTTTTTTTGAGTCGGCTGTCCTAGTTTCTTGATCGTACAAAGGATGAGTCGCATGGTATGTTAATGCTCCTGATACATCCTTATTGTTGGAGGACAACTACAGCTGATTCGGCCATTTTCTTTCTCTTGCATGTGTTGTTTCAACTTAGGAAGAGTGAGTGCTGAATGTAAAATCCTTTTTGTACATCGCATGGCCATGGCATGATAGAAACAGTGCACTTTTGGTTATATGCAGATTGGAGACACTTGGGACTGTTGGCACTTGGCACTACTATGTCAACTGCAGATTTGCAAGTAATCGTATATGAGTTACATTTGTTTATCTCAATTTTATTTTCCTGTAGAGTAATGGTTGTGTTCTAATTTTTATAACGCTAGCTGCTGTACGAAAGTAGTGAACACTGGAATAGTCAACAGGCATAAGTTCATCATGATTTTGGCATCTCTCACTGGTTACAGTACATGAGTTTGTTGCAAAGCATAAATACATCTGATCTAATGGTATGTGATTAAGCTAATGCAATCACCAAAACATACACTTTAGGATCCCAGATTGCACATCTGGAGCATGTAGAAAAAGATTTCACTTGTCATCTTCATCATCCCACCAATGAATAAATTAGAACACACATTGCAAGGAAACATGCCATATGTGATGGGTCATAAGCCACACCTGTGCGACGGGTATGCACTTGGTCATTGATGAGAAAACCTTATCTATGACACCTGTCAGTGTTATCTTCCACCCATCACACCACCCTCCACGGCTGGAAGATTCATCACCCATCACGGTAGCCTGTCTGTGACGGGCTGAAAGTACAACCCATCAAAGATGATTTAGTCATTGATGACAAGTGTAACTACCACCCGTCACAGATGACCATCAGTGACGAGTTGTATTGTATACCCATCACAGATGATGGTCATCTTTGACTGGTGGTAAGTGATGATGTTTTTCAAAAGAAAATCTATTTTATTGCCTAGCCTCAAGTATTTACTAGCCACCTCTAAAAAAATGACAAATTTCACACATGACAGAATGCATATACATCCCATATATTCACACGAGCATACATTCATATAGACCCCTTCACATAATCACATCATCACATACATCCATAAATAGAGTGTTTGTACACAATATACCACTAGTGAAATGAATAGACGAAATTACCAAACCTTGGGAAGTGACACCTTGAATAGAGAAAGCTGTCACATCCTGTGAAGTTCCTTCAAATTTGAAAGAAGGAGCGGTTTGTGCATAGCTAAAAAATAAAGGTATATACATACATCTCACACAAGTCACATACACTTCACAGAATCACATATATAAGGCACATATATCCATAAACTCAAATTACACGGAAGAAAGTAAATTTTTAGCACAAGTGAATAAATTAAGTTATGTAGATGACAAGTTCAAACAAGTGATAATTTAACCTATCTTTTTCAGATGAAAACGTCCTTTTGGCTTTATAACTTCGACTAACAAAAAGGCGGTTAAGTCCGCTCGAATTTTGGGAAGGTTGATCTCCTAAGATGTCCATTCCATTTTCTGCTAGATAAGATTATAGTTAGTATGTTATGTGAAATGATGTACGCAATTTCTAAAGGCAGTGTTTTAGACGAGCACAAATGGATCAAATGAGGTCACCTGTTTCATCAAAGTTTACGGTAGGGTCAAGCTCGAGGTGGCAGCGTTGTGCTTGGGGAGGTGGTGGTGGAGGAGCCTAGGGTGGTGGTGGCGGCGTTGTGCTCGGGGATGAGGGCGAGGGTGGGTCAAGCTCAGGTTGGCGATGGCGGCACTGGGCTGGGGGACAAGGGCAATGGCGATAGCGAGGTCGGGTTCAAGGAGGATAATTCACTTAGATCTAGGGTTACGCGGCCATATGGCCTCCAGTTGGTCATATGGCTGGTCAACCTCATCTGTGACGGGTGGTATGTATGGGACCGTGATAGGTGACACATCTGTGATGGATGGTGACATACCACCCGTCATGACCGGCCTCATCTATGATGGGTGAGCATCAAAGCCCGTCACAAATGACATAGCTATGACGGCTACAGCCACACTGCCCGTCCCATCATAGATATGGTTGACCAAAGTCAAAATTTTCATTGCAATCATATTAGAACATTGATATGGTATATTAAGATATTTCAGTGGTTCAACATTTTACAATACTTCAATTACATATATAATCCTTCGTCATGATTTGCTCGTGAATACATATTGTTCTTTTCCAATTGCTCTTCTTCTAATGGTATTTCCTGGCCTACTAAGGCATACTGGTTGTAATTTCCTCGTCGATAATGTTTTCAACCCCTATAATTCTTCTTTTACCTTCTCGAACGACATGAAGCTTCGTAGTTGCTGGGTCGGTTATATAGAATACTTCGACAACATGCTTTCAAGAGCAAATGGTTCATCCTTTTATCCGATCTTGGTAAAATCCATGTGTTAAACCCTCTTCATCAACCTTAACTCCCCCACGAATATTGACCCATTTGCAACGAAACATGGCACTTTGAACCTCACCTAATTTAGCTCCCGAATTTTCCCTGTGTCTGTAATACGACCTACGTCCAAGTTGATCCTAAAATGCATTTATATGGACCCCGCTGTTTTGCATGGTGCTTTTTTCGTTGTCACACCCTGATATTTTTAGGGAGTTAAAAATCATTTAAATAAATTATTTCTAGAATTTATATTAAAGTGAAAACAATTTAATAAGGGAAGTTTATTTGGGAAATAAAATTCTCCTTAATAAAATATGGCTTGGAGTTTTTTTTTTTAATAAATTTATGATATTTAAATGAACTCTCTAATATTTTTTGGAATTTCTGGAACTCGAGAACTAATTTTAATAACACAAAGATCATTACAGTGATTATTTAAATTAAAAGTAATTAAAATCCCTTTTCCTCGGCTTGGGCCAAATCCGACCCACTCTTCCTTATCCCTCCGGCTCGGCCTGTTTTCTCTCTCCTTCCCCACCGAACAAGCCTAGCTCCTCGGCCCATCTATTCTTCCTCTTCGTGCTGGCCCAGCTGGCCTAGGAAGGTAGCCGTCGCCTCCCCTCACTGACATGTGGGCCCGGACCCCGCATGTCAACTTCATCTTCAATCCTTCGCTATTAGTATAAACCTTGCATGCCTAACTTTAGCTAGTCTGTTATACTTTGGATTCTGCTGCATGCGCATGAGCACCAACGTGTGGAAGCCGTGTGCGTAGGAACCCGGCGAGAATAGCTCACGGCGTAGCTGAACTTGCGGACGCACAACGTACGTTTCTCGGTCGTGGGGATGAACGTGATCAAACCGGGAATACGTGGGTAGCGATCCGTAGCTTCCGTTTGCATATTGCATGGTTGTTTTGCTTACAATAAAAGGAGAAGAAAACCTCAGAAAAGCTGCAGCTTCATCGTAGCACAAACCACTGTCTCTCGCTAAGCTCCGTCTCCGTATTCTCTATAGTATATTGTTTGTAGAGTTCGCCCGAGCTCTAGCGATCGATCCTGTGAAGAAATCCTGACAATTGGTATCAGAGCAAGGTTTAGGGCCTAGACACGCGATCGTGCTTTAGAAGCAGCGCTAATGCCTCGCCCTCGCTCGTCGTCTCCGACGGAGCGCACTCCCCCAGGTTCCGGCGGCCACGCCTCGGGCAGCGGCGGGAACGACCGCGGGCTGGTGATTCACCGCATGGTTAAGGAGGCAGGAGGCTCGGCCAACTATCCCATGCTAACCAAGACGAACTACAACGAGTGGTCACTACTCATGAGGATCAAGCTACAGGCGCGATGCCTCTGGGGCGCCATTGATCCAGGCGGCGTCGCCGTGGAGCTCCATGAAGATTGGATGGCGCTGGACGCCATCTGTAGCACCGTCCCCACTGAAATGATCTCGACACTGGCGACCAAGGAGTCGGCCAAGGAGGCGTGGGACTGCATCAAGACCATGCGCGTCGGGGACGACTGCATCCGCAAGGCCAGCGCGCAGAAGCTGCGTGCGGAATACGAAACCATCGCATTCTGCGACGGGGAGTCGGTGGAGGATTTCGCCATGCGGCTCACCGGCCTCGTCACTCAACTGTCGACACTCGGCGATCCGGAACCGGCCAACAAAGTCGTCGAGAAGTACCTGCGTGTCACACGGTCCAGGTTCTCACAACTCGTCCTTTCAATTGAGACTTTACTTGACATCTCCACACTGTCACTCGAGGAGGTGACCGGAAGGCTCAAGGCGGCGGAGGGTGCCGGGTAGGCCTCATCCTCACCCTTGGTGGGCGCAGCAGGTAAACTCTACCTCACAGAGGAGGAGTGGCTTGAGCGCCACAAGAAGAAGGAGCAGGAGGCGCGGCGAAACAATGGTGGATCGAACACCGCGGCAAGCGGTGGGCTAGGGCGTAGTGGCGGCGGCGGCATCGGGACCTCGGACGGATCAAACTCCAGGCCAGCCCGCAAGGACGACAAGTGCCGCAATTGCGGCAAGCTCGGCCATTGGGCCAGGATTGCCAAAGCAAGCCCAAACGGGAGGAGCAGGCTCATGTGGTCCAAGATGACGAGCCCATACTCATGCTGCTCACGGGCGGCTGTGTTGACGAAATTGACATGAACCGGCACACCGGTCAAACTGCGTTCGCAGCCGAACCGACGCAGCTGCCGGCCGGTCAGACCGCACACGCGCTCATGGGATTCGAATCGGAGCGCGGTCCGTCAGCACCACCGGCGCCGCGCACGCTGTTAGACACCGTCGAACTGGTGGAGAAGAAAGTGTTCGCGGCACTGGATGATGCCGCGGAACGCGATCCCTGAAGTTGGATCATCGACTCCGGCGCGTCCAACCACATGACTGGTTGCAAGATGGCCTTCTCCGACCTTGACACCAAGATCACCGGCAACGTTCGGCTCGGCGACGGCTCAATCGTCCGTATCGAGGGCCGCGGCATGGTGTTGTTCGCCTGCAAGAACGGGGAGCACCGTACCCTCACCAACACTTATTATCTCCCTCGACTCGCCGCCAACATCATCAGTGTCGGCCAATTGGATGAGACCGGTTTCGAGGTGAAGATAAAACATGGCATGATGCGCGTGTGGGATGAGCGGCGGCGTCTGCTTGCCCGAGTTTCCCGAAGCCCTGCCCGGCTCTACGTGCTCGATATCAACCTCGCACGGCCAGTCTGCCTGACTGCGCGAGCTGGAGAGGATGCGTGGCATTGGCACGCCCGTTTTGGCCACATCAACTTCACTTCGCTGCGCAAGATGGGGCGAGAAGCACTTGTGCGTGGTCTACCGACCCTGTCGCAGGTGGAACAAGTGTGTGAGGCGTGCCTCGCCGGCAAGCATCGGCGAGCTCCGTTCCCACAGCAATCTCTGCACCGCGCCACCGAGCCGCTCGCGCTGATCCACGGCGACCTATGCGGGCCAATCACGCCGGCGACGCCCAGCGGCAACCGCTACTTTCTCCTCCTCGTCGACGACTATAGCCGCTACATGTGGCTGACGCTTCTCGCCACCAAGGACGCCGCACCGACTGCTATCAAGCGCGTTCAAGCGGCGGCCGAAAGGAAGAGCGGGCACAAGTTGCTTGCGCTCCGCACAGACCGTGGAGGAGAATTCACCGCCGGTCATTTCAATGAGTACTGCGCCGAACTCGGGTTGCGGCGCGAGCTGATGGCCCCCTACTCACCGCAGCAGAACGGCATCGTCGAGCGCCGAAACCAGTCCATGGTGGGCATGGCTCGGAGCATGCTCAAAGCAAAGGCTCTCCCAGGTATGTTTTGGGGGGAGGCGGTGAACACGGCAGTGTACTTGTTGAACAGGTCATCGTCCAAAAGTATCGCGGCAAGACTCCATGCGAGCTCTGGAACAGCGTTCCGCCGGCCGTCCACCACATGCGCACGTTCGGATGCGTGGCGCATGTGAAGGTGACCTCACCGAATGCGAAGAAGCTCGACGACAGGAGCTGGCCCATGATCTTCGTCGGGTACGAGCCCGGCTCGAAGGCGTACCGTGCCTACGATCTTGTCACGCAGCGCGTCCACATCTCCGGCGACATCGTCTTCGACGAAGAAGCCCAGTGGAAGTGGGACGACAGGGCGATCATGGGCGACGACACCGACTTCACCATCGAGTACACCTCCGTATACCACCCGGATAGGGCGAGCTCGGCGCCCTCGGCGCAACCAGATATCCAGGACCGGGGAGCGCCAGCTTCGCCACACATGCCGGCATCAAGCTCAACGCCACTGACATCTTCGCCAACGGCCGAAGCGCCACTGGTGGAATTCGTGATGCCGCCACCCACGGCAGAGGAGGATCTCAACGTCGACACCGACGACGCTCCGCTCCAGTTCCGCCACATCAACAACGTACTCAGGCCGACTACACTGCCGGGGCTAGCCACTCGGGAGCTCGGGCCCCGGTTCCGCCACATCGACAACGTACTCGGGCTGGCTACCCGGGGGCTGGCTACCCGGGAGCCCAGGCCGACTACACCGCCGGGGCTGGCTACCCGAGAGCTCGGGCCGACTACACCACCGGGGCTGGCCACTCGGGAGCTGAGCGAAGACCTGCTAGTGGTAACAGCAGAGGAGCCGTCCTCGTTCACTGAAGCAGAGCAACACCGTTGCTGGCGACAGGCGATGCTAGAGGAGATGCAGTCGATCGAGGCGAACAAGACTTGGCGGCTCATCAATCCTCCACCGTGCCAGCGCCCAATTGGGCTCAAGTGGGTATTCAAGACAAAGAAGGACGCCTCTGGGAACATCACCAAGTACAAGGCGTGCCTTGTCGCGAAGGGTTATGTGCAACGACAAGGGATCGACTTCGATGAGGTCTTCGCACCGGTGGCGCGGCTCAAGTCCGTCCGCTTGTTGCTGGCACACGCGGCGTGCGAGGGCTGGGCTGTCCACCACATGGACATGAAGTTCGTGTTCCTCAACGGCGAACTCGAAGAGGAAGTCTACGTTGTGCAGCCACCGGGATTCGTTGTCGACGGCCAAGAACACAAGGTACTGCGCCTCGACAAGGCGCTCTACGGGCTTCGACAGGCACCGCGCGCGTGGTACGCCAAACTCGACACATCGTTCCTGACACTGGGTTTTCACCGCAGCGCCTCTGAGCACGCCGTGTACATGCGAGGCACGGGCGTGCATCACCTGGTGGTCGGCGTGTACGTCGACGATCTCATCATCACCGGTGGCAACTCCGACGAGCTCAAGCAGTTCAAGGAGGACATGAAGGGGACATTCCAGATGAGCGACCTAGGCCTGTTGAGGTACTACCTCAGCCTGGAGGTGAATCAGACTAGAGAAGGCATCACCATGAGCCAGCACGCCTATGCCCAGAAGATACTGGAGGTGACTAGCATGGCCGGGAGCAATCCCAGTCTCACCCCCATGGAATCGCGCCTAAAGCTCAGCAAATTGAGCACTTCCCCTACTGTTGATGCCACTGATTATAGGCGGATCGTGGGCTCCTTGCGCTATCTGGTGAACACGAGACCGGATTTGGCGTACTCGGTGGGCTACGTCAGCAGGTTCATGGAGAAACCCACCACCGAGCACTTGGCGGCCATGAAACGGGTGCTCCGCTACATCGCCGGCACCATTGACTATGGCTGCTATTACAAGAGGAAGAAGGAAGCCGCTCATCTCGTCGGCTATAGTGACAGCGATCTCGCCAGCGACCTCGACACTCGCAAGAGCACCTCCGGTATTTTTTTCTTCCTCGGCAACAACTTGATCACCTGGCAATCGCAGAAACAAAAGGTTGTAGCCTTGTCGTCCTGCGAAGCTGGGTACATCGCGGCGACAACTGCTGCTTGCCAAGGTGTGTGGCTGGCGCGTCTTCTCGCAGAACTTCAAGGGGAGGAGACCGATGCCGTCACATTGAAGATTGATAATCAATCCGCAATCATGCTCAGTAAGAACCCTGTTTTCCACGATCGCAGTAAACATATCGACACGAGATACCATTATATCAGAGAATGCATTGAGGAGGGCAGGGTGAAAGTCGAGTTCATCGGCACCAACGAGCAACTGGCGGACATCCTAACGAAGGCACTCGGGCGAGACAGATTCATTGAGCTTCGCTCCCAGATCGGCCTCGTCGAAACTGACCAATCATGCAAGGTTTAGGGGGAGATTTGTTAGTATAAACCTTGCATGCCTAACTTTAGCTAGTCTGTTATACTTTGGATTCTGCTGCATGTGCATGAGCACTAACGTGTGGAAGTCGTGCGCGTAGGAACCCGGCGAGAATAGCTCGCGGCGTAGCTGAACTTGCGGACGCACGGCGTACGTTTCTCGATTGGGGGGATGAACGCAATCAAACCGGGAATACGTGGGTAGCGATCCGTAGCTTCCGTTTGCATGTTGCATGGTTGTTTTGCTTACAATAAAAGGAGAAGAAAACCTCAGAACAGCTACAGTTCATCGCAGCACAAACCACTATCTCTCGCTAAACTCTGTCTCCGTATTCTCTATAGTATATTGTTCGTAGAGTTCACCCGAGCTCTAGCGATCGATCCTGTGAAGAAATCCTGACATTCGCTTGGAATCCCGAGCTCGCCCGACGCCACCTCTCCACCTCTCCACTTTGATTCGGTGCATCCGTTGAAGATCTTTCCAATCCAGTCTTGGAATCGTGTTCGTCTCGATCTCCTCTTCTTTTCCCCCTAGGAACCTGCAAGAGTCTCGCTCGGATTCGACCTCCTTCCGAGCTTGGAATGTTCGGGTTGAACCCTACTCGTGTCCGAGCCAGTTTGGGTTCAATCTCTCCCTCCGCCCTTTAAAAGGTTGATCCAGACCTCCTTGGTCATCCCAAGCCGCCTCTCAAAGCTCCCACAATCCCTAGCCTTCTCTCCTCGTTCTCGGTTTCGTTTCGCTACTGCTGATGTGCTCCAGACAGGCTCCTCCAGCGATTGCAGCGACAAAGCAGAGCTCGGCCGCAGCCTAGTCGAAGCCAAAGTCCGTCGGAATGCCATTGTTCGAAGACCTTCGCCATTGAAGCTCATCGCTGGCTAGTTTTTCATCGTCATCCACTGTTGTGGAAGCCACCGGAAGTCTCGTCGCATCGTCCTCTTCCTGTTGGTGCCTCTTGTTCCTGCCCTTGAGCCTCCGTTCACCAGCGACCGTCTCATCCTAGGCCCGCTAGCCGGAGTGCCGACGTGGCCACCATGTCATCCGCTGTGTCAGCGCTAGCTCTATTTCTTCGATCCTCCGTGGTATCCACGCGAGCGCCTGCGTGTCATCTCGTGTGGCTGCCCGCCAGATTCTAACATGGTTGTTCGATCTAGATCGATTGATCTCGGCCGTCCATCCATCCGATCTACCCTTGATTCAATCTCAGCCATCCATTTGGATCAAGATCAATTTGGATTGTCGATTCCCTTGGACCATCTCTGTGAATCGGGTGTACCATGGACCAGTCCCCTCCTCTCTATCATAGGTAGGTCCCACCTGTCAGTAACTCAGCCCTTCTCTCTCTCCTTGGCTGACGTCATAATCTTTCTTTATCAATACAAAAATAATTGATTATGATGCAATACATCAGTTTAATCCTTTTAAATATACTTTAATTGGATTAAATCTTCTAAAATTCATAACTAATTCATATAAACATGGAATGAGGTCGTTCAAGTCTCAAAATTCATCTAAAATCACGATCTACATCTTTGTTTACTTTTTATATACTTTTTATTTGGTTTTTATTAGAGTTTTTTCTCATTTTGCTTGTAATCATGTTGTTTTCTGTCGTTCCATAGGATTGTGAGTTTGAGGAAAGAGTTTCAGAAGATTATTCGAAGGAGCAAGGCAAGTCACACAACAATACCATTGAGCATATTGATCCCAATTACAAAAACTATTTTGTTTTGCTGATAATGCATGCATTTTCGAATATCACCTTATTATGGGTTATTATTCTATCCTTATATCCTTTGATTATGGCCAATATTGTTATTGTTTCCTATACCTTGTCACATTGGGTAATTAATATTGACTAGCCATGATCTTATATAATGGTTTGGCCAGATTGATTAGGTTTTGCTTAGTCATGCTTAGAAACACTAGTATCATTTTATGTGGGTTGACATATACATTAGTTATGATTTAACCATGGATAATTAATGGTAGCTCACGACTATTGGGCGTGGTTGGTTAATTAATTTTCCAACTAAAAGTTAACTAATGGTGGGTTATGAGCACATGGATTGATGATGGTTTTGTTGGTTGTGCTCATGACAATTAAGGACCAGTTCGTGAGCTACTATTGCAAAGCAATTACCGTACTAACCACAAGCCAACATGGGTAATGGCTTGACATGTCGTATAATGTGTTCAATGGGAAGTGCCAGAGCGTGTTTTGTTGGTGGCAGTCAAGTAAGTCCATATGTTTTGGGCATTAAGTAGTCTTCCCACCTAGGCATTGATCATCCCTACCAGAGACAATATTGCTTAGTGGGTTTTCTTTCCTGCTGTGCACGTTATGCCAAGGGACTTGTCACAACTCCCTACACGGTGACATGTCTGGCCGGGCATGGTGACGTGTTAGGGTTTTGTCTTGTGGATAAATTTGTACAGCTCTGGCCAGAGTCAAATTGTTCAAATAGCCATACCCATGGTTATAGGCAAACCTAGCAATGTTTTTGTGATTAGCCTCACACTGCTCATTGGAAATAATTTGGTAATTGATGGAAACATGATGACTTCGGATATGGAGTGGTTAATTGGATATCTCCTTGTATGGAGGGTTTGGTTTGGGCCTGAACTGAATTAGTGTGTTGTTCAATGATAGATTAATATTGATAATAATTATACTATTTTCCTACTTCTTTTAAGCGCAAATGTTTTAAATGTTGTTTATGCAAAAGAGTCCTATTATGTCTCCTTTGAACCCTGTTGCATTACATTGTTAGTTTGTGTACCCTGGCTAATTCCTGGATAGGGATTTAATGCACAAATTTATTTTGGAAATTGTGAATTTCCGGGCATGATAGTTGTCTTGCTTGGTAGTGTAGAAGGTGTAGCCATTCATGTCATATCCTTGCCAAGTATGAGCATCCCATAAAGGACCATGTGCCAACAATTTCAGTGTTTCACTTGTGATGCTGGTAGTGTTGGCAATACATTTCTTGAACCATTTATTAAAACACTTCATATGCTCTTTCGTGATCCAGCTATCTGGTCAGTCTATGTTCTCTTGTTTGATCTTAGCTATGTGATCTTCAAAGTACAGTGTGAAATAGGCTTGGTCATATTTAACGTGATCTAGCTTGATAGTTTTCTTTCCTATGGTGCCAACATCTACAAGCATGTCCTCATAGTGGGACTTAGGAACTCCGATCGTAGCGGTCTCTAACATGTAGTCAACACAAAATTCAATTACCTCTTTAGTTGTGTATCCTTCAACAATGCTCCCCTCTAGCCGAGATCTATTCTGTACATACACCTTTAGAATTACCATGTACCTTTCAAATGGGTTCATCTGTCTTACGAACATAGGAGCACATACTTTCGTCCGCTTCACAAGATGCATAATGAGATGAACCATGATGTCAAAGAACGAAGGGGGAAAGTATATCTCGAGATGACAAAGGGTTTTCACAACTTCTACCTAGAGGCCATCTAGCACTTCTGGATCAATAATCTTCTGGCCGATGGCATTGAAGAAGTCGGGCATTGAAGAAGGAGCACAGATGCATTATCATGTGATGGACTTTAATTGGCAAAATATTTCAAATATCAACTGGAAGAAGTTGTGTAATCAGGATATGGCAATCATGAGACTTCATGCCAACTAATTTGAGGTCGTCCATCAAAACAAACTTACTGATCCTTGATGAGTAGTCAGTTGAAACTTTGATACCATGCAAGCATGCTAACATACTCTTTTTCTCCTCCTCTGAGAGAGTGTAGCAAGCTGGAGGAAGGTATACTCTCCTTGTTTCTGATTTTACTGTTGTGCTAGTTCACTCCGAATATTAATATCTTCTAAATCTCGTCGTGCATTAAGCCCATCCTTTGTATTGCCTAGAATATTTAGCAATCCGATAATATTCTCACTAACATTATTATCTACATGCATCAAGTCAATTCAATGGCGGACCTCAAGTTCCTCCTAGTACGGTAGCAGCCAAAATATAGACTTCTTCTTCCACATGCTTTTCTCTTTTGTTGTAGATTTTTTTCTCTTTCCGAAAATATTTTTGATGTCCTTCACCATATCAAGTACCTCTGTTCCTATCAAATTTGGAGGAGCGGTACCCCACTTGCTCTTACTATTGAAGGTGTTCTTCATACTTTTGTACAGGTGATGTTGCTCGAGAAATCTCCTATGACCCATGTAAACCATCTTGCGCGAGTTCTTTAGCTACTTACTACGTGTTTCTTCCATGCACTCTAAGCAAACATTCTTTTCTTTCATAGTTTGACCAGAAAGGATGGCAAGTGCCGGATAGTCATTAACTATGCACAACAACAACATGTGAAGGTTAAAGTCCTCTTGTTGGTATGCATCCCAAGTTTGTACCCCTTCACTCCATAGTGTTTGCAAATCATCGACCAGTGGTTGCAAGAAAACATCAATGTCGTTGCCAGGTTGCCTCGGTCCTTGCATTAGCAACCACAATATGATGTACATTCTTTTGAAGCACAACCAATGGGATAGATTGTTGTTCACAAGAAGGGCTAGCCAAGTAATATGATGACTGCTCATATCCCTAAAAAAATTCATCCTGTCTGTATTCAAACCTAGCCTGATGTTTTGTGGGTCTTCTATGAATTTCTTGGTATAACCTATTGATATTACTCCATTGCATCGAATCTATAGGGTGCCCTAGCTTATCGTCGGCCTTCTGATTTGTAGCATGCCAACGAACTAACTCAACCTCCTTTGGATTGACAAACATTTGCTTCATACGATTGGCAATCGAAAGATACCACACAATCTTTACAGGACCACCCTTCTTGGACTTCTTACCTTTTGCACTATTGTTCTTCCTCTTGTACCGAGAACCACAACATACGGGCATACATCCAAGTTGGCATTTTCTTTGTAGTACAATATGCAGTCGTTCGGACATGAATGAATTCTTCTGACCTTCAACCCCAATGGTCACAATGCCTTCTTTGCTTCATATGTCTCCTTGGCAATGTGTTCTCCTCCAGGAGCAAGTATTTCAGTAAATCAAGTAATTCTGCGAAACTCTTATCCGACCATCCCTTAGTTGCCTTAAGCTTCATAAGCTCCAAGATAACAGATAACTTCGTATGCTTCGGCTTGCACCCGGGGTACACAGTTGTCTTTGAATCAGTCACCAAGCTGGTGAACTTCTCATAGTCCCTTGTATGTTGGATCCTCAACATCCCGCAACATTGCATCAAGGGTATCATTGTCGATGCCAAACATTTCACTGTTCAACAGAGAAGGAATGAATATGTCATCTTCATCTTGCTCCTCATTCTATCCATCCGCTACTTCAGCAACTACAATAGTCGAAGGTTCTTCCTCACCATGCTTGGTCCAATAAGTATAATCCTTGATGAATCCTCTGCATATCAAATGAGACTATAACTGCAGTCTTTCTGTAAACATCTTCTCATTTTTGCAGTCTACACATGGACAAACTATGGCTTCGTTCGGAGCTGGTGGTTTGACTAATATTTTCAGCGCACGCAAAATGAGACAAGCCATTAGCGCATGATTAATTAAGTTTTAATTATTACAAACTTGAAAAATGGATTTATTTGATTTTTTAAAGCAACTTTTAGATAGAAAATTTTTGTAAAAAAGCACACCATTTAGCAATTCGGGAAGCACGCTCACAGAAAACGAGGGAGTTTTCACCCCCAACATGCACCTTTGAACAGTACCTATATATTGATTCCTCCTTCTAGACTTGTCGTCCTCTGCAACATTCAAGAACTCATCAACTCCATTTCTATACTCTTGGCTCAAGCGATTATTATTGTACATCCAATTTTGATCCATATGCAATACTGAAATACGAACAATAATTCAGATTAATTTGTGTTTAAAAAATTACATGCAACGTATACCAATAATACATGAACCTAGCGACAATTAAGCTCAAATAATTTTTCCCTCAAAAAATATAGCAAAGTTTCGCCCCTAACCCTCCTACCTTAAATGTGAACAGTACAAAGGGTTGGGATAACAAACAGGGAGAGGAGTGGGGTATATATAGCTACCCACCTATCTTTGTCGGGTGGTAAGATAAAACCCATCACAGATGACAAAAGCCACCTTTGACGGTTGTGTAACACGACTCGTCACAGTTGAGAGGTCATCTGTGATGGGTTATGATTTCGAACCAACATCGATATTATGTGTCGGTTCGAAACACGACCCGTTACAGATGACCGCTCATCTGTGACGGGTTGTGTCGTGTAGCCTGGACTTAAACGAGCTAGTTTTTAACCCATCAGAGATGATGGCCTCTGTGATAGGTCACGCTAACCCGTCACATATGGGCCGTCACTATTACAGCCCGATTTTCCGGGAATTAAATTAATTAATTAATAATAGATTTTCTAGAATTTATATTAAATTGTAAAGTAAATTGATCAAATAAAGTAAAAATAGGAAATAAAAATTTCTTTAATAAATCATAGTTGAATTCAATTTTAATAAATTCTCTGTGTCTAATTAAACTCTCTGAAATAGTCTCAGATTTTTCGAAGCTCCGTAATTATTTTAAGATTATGAAGATTATTTCAGCAATTATTTAAAAAAAATTCCAAAATCCCTTTTTTCCCAATCTTGGGTCATTCCTGGCCCAATCCTCTTGTATCTCCTTTTCAACCCGGACTTCGAATCCCTAAATTCCCAGAAGGTCCGATTCCGAAAATTCCCTCAAAGTCCAAAATCTGAGAGTCTCGGATATATTCAATTTCTTTTTAAATATCCATTTTTTTTAATTGAATCCCCTATATTTTCTCAAAAATTCAAATCCTTTTGAAATCAACCCAAATCCTCAAATATTCCAAGTCTTGCCTAATTTCAATCCCCATAAAAATATTCTCGGATTTCTGATTTCCAAAATTATTCTAGTATTCAAAATATTCGAATATTCGACATGTTTCAACATTCCTTTGATTTCCTCAAATTTCAATATTCTAAACTATTCCTCTGATTCCCTAAATATCCTAAAAATCCAATTTTGCAAATTCAGAGTTTTCCACCAAAATCCCTAATTCCTTTTTTCCCTTTTTCTCTTTTTCTCTTTTTCCTTCTTTCTTTTTTTCCTCCTTTTTCTCCTTCTTCCTTCCTTTCTTCTTCTTCCTTCTTTCTCCCCTCTCCTTCGGCCAGCCGAGCCGAAGCCAACCCAGTGCCTTCCTCCTCGGCCTCAACCCGGCCTGGCCCCGCGCCGCCCTGCCCACCGCCACCACCGCCGCTGACTAGTAGGCTCTGCCGGTGAGGTCCCCTTTTGTCTATGACAAGCGGGTCCCACCAGTTCTACCCTCTCCTGTGACCGACATGTGGACTCGGCGAATAATCACAGATCCATCTCAATCGTCTGATTAATCTTGATCCAATCTTAGCCATTGGAGTCTTTGATTTAATCCTAGCCATCGGATGCTCATAACCCTAGATCAGGCCTTGCCACGTCAGCCGTGCCACCTCAGCCCCCTCTGCCCCGTGTTGTCCATGTGGCAGCCACGTCACCAGAAGTCCACCAACCCCTCCCATTCTCTATGTTCCATGGACCTAGTCCACATGAGCCTAGTCACTGACAGTGGACCCCACTTGTCAGCCTTTTCCCAAATAATTTTTTTAATTCTGAAATCCAAGGGAATATTCCCGAGAATATTTCTTTTTATTTTCTTTTCGGATTTTCTTTGAATTCGAACTTCCGGAGGTCATAACTTTACTGTCCGAACTTCGATTCGATCCGTTCTTCTTTCTAAATTCTTCTAAAATCATGGTCTATATGTTTGTGTACTTTTTATGTACTATTTATTTGGAGTTTCTTAGTGTTTTTTCTTGTTTTGCATGTAATCATGTAGTTTCCGCTGTTTCAGAGGATCGTGAAGTTTGAGGAAGAGTTCGTGTCACGCCTAGAAATTTAGCCAATTTCTAGACTATTTTGTGTATTAGTTCCAAACATAAATAAAGCGTAAATACTTACAGAAGAGGCACTTAGTCCACACAGAAGAAAACAGCAGCGGAAAGGCGAAACTAGCGTGTCTTCAGCTCCACACCACAGTCAAGCTCAACTGGGGTATAAGCCAAGATTTTCTCTTCTGAAAAGGGAGAATATAGCAAGGCTGAGTACCACCCACCGTACTCAGTAAGCCACACCAATGACGCATGTGTTCACAGGATTTCAAAGAAAGGCTGGTGGCTCATTTGCGTAAAAGCAGTTGTAAACAGTAGTAGTTCACAAACGATAAAAGGTTGATTATTTGAACAATATTAATTCTCCACCGATTAACGTTACCCCACGTTAACCAGGCCCAACCATCCCTTAAACTGATCAACGTTACACCACGTTGATCAGTCTCCACTGATGAACGCTACACCACATTCACCAGACTTCTCCGGTTACCGTTACACCACATTAACCGGACTCCACTGATTAACGTTACACCACGTTAACCAATCTCCACTAATCAGCGTTACACCACACTGACCAGTCTCTCCTGATCAATGTTACACCACGCTGACCAAGCCGCACTGATGAACGCTACACCACGTTCATCAGGCGTCACTGATGAGCGTTACACCACGCTCACCAGTCTCCACCGATTAACGTTACACCACGTTAACCGGCCACCCCCGATCAACTCCACCCCGTTGACCGGACTCCACACCATCCACCCGAACCATACCAGTTCCAAAAAGCCAAATTAATTAACTAAAGGTGATACTAATCACGGTGAGTCTTGGCCAACCGCCCATGTCCGCGGGCGCGGCTATTCGAATAGATTTAACTCTAATCAGAGGTGTACAACTTTACCAACAAGACATAGCCTCACACATGTTTCCGTGCGTCGATGTGTCACCACGACACCCCGCAAGCGGATGTGACAGGACCGTTCACGCAATCTCTCCCTAACCATCCACACCACGCTGAGGTTGCACCTGCCGACAGGGCACACCATATTGGCCAGGCTACCCCCTTTGTGCCACGGTGAATTTGGAAGCCGATCAACCCTACCCCGGGCCGACCCAACTCCATCACGCCCACCCTCATCTCCAGTGCCTAGGAGAGGGAGAAGAAACGCTACAAGTCCAGCCGTTGCCCATGCTTGGCTTGTGGAAAGTACGATTAATTGTCCAATGGGTTCCCGCGAACCGGTCCTTATTTGCCATGGGTGCGACAAGCAGAACCATACACCCACAGCCCACCATTTAGGTCCAATTTTAGTAATTTAACATTAGCCTATCCAAAGTTCTATTTTTCCAACATTGAGTCGAATCAAATAAAAAGATAATATTTAATTCTCAGGTGATCTATGTTGCTAAGAATGGCTAAGCAGGTCCTATCTCTAGCCAAGTCATCCCATGAGACCTAAGCTAGTCAAATTATGACCCAAAGTTATCAAGGAAGGGATAACAAATAAACAGGGTCTCAAGTAAGTGGATAGGTTATCCCATATTCCATGTAATTGGCAAAACATGCAATTTATTTATAAATCGTAAAATGTTTCACAAAGCAGGTTCAACATGCTCAAAGATGAATGTGTGACTTGCCTTGTGACAAAACCTCTTCGATTGCTCTTCCAAACTCTTCCGTAGACTCCGCGGTCTTCCGAAATGGCGATTATACGCGACTACACGCAAAACAATAAAAACCCTAAGAAACTCCAAATAAATAGTACATAAAAATTACATAAACAAGTCAATTATAATTTTAGATGAATTTAGGAAGAAGAACGGGTCGATTCGGAGTTCGGACGGAAAAGATACGGCTTCCGGAAGTTTAATTCAGAGAAAAGCCGAAAAGAAATTAGAAAAGGAATATTCTCAGGAATATTTCCTCAGAACTAAGCTAAAAGGATTATTTTTAGCACTGGAAAAGAGAGTGAGACCTACTGTCATAGTCATGGCTCACAGATCTGAGAAGTAGCTAGAGTGGTGGATTAGGTTAGGGCTGACAGGGCACTGGAAGATTAAAAAGGAGTCAACGGCTGGGATTCGATTTGGATGGATTTAAACGGCCAAGATTGATTTAGGAACTTGATATAGATTGGACGGCCGAGATTCAACCCTAGGGTTTATGGAGATTCGATGGTGAAGATTGGATTCAATTGATCGAATGGCTCTAATCGGCCCAGAATGATCTAATAGCTGGGACGGACAAACTACTGCACGCGGGACCCACGTAGCAGCATCATAGGAAGAAAAGACTGAGCTCCTGCCATGGCGCCGGCCGAGGAGGTCAGGGCACCGGCCAAGACGACTGCGCGGCAACAGCAACGCAAGCATCGGCAAAGGCGGCAAGCGATGGAGGCATGGCACGGTGGACGTCGACGATGGGCGGCGGCCGGCCGACGACGAACGGCGAAAAGAAGAGATGCTCAACGGCGACCGCAGTGATGGCCAGCGACGAAGCGCGACGACTTCGGCTGGTGACATGCAGCGATGACAACTCACGGTGGCACACCAAAGAGGGAAATAAAGGCGACGCCGAGGGGAGCACAGGGCCGGCGGCACGGCGGCGTCTAGCAGGCAGGACGGCGACCAGCACGGGTGACGCGGCTAGGAGACGGCAACGGCGCTCCTTGGCGTGGCGGTGTCGGGGCTGAGGAGGGAACAGGGCGCCGGTGTAGATGGCAACGGCGAGGCCTACGACGATGAGGACGCTGAGCACAAAAGGGGAAAGGACAGAGGCGCCGAAGGGGGAAGAGAAGATGGAGGCGTCGGAGACGACGGAGTGGATGCTCACCGGCAACGGACGGTAGGCGGGGATGACGACGACCAGCGGTAGGACACAGAACCGGTGGCAGGCTGGCATAGAGTAGGCGGCTCAGGTGTTGGGTGGCGCGGCAGGTGCACGGGGTGAGGGCGACGACGCCGGCGACGGCTTGGCAATGAGGACAACCACGACGGTGATGCGTCGGCTGTTGGGCGGCGCGGCAGGTGCACGGGGTGAGGGCGACGACGCCGGCGACGGCTTGGCAGTGAGGACAACCACGACGGTGATGCGTCGGCCGACGAGCTGGGGGAAGAACACACGGCGCCGGGAACATACGACAACAACGACGACCAACAAAAGGGAGGACAAGCAAGGCGGTGTGGTGCTCACCAGTGGTAGGCGACGGCACGGGCGGCACATCGGCGTCGGGCTTCAGTCACAGGGCGGCGACGGCGGCGACTGCCCGGCGGCGGCGACATGGAAGCAGAACAAGGCGGCGGCACGGTGCGCAGGGGAGGAGCAGGCCGAGGCGACGGTGAAGATGGCGACGATGACGGTGTTGACGATGCAGCGACCGGCGGGCGAAGCCAGGAGGCGGCGGCGAGAGGCGCAGAGGACGACGACGGGGTTGACGATGCAGGGACCAGTGGTTGGAGAGCAGGCGTCGGCAACGGCGGTCCACGGCGTGACGACGGCGTCCAGTGGGGCAGGACGACGGCGACGCGGCTGCAGCCCGAAGACTCGCCGAGGTCGGCAAGAGGCGGCGACGTCCGGTGGTGTCCTCCGGTGGCGACGACGCACAGCAGAGGCGGTTGCACGGGAGCAGCAGAGGGGCGGCACGCGGCGCACAGGGGCGTGGGGCGCAGCAAGGATGGCAGCTCGCGCGGGGAGGCGGTGGAGCAGGAGCGGCGACCGGCGACGGCTTGCGGCAACACGGCGACGGGCAGGGCTCGGCTAGGTGAGGGAAAAGGAAAAGGGGGCATGGGGGTTCAGAATATGAGCTCAGCGAGGCGAAGACGTGGCCGAGGAGGCGGTTTTGGAGCGGGAGTGGGTGCGGGAATGGCGGTGACGTGGGCGCGATACAGCGCCGCTTCTCGGGGAAGTGGGGAGACGGAGACGGGAGGTGGAGGAGACCGGGTCCGGGGCGGCGTTGGCCGGCGAGCTGGGCTGGAGAGGCAGGCTGGGCCAAGGGACGGCACAAGGAAAGCAGGCCAGGCCGAGCTCCTGGCTCCATCGGGAGCAACAAAGAGAGAGGAGCCTGGGGAAGAGGATGAACAGGAAAGGAAACAGAAAGGAGAGAAAAATAACAGGGGAAAGGGAAAAATGAGAAGAAAAAGAAAAGAGAAACGGAGGAGAAAAGGTGGGGATTTTTGGGAAATTAAATATCAGAATATTCTAGGGATTGGAAACCCGAAAAGTGTCTTGCGGAAGCCGAGCAATAGGAATACTCAGGATTAATGAAATATTGGGAACATTTTCGGTAAATCCGAAAACGAAGAATATTGTGCAGGGTTCGGGAAATTAGAATATCAGCGGAATCGGAATATTTATTTGGGATTGGGGAAATCAAATGAGTTTTGGGATATCCGAGGAATATATTCCATGGAGTTCGAGGCGAACAGAGAAACTTCAAAGGACTAAACCGGAACGACTCGAATAAGGAAAAGACAGGGGTTTTATTATAGGTTTATCTAATTATAGAAATGATCTTTATCCCATTAAAATTAATTCTGGAGCTCCGAAAATTCCAAAAAATTTTCAGAGAGTTTATTAAATCATGGGGAGTTTACCAGAAATAAATGCCACCACGAAACACAAAGAGTTTATTATTATAAATACTTAAACGCTTAAAATATTCCAACCAAAAACCTCCGGAATATAAAAGCATCTAAGTATTTATTTAAAATTTTCAACTTGGGATTTTTAATAGTGGAAATTTCAAAATTTTATTTAAACATGTTTCTCAAATAAAAATTTTCTAGCATATTCTTGTATTTTGATTTATCCAAAAATAATTTTAATTAAAGCAATTTTCAGGGCGTGACAGTTCAGAAAACCAATTGAAAACTTTTCTATTGTAAGACAAGCCACACGGCAATCTCCTTAAGCATGTTGAACCCACTTGTGAAAATTATTTTGTTTTAACATTATTGCATGCAAAACTTTGGAATGTCATTACTATGGGTATTTATAATTATTTCCATATTCCTTGATTATGGCCATTTGCTATTGATACCTCTACCTTGATGCCTTGGGTATTTAATATTGACTAGCTAGATGTCTAAACTAATAATCTAGCTAGAATAATTAGTTTTGCTTAGCCATGCATAGAAACATTAGTGTCATTTTATGTGAGATAACTATTGATTCACTCTTGAATAATTACTCGTTAATGATAATATGTCATGATGATTGGTCGTGCTTAGTTAATTAAATATGCCAACTAAAACTTGATTAATAGTGGGTTGTGAGCACATAGAATAATGATGTTGCTAGAGGTGCTCATGACAATTAAGGACTGCTTCACGAGCTACTAATTGCGAAGCAATACCCATACTAACCACAAGCTAGAATGAGTAATGGCGGGATTTGAAGCGTGATGTGTTCAATAGGAGGCACCAGGGCATGTGAGTAGCTGTTGTAAGTCCACACATGGCAGTTGTAAGTCCATGAATTCGGGCCGTCTCGTAGGAAGGCACTTGATCACCCCAACCAGAGACCGGAGGCTTGGTGGGTGGCACTCCTATTGGGTGTATTACATGGATGGTCTTGTCACAACTCCTTTCCAAGGTATCGTGGTGGTATCGAGACGCATGGTGACATATTGTGGGGTTGTGTCTTGTGGATAAATTGGTATACCTCTGGCCATAGTAAAACTATTCGAATAGCCGTACCCGCGGTTATGGGCGGCCTAACAATGTTTTTCGTGATTAGTCCTATACTACTTATTAATGATGATAATTGATAGAAACTTGATAGCTCCAGGTTTGGAAGGTTTGGGCCTGAACTGCATTAGAGTGATGTTCGGTGATTGGTTTAATGTTGATAATAATTAAACTATACTGTTTTTGCAATGTTTTTAAATGTAAATATTTTAAATGTTGTTTATGCAAAAGAACCATATTATGTTTTCCTTGAAATCCTGTTGCATTACATTGCATTCCTGTGTGGGCTTATGGGCTTGGTGCTAAAGCTTCGCTAGGATCGTCGTTCCACTGCTGTTTTCTTCTATGTGAGGACTAAGTGCCTCTTTTGTAAGTATTTAACGTTATTTCGTTTTGATTATGTTTATCAAGTTGTTGATTTGTGTACCTCGGCTGATTTCTGGATGAGGGTTTAATGCACAAATTAGCTTTAGAAATTTGTAGTGAATTTCCAGGCGTGACAGTCACACATGGCCAGATCTATAGTAGTGACATTAGGGCGATAGTGGAGATAATATTCGAAAGACAAATACATTGAAGTAAATGTGGATATTAAATGACATTGCAAAATATAAACAATACCAATATATTGCACAAAGAAAATATTCATTCAACGAAAAAGTACGATACAAGAGAAAATTCCCATACCGAACCTCCGAAGAAGAATTCTCTGGAATTGACTTCTTGGAGAAGACTTGTCCAAGACCGAACTCCCAAGACGACTTCTCGGGATCGGACACTCGAAGAAGAATTCTCCAAGTCCGACTCCCCAATGTCGCATACTCCGGGATCGACTCCTACTCTAACTCCCGAACCACTTGTACACTATTTCAGTGTGGCGTCCGAAGGGAGGAAGTGATGGTGTGATCCCCTCTGTGAAGTGTGAAGTGAGGGTATTTATAGTACAGGGGAGGTCGGTGGCCACCCGGCGCAGATGAGTGGGCTGGCCGGTCACCCTCCGATAGGTTGGTTGACGCCGGGATTGGTTCCTAATGATGGTTGTGTGCCTCATTCTTCAAGTAAGTCAGTCGCTGAAAGTGCATCTAGGCCCCTAGTGGTAGGGGCGAAAACGGATCGGATAATATCCGATTCGATCCGTTCCGAATTTGTCCGAAGTGAGGATATGGTAAGGGTTTGTAGATATCCGACGGATATGGATTCGGATGTGGATAGTAGCATGCGGATTCGGAGCCGGATATGGTATCGGCAATATTCGGCGGATGCGGATTATCCGACATTTCAAGCGGATTATCTGGTAGAAGGTTTGGTGGATAATGCAATTTTTTCAGGCCATGTAGCCACTCTATTTGGCCCGTTTAATCTGAGCTAGCCCATCCAACCGTCCAAGCATCTAGCCCAATAGCCCATCCATCTTAACCTAACCCTCCATAATTCCCTCTCTCTACACTCTGGCTCGTCACGGGAGGCACCAATGCGCAGAGGCCACCTCTGCAACCTGATTCGCCCTGACGTAGTAGGCACACCGCGCCGTCACCTACTGTCCCTACCGCCGATGCCTCCTCTCTGCCGTCTTCTCCCGGCGCTTGTGATATTGTTACAAAATTGTTGCCCGTTATATCGATGACTTAATGTTGTATTGATTGCATATACACGTCATATTCGATTATTTTAATCCGTTTTGAGCCGAGTCTGCACCGTCTCCGCACCGCATCCACCATCTGAAACAGTCCGCTCCACATCCGCACACCGTCCGCACCCGCTCCGAATCCGCTTAAAAATTATGGTTTAGGATATGGTATGATCACTATCCGTCCGAATCCAATCCGTTTTCACCCCTACCTAGTGGATTTTGGATGATAGATGACAAGACATATAGGGTACAAATTATCTTGTTGAGAATAAGTACAGGTTTAGTCCCTATGGTAATATAAATGATGGATGGTGACCCCTACAAAAGAAGGAAAGCAGCTAGATGACTCATGGCGATTTAATTTATTTTTGATTTTGAATTTGAGTCATAGAAAAGCCGTAGTATTAAGAGGGATTCATGCTAAGGCCTGGTGTTTGTGTCCAAGTGCTCTAGAGTCATCTTTGATCCTTAGAGAGAGAGAGACAGAAAGCACCATACTCACATGGGAAAAATGGTCTTAGTGCTCTAGGATTTGATATTTGAAAGAAATTTGAATTTCTTTGGTTTTCAAAAGAATTTGATATTTGAAAGAAATTTGAATTTGAAATAGGATTTGGAATATGGGCTAAATTTTAAGAATTGATTTTGAACTTTGGCATTGGAGTGCATAGATATGATTTATGGAGTATTTGTGGGTGGATGAGAATGTGAAAAATGGTTTGAAGTAAAACTTGAATCAAGAAATTTTAGTTTGAAAAAAGATGGAAATTTTAATATTGAAAGTAAATTGTTTTAGTTCAAAATTTTGTTAAAGAAAAAGTGCCATGTAGGATTTTATGGTGTTTTTGGCATTACATAGAGTCATAGAAAGGATGTGGAATACAAAATTTAAACCAATAATTTCAATTCGAAGAAAAGGTCAAATTTTGAAAATTGATAGAATTAGGAAAAAAGTTTGAAATTCAAAGAAATTAAATCAAGAAATATCAAATATAGAAACAGAGGTTTGCTATTAAAAAATTTGAATCAAAGACCTAAAACAAGAAGAAAGGATTTCTGAAATTGACTTTTTAAATTGAAAATCTAACAAGAAGAAAGGATTTCTGAAATTGACTTTTTAAATTGAAAATCTACTTGGTGTTTCTCTAAAATCGAGAAATCGTCAAGATTTTAAAAATAACAAATGAAGAATCGACATGATGCAATTTTTAAAAAACTCTGACTTAAATTTTTAGGATGTCACACTTACTTTCTATTGACATGAATGCCTAGTGTAGTTTCTAGTACTGTAAGAAAATCATATGCGGCGTTTACATAATGAAACAAAAATTTGCTTGGTTTATTGGCAATTTTATATAGGGCCTCATCTAGAATTTAGCACCAGGGCCTCAAAATACCTAGATACACCTTGATTGTACATGTGGCTTCAGGACTATCTCAATCTCTCACATATGAACTTTTGGAGATGATAAAAAAAATTTTAGGGGAACAATTTTGTTAGGATAGCCCTCGGTACGAGATTATAGCGGGCTAGCGGCTAATTGTTAGGTCTCTTCTTTTAGAACATACCTTTTTTTTCCTCATGCTACCTCAAGCTCCCACGCTATACAAAGACACACTAACACCATTTAAAGCCATACAAATATCTTGTTATTTACCTATTGAGACATAAAAATAAAATATACCACTAGAAATGGCCTAAGAAAAAGATAAGAGTAATGATTATCTCGTCTACTCTTTTCTCCACGTGGCATGTGAGTCTACGTGGCCTGTGATGCCACCTTGTAGGATGGAAGGTTTTGTAAGTTTGCATTTTTCATGTTACGGAAGAAAATCGTAACAAACACTACAAGTCAATTTTCTTTCAAAAAGATAAAAAAAAAGGAAGATGCAAACGTCCCCTACAAATTACAAAATCTCCCCGGCCGGCAGGCAGGCAGGCCGGTTTGTTTCCCAGCAGCGGAGCCATGTCGTCCCACAGCCTCAAAGAAACAGAAACTCTCCTCTCTTCCTCACAGCCCCAGTCCCAGTGCCAACCCCGATCGCCTCCTCCTCCTCCTCTACCCACCCGGAGGCCCCCAAAGACGTCCCTCTCGCAGCAGCTCCTTCGCCTCGAGGCCTCCTCCTCTTCCTCTTCCTTCTCCGTCCTTCCGCCACCGCCCCCTCGCACTTCTCCGACCTCGAATGCGGCGGCGGAGGATGCGGGAGAAGAGCCCCGGTGCTCGCCGCCGCTGCCAGATGAGGAGGACGAGGTCCCCCGCATCCGCCGCCGCGCGCCCCTTCCGCCAGCGGCCGCCCTCGAGTCCCGCGGGCCCTACGAGCCGCTTGTTCTCTCGCCGCCCGGAGAGCGCCCAGTCGTCCAGGTAACTACGCTGCCCCCTTCCTCTTGGCGACCCAACTTTCTTGGAGACTACTATTCGATGTTTTCCAGTCCACACTTGTTGATGATTGGACAGATTCTCGCACCGTGGTAGATGTGATCAATGTTTTACGTAACTGCCATGGCGCACAGGATGATGCAAAACATGGAATAGCTCAGCGAAACGAAGCCTTATTAATCTGTTACGGCTTCTTTAGGTTCGATGGGTGCCCATGTAAGCGCTTGCGCCTTGCTATTCATGAAATTCTGATAGTTCAGCCAATGCAATGTCTTGCATCACCTTTGAAGCCAGAGGATGGACACTCTGTCTGCCTCTGGGATACTGGATGCGACTTCCCTTTCCCCTTCCCTCTGTTCCCTGTAGTCTCTCCTTCAACAGAATTTTATTTGCTTTAGCCTCTTGAATTTTTGTTATTACAGGCACATTCACTTTGTTGTGCTTTCCTGTTTTGTTTGGTGTAGGTACCACCATCGATAAATTGCAGGTTACTTGCGCATCAGAGGGATGGTGTAAGATTCTTATACAATCTGTATAGAAATAACCATGGTGGTGTGCTTGGAGATGACATGTGAGATTTGGAAGTTATTTTGTTACAAGTGCGCTGCTAACTATTTTGTGGCTGAACTGAAATGAAACTATACAATAATCAGAACAATACATATCTTTATCTATCCATGTGAAAACTATACATATCTTTATCTATCCATGTGAAATCTTTGTGATAGGGAAATTTCAGTTAGTTTCAAAGATTTCTAGATTGTATCTTAAAATAGAAGTCTTTAAAGGAAAAACATTTTAGTATCTCTACATATAAGTATTGCATATCTCCTGATGTTCCTAAATTTCCATGTAATAACCATGCACATAATTTTTGTGGTATATATTATTTTGTGAAAAATTAATACCAAAACATTCCCACTGTATCATCTTTTGGCGGTTTACTTTGTGGTCTTATCCTATTCTTATCACCAGATTTATATACATAGTTTGGTCATATTCTGCATGCTGGGTAAGCATGTGACTGATTGAGAGGCACTTGCACCGACCATCACATTCCATTGCATATCCTGTAGGTCTGTTGGAAAAGAAAAAAAATTCAGGGTCGATAGGGTATTTGAGTTTCTCTAGAACTAATATGAAGCTCAACCAATCCAAGCTTGAGCCTTTTATTTTTATGCTGCTTTTTTCTACTCAATGCAATGATACATTGCCCACCTATTACTAAATCTCAAATTAAAAACATAATAATGAGATTTTCAACACAAAATTTAAAATTTCATGGACTTCTAACTTTCTTGTTTCTCATGGTTTTTTTTTCCTGATTTAGGGGTTTGGGAAAGACTATCCAAACAATTGCTCTCTTATCGGCTGTCATTGGAAAAGATAATGACCACAGTGAGCAATTAGTGGAAGGAAGAAAGATTGGCCCTATGCTCATTCTCTGCCCCACATCAGTAATTCGAAACTGGGAAAATGAATTTGCAGAGTGGACAAGATGTTCTGTTGCTGTCTATCATGGCCCAAATCGTGACCTGGTTCTTCAAAAGGTTGCAGCTCAAGGACTAGAGATAGTTATTACCAGTTTTGACACTTTTAGGATTCATGACAAGATTTTGTGTGGCATCTCATGGGACCTTGTGGTTGTTGATGAGGCACACCGGCTGAAGAACAAAAAATCAAAGTTATATACAGCTTGCTTGGGAATTACTACTCGAAAGCGGTTTGGTCTCACAGGAACCATAATGCAAAATAAAATAATGGAATTATTTAATCTGTTTGACTGGGTTGTACCTGGTTGCTTGGGGGATCGAGAACACTTTCGAGTATATTATGATGAGCCTTTAAAACATGGCCAGAGGTTCAGTGCTCCTGAGAGATTCATACAAGTTGCTGATAAGCGCAAGAAGCACCTTGTTTCTGTTCTTAGCAAATTTCTGTTGAGAAGAACAAAGGAAGAGACTATTGGACATCTCATGCTTGGGAAGGAGGATAATATTGTTTTCTGCAGAATGAGTGACGTTCAAAAGCGTGTTTACAGAAGAATGCTGCAACAGCCTGACGTTCAAATCCTTATAAACAAGGATCTCCCATGTAGCTGCGGAAGTCCTTTGGCTCAGGTGGAATGTTGCAAGAGAACTGAACCACATGGCATTATCTGGTCTTATCTTCACAGAGACAATCCGGAGGGCTGTTCTCTGTGCCCATTCTGTCTTGTTCTTCCTTGCCTTGTGAAGCTTCAGCAGGTTATTTCATATTCTTAAAATATTTTGGACAGATTTATGTTTAATTTTTAATAACTTAGTTTCCTTTTCTAATTTTCTATAGATTAGTAACCATCTGGAGCTGATAAAGCCTAATCCAAAAGATGAAATTGAGAAGCAGAAGAAAGATGCTGAGCTTGCAGCTGCTGTCTTTGGTACAGATATTGAATTAGTTGGTGGAGGTGCTAAAAGTGAAAACTTCATGGGTCTCAGTGATGCAGAACATTGTGGAAAGATGCATGCATTGGAAAGACTATTGTCATTATGGACTCTACAGGGTGACAAAATTCTTCTTTTCAGCTATTCAGTCAGGTGGGTGGTTATCCCCCAATGTGTCAATGACTCAATGTGTTCAGTCAGCATGTTCTTTGTATTGACTTCTGACTCCATGAAAAGCATGAATGACATATCTCAGAAGTCAGAACATTTCTTAGTTTTAAACCATACTTGATGTTGGAACAAAAATATCTTGCTCTTATTGATGTAAGACTAAGACCTTTAAATTGATTGTTACTAAATATTCATAAGATTATCATTACATTATGTTACTATAGTGATGGTGGGTATAATTTCAAACCCATGATGCTCCCAGTTTTTGCTGGAGTTGTCGTTTAGATAATTTTGACAGTGATTATAGAGCATTTCATCATTGAATAGATGTAAACTTATGTAACTTCTCTCAACTTGCCTCCCTTTAAATAGGTTACACTTTTTAGGGAATGTGATTAAATAGGTTACACTGAACACAAACTACACCTATTTTAGGCCTGAAAGAAAGTTAAACGAGCCTTTGCTTGTATCGAGTAGCTTATTTTTCTCTTAAGCATCTATCTTAGTACTTGTTCACTGGATTTGCTTCTGGGAATATTTCTTGACAATACTTGTGATTTAGATGTGCTGCTTGTTTTTATATCTTTTGCATGTATAATCACTTGTTCATGCATAAAATCAACAATCAGGATGCTTGACATACTAGAGAAATTTCTTATACGGAAGGGTTACTGCTTTTCTCGCTTTGATGGAACGACCCCCATGAATGCACGCCAATTATTAATTGATGAGTTCAACAGAAGCCCAAGCAAACAGGTAACTTCCTGTTGATGTGCATTTAAGTACTTAATGCAGAAATAACTTTTTAGATCAGCATTGTCAAATGGTGAATCGCTTTTCAGGTTTTCCTTATATCTACTCGGGCTGGAAATTTAGGTGTGAACCTGGTCAGTGCTAACCGTGTGGTGATTTTTGACCCAAGTTGGAACCCTGCGCAAGACTTGCAAGCGCAAGACAGGTCATTTCGATTTGGACAGAAACGGCATGTCACTGTATTTCGCCTACTTGGTGCAGGTTCCCTTGAAGAACTTGTTTATTCTCGACAAATATATAAGCAACAGCTTTCCAACATTGCAGTCTCTGGAAAAATAGAAAAACGTTACTTCGAAGGTGTGCAGGTAATGTCCTGTTCTAAAATCATTTCCCCGAATTACCTAATTATTTAGTTCCTTATAATTTTTCTGTGTTTCCCAAAATACGTGTTTCTCTCATGCTTGTGTTCGACTAATTATTACTTAAGAGGATGACAATCATGACATTCATATTTTATTCAGAAATGTATTGTATTTCCACCATTTGGTTATGTAGTTTAATATATATACTCACCAGTGAATTTAGAGTTCGTAAGTTGATGCGAACTACCTTGATGATGTATTGTTACAAAGAGGCGTAAACATTGTGTAATCCACATGATACTGATATTAATATTTATTATTGGATAGCATTATATTAGAACCAAACACGGGACACATGAACTGCCCGCACTGTTCCTACATAGTGTTGCATACATTAACATATGTTAATGTACTTTTGATTTTGGTTGTTGGCTTAGCAGTCATAGGCATAAGAGAATGGTTGCACTCATAATACACATACATTAGTTAAGATAGATTCAATCTTTTCTGTGGCAGTTTCCTATGGCACCTGAATAGTAAAATGATGTGTCATTACTTGTATTAAATCTAGGGACAACACTGCCTTTTTTAACAAGATAGTTTTCTCACCTTACCTCATAACTTTCCAAATTCTATGTTAACATGAATAGTTATTGTGCTGCTGGGGTGAGCTACTCCCTCATTCGTCATGAGCACTCTTCCCGAACTGCTAAAACGGTGCGTTTTTTGCAAAAACTTTCTATATAGAAGTTTCTTAAAATCAAATAAATTCAATTTTCAAGTTTATAACAGTTAATCCTTAATTAATCATGTGCTAACCTGCCATGTTTTCGGTGCCACCGAGTAGCACAGCCAAGCAGCACAATTGAATGCTGCCTAAGGCTCAATTCACTAGATTTCATTTTGACAATTCAGAAGTCACAAGATTATGTGTCACTTTCTTGAGGATTCTTTTGTGGTCGTTTAAGTAATTTTCCGGCAACCTTTGAAGTTTTAAGAATAAACTCTCTCTCTCTCTCTCACACACACATATACACACATGCGCGGGGTTGGAACTTTGTTATATAACTTGTATAATTACGATTTTAGGATGACAAGAAATTTCAAGGTGAGCTCTTTGGGATCTGCAATCTGTTTTGTGACTTGTCTGATAAGCTTTTTACCAGTGAGATCATTGAGATGCATGGAGAACATGGGAAGGGTAATACAGCTGAAACAACAGGAATTCGAGAAATAGTTGATACAAATATATATGGTATGCAAGATCAAATTATGTCTTCAATGAAAGCAATAGATAATGAGAACGAGAATTTGGATCATTGTGGTAAGTTCTACTGTCAGTCTGAATATTTATGATTTAAATTTCTTGATTTTGGACCTTATAATATGCTTCATAAAAATCTTCAATGACAAAATGACCAATCAGTTGCAACTACTGTTGTGGAAAACAGAATAATTTACTAGTAGTTGAATATTTAATTTTGATATGAGATTTTAATTTCAAATACTGGCTCTAAATATTTTAAATTGTTGTGCATTCCATTCTTGTAATGTTTATATTTGTATCTATTTAATTAGTCCAGCTGTTCATCCTTTTCTAGCTTACTGTAAAGAGATTATGTTCAGTCTCTTCCCTAAGTTCTCTTCATACATTTTGAAAAAAGCTTATGTCCCATATCCCATCGAACTCAAATCACTTAACTTTTGTAGATGGATATGGTTTTATATGGTGGCACTGCAATATTAAATATCTATAATCCTATGAAAAGAAAAAGATCTGGTCTATGTGAAATACAATTTAGAATAACTTAGATTATGAATAAAATAAAGGAAATTATAATTGCATTTGTATCAGCACTCAATCCCTGCTTACATGAATATTGAAACTCAGAATTGAAAATTTATAAATTTAGTTATGCTTTTTAATTAAGTTTCTCATAAATAGTGTTATTTTCGTACACCATGTGTATTCATGATAAGTAGTTGGTCTTTCATATGATCTAAATAATTTGTTTATTATGCAAATGGTTGTAGTATCTATATTGCATGCAAATGCACTGGGTTAACCACTAATATCTTAAAATAAAGAGAGAATTTCACAAACCTATGACTATGTTGTCAAACTATCAGTTTGGCATGTCTGTTGACAGGAGCGCCCGACCTATCAGAAGAATAAAGTTGCAGTTTTCTGAAAAAATCGAAAAAATCAACTATTGTTGCAGATCTCTGAAATGGCCAGTTAAAGTTGCAGCAAACTGATAGTTCTGACAAAACAATTGCAGTTTTGTGAAATTTAGTCTAAAATAAATAAACACTTGATCAAATATGCAATCTTTGACATCTTGATCTGTATGGAATCTGGTCATTATTTTCTGTGCGTATCATGTTTACTGTTTCCAGGAAAAACTGATTTCTCATTTGCAAGAACTCATTTTAAACAAGATTGAAACCTGAAAGTTGCTTACTAAGTTGTCCACCAGAATATTTCCCTTCTCTGTCCACTCAAAATTTTGTTCCCTCCAAACAGGAATAGTGTATGCTCACCGAAATGAAGATGTTGTAAACACGAGGACAAACGAAGCAAGCAACTGTGCAAAAGATAAAACTGTCCCAAGCCACTTAGACGAGCTGCAAAGTAAGAAGAATGAAACAATGCATACAGTTAGGGCAAAATCTTACTCACTGGTGCAGAAAAAGAAGGAATTCAGCCGAATTGCATCTTTCATGGGTATGAGGGACGTCGAGTTTAGTAAGTGGCTGTTGTCTGTCTCGCCTTTGCAGCGACATGAAGTACTGGACCGCTACAGGAACAGAAAGAAAGCAATATGGAGTATGGATGCTGCTTCCCTCGTATAGATTGCCCTTTTCCGCTCCACCAACGTTTCCCTTCCCTTCTCTGGCTCTGCCCCCATCTAGTCTATTCTCTGGCTTGCCATGGGCTATGAGGTGGGGGACCCCTTCCTGTTCAGATCAGTTTTTCTGCTTTTCTTTTTCTTCATTTGTTGCACCCTCTGGCTGGCTGGAGTTCAACCAAGGTAAGCTCCGATGGTCCGACCTGTAGTAGTTTCTTTTCTTTTTTTTTTAGGAAAATTACTGTAGGAGAGGCTCCTATAGTAGAAAGTTACAAAGTACAAGTCTCTTTCTATTTTGGGTTTGACATAAATCGCTGTTTCTCCTACTGGTTCTCTGGATTTGGGCGCTTGATTGTTTGTTGGTCGGCTGACCTTATTCAGGAGTATCCAAATCCCTTGCTACTAGCCTGCCGACTATCTTGTCTATTGTTGAGTGATAAGCAGGGTCTGCAATTTCGGAACCCCCTCCCCAACGCACGAAGCTATTTTGCCCGAAAATTTTCAAATTTTTCCAAAATTTTGTGAATTTGGTCAAAATCTGTTCAAATTTCAAAAAATTTCGCTCCAAAATATCCGAAATCTCAGAAATGTTAGTGTCCCCTGGCAGAAATAAGCAAAAGTAAATTGCAAACCCCGGTGATAGGAATGGTTGTAAACGTGTCTCATTCCACCTGGCTCCGTGTATATCTCGAACATCTTGTTACTGTTATTGGCTTCGGCTGTCCCAGGCACTTGAAGAATTTAGGCATAGATTCGTGCCTTGGCATTAAGATTTCTTTTTAAGATAAAGAAAGCTTTTATTGATTTTGTGATATGTATAACTAAGATATGTATAACCAAACTCACACACATCCCAAGAATTAACCGCAAAGGATAACAAGAAGAATTAAATACCATCAATCCTAAAAATAGATCGTCATCTATGTTTCTCGTAAAAAAACTCCCTGACCATCTTCTCCAATTGTTGACACATCATAACCACGAGGTCTTGCAAATTAGGTTTCTGAAGAATATGTTGTTCTGCACCCTTTAAGCCACCAAATCACCAAGAAAGGCATGAAATTGCAGAAGAATGCTTGCGTGCTATGGTTAGAGAATACATAGGAATTGAGACAATGAATCGGGTTAGAGTTTATCAAAAGCCCCATATCCTCGTAATTTTAAAATTCCTGAGTTTACAAAGTTAAATGGCGAGGATAATAGAACTACGTGGGAATGCATAGGCCAATTCTTAGCACAATGTGGTGAAGCAAGTAATGATGATGATAAAGTGCGCTTGTTTTCTTTATCTCTGTCCAGTACAACATTTACTGGTTTACTTCTTTACACGCAAATTCTATTTATACTTGGGCTCAATTAGAACAAAAATTTACGATTACTTCTATATTGGTAAAAACTAGGCTTAGATTAACTTACTTAACATCGGTTAGGAAAAATTATAATAAATCTGTGACCGATTATATCAAGAGATTTAGAGATACTAGAAACTGATATTTTACTTTGAATCTTACTGAAAGAGATTTGGCTGATCTCCTCTTCAAGGAAGATTAGATGGCCAACTACTTCTTGATGTTAGTCAAGTAAAAAAAAGCTCCAGCTCAAGATAGCCGGGTTAGAGATAATAAAAGAATTGTTAAGTCTAGTGACAAAACGCCTAGTATAAATGTGCTTAATTGTTCCGTTGACCGGTTATTAGATGATGATGAGGATCGTGATGTTTACACAGCTGAATGGTCATGGACAATAAAAACAAACCGTTCGTTTGCTCCGATCTAAAGACGACACCTTGCAAGCATCGGTAAAGTGAGATTAAATATACTGTTGATGTGGCCAAGTGTGATAAAATCTTTGATTATCCTTTGCAAGAGAAACAAATTGCTTTACCTAAAGGCCATATCATACCTTGGGCAGAAGAGTTAAAATTTTGTGCATATTGTAAATGGCATGATTATTATTCTCATGCTACTAATGATTGTAATATTTTCCGTTGATAGATTCAATCGGCCATAAATAAAGGACAAATAAAGTTAAACGATGAACTAAAGATGAAGTTGGATCATGACCCATTCCCGGTGAAAACAATAGACTTCAATGACAAGAAGGTGTTGGTATTGGAGAGCCTCAGCCTAAGATGACCAAACCAAAAGGCCCAGAGGATGGAGTTTGGAAAGTCAATAAGAATGAAGCTTAGAGCTCTAAAACACCAAAAAAGACAAAGGTGACATTTGACATGCTCCTTAACAAATATGAGAATGGAAAGGCCGATAAACGATCCAATGGTCGGTCTAACAATGCAAAGAGGACAAGATCACCTCCTAGGTAGAGATTTGGTCATCCACCTATGCAATTGGAGCCATTGTTCCCATACAACCCTTAGATCAAGCCATGGGGACCATGTCCAATGCTGTCAGTGGGATGCCCCTTTCCTTACTTCATGCCATGGGAGGCACTGCCTCCAATGTACATGCCATGTCCACCATTGCCACCAATGCAACCTCAACAAGGATGGGAGGAACCATGGAGGTCAGTACATATCTACTTCAAGCAAAAGCTAGTTTCAATCAAAAAATCGGTTTGAAGAAGGAAGAGGGGGGAGCACATTAAGATGGAAACCAAGACTTCGAAGGTGATGACCATCAAAGTGGGGTGACATGATGTCCCAATACCACTGGAGGTGTGGCAAACACGATACAAACTAAGGAAATTGAAGCTGACAAGCTTACTGTCGGCTCTATCGGTCTGGCCGGGGGGCAAGTCGGTTTGACCGGCCCCTCAACGGTCGGTCTAACTGACGCTACAAGACTCAACAAGGTACTGCCAGTCTGATCAGTAGACGATAGACAGGGGAGGAAGAAATGAGTTCAGGGGCTTCTTCCACGAGCATAAGGTGACAAAGGCCATTATTTAGTTCCTGAAAGTCGACCAAAGCCGAGGTGGATGCCTCTGAACTTGACTCCTCAAAGGAGGCGATTACAATGTCTTCGGGCCCAAGAATTGAAGGAAAAAGAGGCCGAAGAGGTTAGAGATAGAATGTTCAATGAAATTAGACCTCCAACAGCGCCAAAATAAGGGAAGAAGCCTAAGATGATAGAGGTTGAGAAGCTGGTGATTACTCCAAGTGATGATGAGGATGATACTCTAGATGAAGAGTCACCGGTTGTTAATAATGATTCGCCACCAAGAGATAATATGGATTTCAACATGGTGTTCGTTTTGCCTTCAAAGTTTTGTGACATGAGTGAGGTCAGAATTGCGCAACTATCACTTGGTCCTAGAGATGCGGTTTTTGAGAAACCCAACGAATCGTCATATATGAGGCCTCTATCTCAAAGGCCATATTTACGGGAGATTGATCTCAAGGATGCTTATAGACGGAGGTGCCGCTGTGAACTTGATGCCTTATTCAATGTTCGAGAAGTTGGGGGCGTGAGGATGAGGAGCTAAAGAAGACCAACATGACACTCAACAACTTCAATGGGTGGCAACAGAGGCGAAGGGTGTGTTTCCCGTGGAGTTCACCGTGGGCAACAAGACTTTGTCAACCACTTTCTTCATTGACGATGTGCAAGGTGCGTTATTTTGGTCGTTATTGGATTCATGCCAATTGTTATATTCCTTCTACCTTGTAAAATATTTAATTCAATGGGATGGTGACGCGATTGAGAATGTTCAAGTAGATATATCGGCCCAAGTGGCAATGGCCGATGCTTCAATTGAGTGGCAACATGATAATATTCAATGTTCGTCAGGGTTAGATCTTTCTAGCTATGATTTTGTTAGTATCACTAATTTAGCTCGGCTAAGCCACTTCATCATGTAAATGAATAAAAAAAACAAATTTAGAGTGGTTGTAAAGACGTGCAAGAATATCGGTCTACAAAAAACGATATTGGAGAGTCCATAGAAGATTTTGATAAAGTAAAGAAGTTAGGTCAAAGTTTCACATTAGCCGATCCCTTAGAAGAAGTAGACATAGGAGATGGCCCTATTCCAAGGCTGACTTTTGTAAACAAAAACATGAAAGTCGATTAAAAGTCTAAAGTAATAGATTTGCTTAAAGAGCATGTTGATTGTTTTACATGGGAATATCATGAGATGCTAGGACTTAGCCGTGAGCTTGTAGAGCATTAGGTTCCCATTATATCAGGGTTTGTGCCTCATAAACAACCACCTCATCATTTCAATTCCAATATCTACGATCGTGTCAAAGAAGAGATAGACCAATTGTTAAAAGTGGAGTTAATTAGTCCATGTTGATATGCGGAGTGGATTTCTAATATTGTTCCGATGGAGAAGAAAATGAGTGATAATATTAGAGTATGCATTGATTTTAGAGATTTAAATAGAGCTACTCCTAAAGATGAATATCCTATGCCTATAGCTGACATGTTAATTAATGGTGCTTCAGGACATAGAGTCATTAACTTTCTAGATGGTAGTACCGGTTACAATCAATTTTTTGTGGCCAAAGAGGACATGTTCAAAATGGTCTTTAGGTGTCCTAGTTTTATCAATTTGTTTGAGTGGGTTATTAAGACTTCTACTTTGAAAAATGCTGGCACAACATACCAAAGAGCAATGAGCTTGATCTTTCATGATTTGCTTTGAGTGATCTTATAAATCTATATTGATGATATTATTGTCAAATCGGATGACACGGATAGTCACTTAGCGGATTTGCACTTAGCTTTTGAGAGAATGCGTCGGTATGGTTTAAAAATGAGTCCACCAAGTGTGCTTTTGATGTGTCGGCGGGAAAATTCTTAGGATTCATGATTTATGAGACGTGTAAAAATTGATCCTAAGAAGGTATAAAAAATTAGAGACTTTGAAGCACCAACATGCAAGAGAGATGTTCAAAAGTTATTAGGCAATGTAAATTATTTGAGAAGATTCATATCCAACTTGTCCGGCAAAATTGATGTTTTTGTCCTGATACTTTGGTTAAAAAAAAGAAATCGATTTTACTTGGGGGGCAAAACAGAAGAAGCTTTAGATGAGATCAAAAGGTACTAATCATCACCTCCCGTGGTGAGAGCACATAAAGCCAGAATTCCGTTTAGGTTATATCTTGCAGCTAAAGATAATGTCATTGGTACTGTGGAGGCCATGGGTCCCTAGGTACCCTTACAGGAGGCAAATATGACCACACAGATTGGAGATGGATCGGCCCATACAATTAGAGATAGAATATGACTCGGCAATTATGTTGCCTTATATCATAAGGAAAGGGATAGAATCCTAGCCGAATACTTCTTATAAAGATAAAGGAACTCTAGGCCATATCCAGCTGAGTTTCCTACCTTGTAACCGTCGCCCTTCATCCTATATAAGGCGGCAGGGAGCCCCCCTGGGGGAACAACTCATCCACAAGCGAAAATCAATCCACAATAACAGGACTAGGGTATTATTTCAAGCCGAGGGCCTGAACCTGTATAAATCTTCTTGTCTTTCGCAACCATCGAGCTTTAGGTCCGACGCATAGCCCCTCCATCTTTATTGCCGATATAAAATATCGACAGTTGGCGTGCCAGGGGGAACAGGCGTCGACCTCTTGGAGCTAGGCTCGTCGGTGGGTAGGGAGGGGGGGTCGGCAGAGCTCTTCTGAGAAGTCCTAGCTGGCTGGCTAGGGGGATACGAGATGAAGACGACGCGGTCCTGCAGTTGGATAACGATGATAAAATTCCCTGCAATTTAACAAAACAATCGACAAGTTGGGGATAGCAAAACTTACCTCTGGAGGGAGATTGCTGACGTTGAAGTGGGCAGGGAACTTGAATCGACGTTGATGGTGACTCCGTTGATGAAGAACTTGAAGACTCGGTCAAAGATGTCCTTGTACGTCACCTACTCTTGTGATTCACAAGTGGGATCGTGCTGCCTGGAGTACTGTAGCCAGGGTGGACGTGATCTTGGAGGGGCTAGATCCGCTGGACAACAAAGTTTTGGGCGACCCTGGTCAGCCCTCCCTTCTTTAGAATTTCAAGGTGTTCCAATAAGGAGTGCACATGCTTCATGTCTTCATCGTTGGGGAGAGCGGTCCAAGTGTCAAGCACCTTGGGGGCATGCCCAATGAAGGAAGAGAGAGAAGGAGAGGGGTTGAAGTAGTAGAACCACTCCTGATGCCATCCCTTTAGAGAAGTTTTCAAGGGGAGGTAGAGGTAAATCCTCTTTAGCTCATTGCGAAGCTAAATCCCGGCACCCCCACCACTTGGGGTCTTAGCTTGCTCGGTTGGCGCTTCAGGAAGAAGAGGTAACGGAAGAGATTGAAATGGGGGAGGATGCCGAGGTAGGTTTCACAGAGGGTGATGAAGATGGAGATCTGGAGGATAGAGTTAGGATTGAGCTGAACCAACTCGATTTTGTAATAGTCAAGAAGGTTGCGGAGAAAACTATAGGAGGAAAGACCAAATGCGTGGCGGAAAAAAGATTCGAAGACGACGACCTCGATGAGCTCCTTAGGCGGAACAACTCCTTCATCCACCAGCTCCTTCAACCTAAGATCCGAGGAGACTAATGGTTGCCACTCCCCGGTGGGCAAGTAAGCCGATTCGGCGGAGGAGGTAGACATTTTCTGGATCTAGGGTTGCGCAGGAGATGGCGTTGATGGCTTTGGGATTGGAGGAGGATGCGAGCGAAAGAGGAATGATTGGCTTCAGATCCAAGCAGCGGCGTGGAGAACCCTACGTGGCAAAAGCATCGGAAGCTTGGAAGATGAAGAGGCACGAGAGCTGTTGAAGAAGGGGATTTCTTTTCCTTTTTTCTGGAATATAAACGGTCGTGCTGGGTGTGGTGGCTTGGGCTCGTGCTCTTGGTAATGGGCCGTGCAATAAAGGTTTCTTAAATAGCATGACTTATTGGGCCGCCCGCTGGTTATGATAAAATTGTGATGCAGATGTTGTTTGACTAGATTCCTATTAAAAAATCAGGATATGCTTCACGTTAAGCTGACAGCTGGGTATTATGTACTCGGGTATCATGATTTATTTCAAGGCATTGATGATATATCCTTTTTAGGGTCGATAGCTGGTCTCCAATAAAATTGGGACACAGATATTACTCAAGTACGTCTCATCAGATATTGGGCCTGAGTCCAAAGTAATTAAAGGCTTAAATTTTAGCCTAATTGCCATGAGCAAATTTTCCGTCATAATTGATTGGGGAATAAATTTTTCGAGTGGTTATCACTGGGAAAAGATTTGAAGGTTAAAGTTTCTAACTCTCTGTTTAGTTGCTTCGCAACTAACCACAGAGTCGAGGGCTACACCTAATAGGTGCACCTACTCCGTGCACACTATTCATTATTTTGAAGATTATAGTCTTTGACTCTATGTTTAGTGTCAATGTTTTATATCGGTAATAATGAATATGGGGCTATACTTCGGACCTAAAGCTAGTTGGTTTCAAAAGACAGGATAATTTATGTTGGTTTAGTCCCTCAATGTAAGGTAATACCCTACTCTAGTTGTGGTGTATTGCTTATGCCGGTATGTTGCATTGGTTGTGGTTTTGGTGTTCCCCAGAGGAATCCCTACCCCTGTTATATATGACGAGGGGTAAGGGTTATAAGGTATGAAACTTGGTTGGATATGACCTAGGGCTCCTTATAATACTCGGCCAGGACTTTAATCCTTTCCTTATCGTGCAAGATAACATAGAGCCGAGTCCTATTGCGGAGGACATGTGCCCCGGGTATCTCAAGGAAGGCAAATACGACCACTCAGACAGAGGATGGGCCGACTTATACAATTAGGGATAGAGAAGGGTTTGGCTTCATGTAACCTTATGTAATGAACCCAATTTTGAGCTAACCGAAAATCGTGTAATAAAATGTGGGAATTAGTAAAACACCTTCACTGCATGTGCACACTTTATTTTTATTGTTTCTCTCCCTTGTTTTTGGATTTTCTTGCATATGCATATTAGTCTCATATGCATTAAACTCGCATCTGGAATTTTAAAGAGAAATCTGCTCAATATAAAATTGTGGAAAACTTCACTAAAATAATACACATCATCCAGGGCCTGCCTGAATTTTGGCATAATTTTGCAAGACCTGTTGCAATCCCGATAAGTCTTTCCATGCCCTGGGAAAATCTGGAAATAGACAGATTTTTCCCCTGGTTTTGCACTAACACCATTTCCAA
Organism: Oryza meyeriana var. granulata; assembly: GCA_003991445.1. Taxonomy (NCBI): domain Eukaryota; kingdom Viridiplantae; phylum Streptophyta; class Magnoliopsida; order Poales; family Poaceae; genus Oryza; species Oryza meyeriana. The sequence goes on along the minus strand of RYFJ01000178.1, from coordinate 166,058 downwards.
AGTATGGCTTTGCAACCCTTGATTTCTGGTAGGATTGTAGCCCTATCCACCCTCTACTACCTGGTAAAATTTCACAGCCTAACTCCAAAGTTTCGCACATGAAATGACAGGCACAATACTGCTGCTCTGGATTAACTTCTGCAGATCCTGATTAAACCCTGACTTTGGGAATTTCTTTAGGACAGACCATAGCTGATCTAGCCTTGAAACTTCGTCAGTAAGCAGTCCATACCTAACACTGTCTCCAGAAATTTTGGCTCGAATTGATTCCCTCCCTAGCTATTTAAACCAAACACCCAAAGTCAGCCCATCTACACCAACCCGGGACTTGAACTCCTGGGCGTTCCTAGCCGTTTGGTCGCTGCCATGAGGGCCCGGCCAGTCGTGGACCCCACCTGGAAGTCCCACACACAAGCTCCCAGCTAGCCACGCCCGACCACAGCAGGGAACGCGCACCACGCGCCGCCCATGCGCCTAGCCCGCCCCACAACCCGACGCCACTTCCTCTCTCAACGCCATCGCCTCTCCTCTTGTCCTCTCACTCGCCTCACTCTCCTCCACAAGTTCCCACCGAAGACTCCTCCCTCACTGCTCCACATTGCCCTGCCGGCCATCGATTCCTCCAGTGGCAAGAAACTTCACCACCGGCGCATTGTCTCCCCGGTGAGCTTTTTCTCTCCCTAACCATGGGAACGTCATGTACTCTCCATGCCCTCACTAACCCCTCCGGTCCTGTTCCATTCCGTGCAGCCATCTCTCGGGAACGCGAACCTCGCCACTGCTGTCTGTGGCCGCGCACCGGGTGCCACCGTCGATGTCGACCCCACGTTCCACTCGCACGAGATAGATCCGGTCGAGGCGCTTTGCAAGAAGCATCGCAACCTTTCCAGAAATTCTCAGCCCGAGCACGTGAAGCCGAAGTGCCCCGAAGCTTGAGAACGCCATCATTTTCCTCCTCTTCGGCCATCCCTTCTCATCGTCGATTCCGCTTTCTCTGGTGAGTTAGGGGTCGATTCCTCACACCTATAGTCTCTCTAGGGCCCTAATAATCTTTTAGACATGCATGCACAGCCTCTCGTTGCCCGGGGAATCACGCCACCGTGAAGCCGAGCTGAACGTCGTCGCCGAGTCAATCCACAAGCCCTCGCTGCCATCCAGACCTTGCCGGACCTCGCAGGACCCTCGGTGAGCAAACTAGTACCTCATACGATGACATGCATTTACTGCATTGGCCGGATTTGAGCCCGAGCTTAACATGCAAGGGCATTCCGAAAGTTCTCACCGCTCGAGCCGTCGCTGCACCTAGCCTGAGTCACTCCAAGCCGTGACGCTGCCACCATTAGATGCGCGTGGACCTCCTCTACAGCTTTTGTTTTGTCCACGACCCCATCCGAGTCACCGTTCGCCGGCGGTGAGCCAAAAACCGAGCTAGGGTCATGGCTGCCCTGTTCTCCCACCCGAGGGACTTGATTTCTAGAATTAGAAAAACTCGAGGTACTGATTTGAAAAGAATGTGTTGACTGCCATGTGGGCCAAGAACCCATTCGTAATAACCCTAAAATTCAAGGACTCTTAAGGAATTTCGCTTTTTACACGTGATTAGGGAGTGCGGGTTGATTCTTCAGAATTTCATGGGGTTTTCTGCAAAGTTCTGTCACTGACATGTAGGCCCCGCTATATTTAAAAACCAGGAATAAAATAAAATAAACAAGAACTAGATTTAGAGAATTTCTGTTGAGCTGAAAATTAGTAGGAACTTGTAAAATTTATAGAAAATCCATCCTAACTCCAAATTGAGTGAAACCAGTTTTGTTGGTTCTGTAATTTTATTCTCTAAAACCTGGTAAAATAAAAAGTGTCACCTTCTGTACAGAAAAGAAAAATGTATAATTTCCATTTATCTACTCAGTTGGCACAGAATTAGACCACAAATAATCAGTACATTTTATACTCTTAAAAGGACACATAAAAATCGTAAAAATCATATCTCACAAATGGTAAGTGCAAAAATGAAAATAATTCCGCCAGAGAGAGTATAAAACCAGTACCAAGTCATTGCACAAAAATCATGCATATTAGAGCATTTTGCATTTTTGCACTATTTACTGTCTTTGCATTAATTGTAAAATTTAAAAATTTATGCGAAGAATCTTTGGAGATCGAGGAAGTAGAGTTTGTTGAGGAACCTGAAGCTAATCTAGATCAAGGCAAGAATCCCACTACCTTTGAACATATTGCTCCTAAATTTTGGGATTATCAATGTTTTTATTTCAACTTGCATTGTTATTTTGCTATGAATGCTATATAGATTGTGGGCAATGGTAGTTAATCCCTTTGCTACATATTCCACCTTGAAATATTGATAATCTACTGCTTGTAACACTAGGATGGGTGAAAGTACTTATTAAGTACTTGCTATAAGGGATTTACTTGTATTTATGCTTAGACATGCCTAGCTATCTACAAAGTAAGTCATGGCCATCTAAATATGTTTGAAATGGGAATTTATTTATTTCTGATCAGAGATGAATATTTATGGTATTTGTGAACTAAAACTGAAGGAAAACCATTTTAAAACTTGGGCAAGCAAGTGGTGCACATATGTGATAGTTGTGCATCGCTAGGGGGAGTGTTTGCCTGGGTTGATTAAGGACCGAACTCAGTGTCATTTCTCATGTTAAACAGTACAACCACATGTGCTAGTATGGGATGGTCATAGTGGATTAAGTTACTTGATGTTTAGCCTTGCATTTTGGTAGGCTGAGTAGTATGGGCAGTACCTGCGATGGACTGTAGGGCTATCTAGAGGAGCTACCTATGTGAACCATGAGGGGCAGTGTGGTCACCTTATGGCGTAGGCGTCTAAGTTTGTCCAATACAACGTTGTGTGCCTCGTGGGGAGCCAGGGAGGTTGCTGCCACGACGCTGGGTTAAGGCGTGGGCCCGCCACCCACGACATCGGGTTGCACCCCGATGTGGAGTAACACACCTCGTGCTGGTGCAAGGCTAAATGTTGGGTAATGTAAAAACTGTGTTGTGACTTCTAGACCGCATTCAATGTGTAGAGTGTGGTGGTACCGACGGGTACCGGACAAACTAGAGCGATCACATCATGTGGGTAAAGTTGTACAAACTCTGCAGAGTCAAAACTAATCGGTTAGCCGTGCTCACGATCATGAGCAGCATGATTGTGTCCATTGAGTATAGATTTATGTTTCTAAAACGTTTTATGAAATGGGATGGGATGAGGAAGAATTTTATTGATTCATACTTGGTGATTGATGATATGATAATGAAAAGGAGATGGCGTACTGAATTGTATTATAGTCTTGCTGCCAAGGAGGGCAGTGAAGTTACTACTTATGAAAATGGATGCCATGATATTACTCTATCAGTTTATTATGCAATCTAATTTATGATCTTCTCTTTTGAACTGTTGCGAAATAAAATTAGCTTTATGCAATAAAATTTAGCCTTTCATACAACCTTTACCTTGATTATAGCTTACATGTATAACTAGGTTTGATTGTGGCCTTGCCAGTACCTTGTGTACTGAGTTGTGTTTTATTTCTGTGAATACTCCTATAGATCCATATACAGGTGAGGGTGAAGACTTGCATGATGGTTGTGGGGATGAACAGATCGATCAGGATGGTCCTATCTAAGGGTTTACCCTTAGTCGGTTGCCTGAGGGTTTCGGGTAGCCAAGCTTCCGAATGGACTATTTATTCAGCCTGTACGGCTTATGTAAACTTTAGTTATCATGTATCTGCAACTGTACTCTTGTTTATTTAAGCTAAATACCCTATGTTTTGGATATTACTTGCTAGATGAACGTGTGAGACTAGAACTTTCCTGGGCTAGTCTTGCATTAGTAAGAATTTAGAAATGATGAGATGCATGGACGGTGATTCAACCGTAGACCATGTCCCCTGAAGTGTGTATCGTGTTTGGTCACCGCCTTCGTGTGGTTTGACCGGCACACTTCGCCGTTTCGGACTGGTGAATCAACTCTCCAAATATCTCTTTATTTCTGAATTCGGTGCTTTGGACTTGTATTGTGGATGGGTAAATATTATGACAAGTCTGCGATGAGGATGGATGGTTATTGTATTTATTTGGTTTTTATTCGAGATCCCATCCATCTAGATAGTTCGCGTTGTCATGGTAGTTACTTTCTATAATGCATTTCTGAGGTGCCTACACCTTATACGACAAGGAAAGGGATATAATCCTAGCTGGATACTCTATGTTCTGATAAGAGAAGCCTTTGGTCATATCCGACTGGTTTTTCTACCCTATAATCCTTGTCTCTCCGGTATATAACGGGAGGCAAGGAGCCCTCTGGGGCATAACAAGTCTCACCCGAGATAACCAATCTTACCAGAGAATACAGTGAAAACAATACACCACAACTGAAGTAGGGTATTACTCACCCGTGGGCCTAAATCATTATAATTCTGTGTGCTCTTTCGAATCCATCGAGTTTAGGTCAGATGAATAGCCCCATATTTAATACAACTGATATAAAACATCGACATCTACTCTATTCCTAATTTCATGGGCCGGCCCACCTTCTATTCGTGTGGCCACATTTGCAGTTTGTTAGGGTACCCAGGACCCATGGTCTCCACATTTAGTTGCTGCACAATTAAGCATAGAGTCAGGGGCTACACCTGTCACGTCCTGTTTTTCGCAGTTTGGAAATTTGCAAAAATTCATATTTGGTTTATTGCAAAAAATAACTTAATAAAAATTTCATAGATAAAAAGGTTTAACTTGGCTAAAACAATTAATTATGCTGCTATTTCAATTGTTCGCTGTTTAATTGGAGTTATTGGGGTTTATTTGGATTTAATTGGGTATATTGAAGTAGAACTCAATTTCCCTATTCACTTTCTCAAATTTCCGATTCCCAGGAAAGTTCGTGCGAAAATGGCTAGAAAAAGAGACTCCTCTCAGTGGTTGCGTTGTGTGGTTTTCCTGAGAATGCGAGGAGGGAGGTTTGGGGGCTTAGCTTGTGGCTTCTGTTTTGATAAGTGATAACTTGATTAGATTAGTGCGAATTTTGTGGGGGCTTTGCTGTCTAAGATTTGTTTTGTGGGAGTGGCATGGTAGTGGGAAAAACGATGGCAGCTTTCTTGTTTTAGCCTGGATTTGGGGTTGTTGTTACTTGTGAGCTTGTGGATGAATGCCTTGTGCTCGTCACTGGGAATTGTAGATGCAAGGTCTGTGGAATGGTCAGGGCAGAGGGATTTATGCATGTTGCTATTATGTTGATTCGACTTGGGTTGTGTGCTGATTCGTGGGATAAAACAGCTGTGCCGTTATCTATATACCTGTCTAATTTCCACGAAGCATTCTTGGTTATGTCACTATGTTAAAAATGGTATGTTTCTAGGCTTTCCATTTTGCCGAGCTTTAGCTAGCAAATCCAAACATGTAGGAAGGATTTATAAGTGATAGAGAGGATCAGGATTCACTTTTATCATGTAGTGCTGTAGTAGTTTGTAGTCCATAAAAGTGTTGGAGGAGCCGCTGTACTACGTAGCAGCCTGAATCTCATGCATTTCAACAGAATCATTAACAGGAAGTAATGAGCTAGCTATGGAATTAACAGGGTTCAGTTTCTTTACTGTTAGTTCAATTTTGGTAGGTTCTGATCATACCTGTGTTTTCTTAAGTGTTAAATAGTTAAATGGGACTGCATTGGGTCACTAATGATTGGTTGATAGACAAAAGGAAAAGAGAGATAAAATATAATAAATTCATGTAGAGGCTTCAGTAAATTGCAAGTTACCTACGTTTCATGGACTTAAAATTCAAGATGGCGTGGTGCGATGAGCCTCTGATGATCTGATCATTTTCTTTTTTTTTTATCTCAATTGCGAGCTTTCAAGTGCATCTCACAATTTTTCATGTTCTTCAGCTCGCAATAATCTTTAGGTAATATGATGGTAGTCAAGGTTTTAAATTCAGAATGTCTCTATGTAACCAATTATTGTGAAGCTACCAAAAATCAAACCCTTTTCTATGCAAGCTAGAGGCATGTGAATGGTGAGATGCACAAGCAGAAGGGCACTTAGGGTAGGAGCCAATGGAGGCAACTTTTCTGTATTTTGTATATGGTTGATTCAGTACTGGCATATATCTGAATACTTTCTGAACTTGCAAACTGCCAATCTTCAGAAAATAGATACAATACATCCCACAAGAAACACTGTAGGAAATTTTGCAGCATCTGTTGTTATTCATTGAAATACTGATCCTTTTCTTATCAACTTCATTTTAGGAACAACGGATGATTTAGCTTGACCAATTGAAATGAAAAAGTATGCATTTTTTTGTGATGGATATATAACACTGCAATAACTGTGCGGCAGAAAAGATATTTCAAGTACAAGCACTTCACCTTAGTCATATTTTGTTATTAGCTGAAAATATAATTAGAGAAATTCTAAATTTTGCCATTGACAAACGATCGGTTCTATAGATTGTCATCGACAAATTCCGCTGCCGAGGTCACTGTCTTGGGCCCCTCTGCTTGCTGAGGACGAGCGGATCCACACCAGCCGACATGATCGTCTTCCCTGCCTCCGTCCACTGCAGCGGTCGTCCTTCCTGCACATCAGTACGCTGCCTGGCTGCCGATAAGCTGTGCACAGGTGCGCATTATTTTCTCATGTCCATGCTTGCAGCGGCAGAGTCGCAGGGAGGTGGACGCAGGAGGCATGTGTGGATGCATTATAGTATAGATATGCACCTCTAATCTATTGGTAATAAATTTTTTTCTGTCCCTGCTGCACTCTGTCTGTTTGTTGTAATGCTTATTAGTGGAGGACAAGTCAACAATGCTTATTAATGTTTATGCCTGCAAATGCTCCAAATAGAACAAAATCCAGTCTTCTGTTTCTTTTAAGTGATCTGAATTTCAATCTACAGAGTAGCATGCCAATGATCTTCCGATATTTGGATTGTTTAAATACAAAGTGCAAGCCATTATCTGTTGTATACGAGGAATAGATTTCTGAAGTTTAAAATGGCATACATGTCATCTATGTTGTCATTGTTGCCTTTTTAATTCTGCAAGGCTGAGGAACAAAACAATATTTTTAGATGAAAATCATTAGTTTACAATGCAGACCTTCCCTGTACAGTTTGACCATACCCTTCTGAGAAGTTTTGACAACCAATTAAGATCAAGAGAAGGATTAATATCATGTGGTGTGACTTGACAACGTAGCAGGAGCTTGGAATAGATGGTTGGATTTTTTTCCTATTGACTCCAATAACAAATTCAATTCTTTTAATGAAATTTATTCAAATTTTATTTTCTGAGATAGGCTAACTTTTGGCCTATAGGCCTACATGACCAGCAATCATAAGACAGTGGTATGTATTTCATTATCTGTCAATATGTGTGAAAAGATTGTCCTTGATATCACAATAAAAAAAATATTGCAGCACTCTCACCAGATGCATTTCATTTACATCTCTGTGAGTAAATTCTACAGCTTAAGATGCACAAATGATCAGTGCTTAGGCAGAGTAGTCCCCTATAATATGCAGAGGCCAGGCTGCTATGCATGCACGGTTGTATCTATTGTTTTTTTTGGGGGGGTTGGACAGAAAGGTGTTGTTTTTGAATGGACTGAAAGGTGCTTTTAAAACATAATAAATTCTCATATGAGCTTACAGAAGAATCAAAACTCCATCATTTGTTAAGTGGAATGACAATTCTTCTAGCTTTGCAACTCATGATTGTAGCGAACAGAGAAATGCAATATGCTCTACAATGTGGTCATCTGTGTCACAAAAAAACCTAAAGATCATTTGTTAACCACTTTGCTCATGGTGCTTTGGTTCATACCTGCTTCAAGTTGCTTTTAGAATAAAACGTCATTTGTTAAGTAAAACAATGAAATCAGATCATTCTGTTTGTATTAGAATTGTTACAAGAAAATAAATTGTTTTCTCGACTGTTTCAGTCTCATTGTAACAGTTTAGACGATGCCATTTTGCAATCCCATTTTCATACTTACATGATTTGTATGGTTAATATATAATGCAGTTTGCAAGCATCTCTCTTGGCAGGAAAACCAAGTTGGCAGGTAACCATCTGTTTACCTTGCTGTTGGGAATTTATTTTTTCAGATACATTGATTATAAATTCCTACCTGAACTGTCATTTAATGACTATGGAGTCCTGTTGGGACTGAATTCAACAACTTATTTTCTTGATAGATGGGTTAGAACTGCTTTGAGCATTTTAATTTATTTTGTACCTATGTTGATGCAAACCAATTTCCTGCAAAAGATTACTGGTTGCCTGCATGGACATTTCTGATTTCATATGATCATACAAACAACGATTCGGAATTATATAAACCAGTGTGAATGCTGCTTTTATCTTCAGTAATTCAAGCGTACCTTTTTTTGTGCCTGTTGACACCGAAAATCACCGGCAGCATTGGGAACGAGCCGATGATCTGGTTCGATGCACTAGACACGCGAAGGCCTGGGAGATTTGCTTAACTCCAGTGCAGTTCCTAAAATTCGAGGTTCGTAGGCGTGCCAGTCAATTTGACCCTGCAATTGACAAGGAGATAGAAAATATTAGATCAATGAGCCAATCGGCTGAAAGCCGAATTGGACTCGTCTCATCGGCCAATTGCCGATATGGACTAGAGAACTTATACATCAACTGGAAGCTGATGATGGCATAAATGGACAAAATAAATAAACCATGTAGCTAGGGAACCAATAGCAATATAAATAAATAAACTAACCGATTACTGATATAACGTGTATCGCCTGAAAAGCCGATGACAGTGTAGCGTGCCAAAAACGTGTTGAACAATGTAATCGGCTTTAACTAATAAAAGATAACCTATCAGCTAGGCACTCCGATAGAACATTGCATGGACACCCATCGGCTTAACAAGGATAAATCTATCATTATCAATCTAGTAGTTCAAACTTAATTGATGCAGCACAGATTAATAACGATAAAAGAACCTCGATGAGCCGATAGATCTGATGCAATCGTGATGTAAAATAGGATAACTTATCGGCTATACATCCCGATAAGACGCTTGCATAAAATCTATCAACCTAGCAGGAATGATTTATCGCTAGCAGTTTAGTAGGTCGGACCTAACCGATGCAGCACAAACTGATGATAAATTACACCCAGTAAGCTGATAAATCTATGCACGCGTGATGTGATATACCTATTCGGACTATGAGATCAACCCTAACTAATGCAGCCGTAGACAGAATAGATATATCGTGGTAAGCTGACTACGGTGGACCGACTAGAATATCGGACCTAACCAAGGAAGTCCTAGCCGATACGGTAGTCGGGGTAACGAGACTTACCCTCTCGCAGGAGGTCGAACTTAACCGATGCAGCCCAGCTTGAGAAGCAAGAACCCGTCAGAAAGAGGGTGGCGATGCGCCGAAGTTGTATTGATCTTTGTGATGATATACAAGGTCCCCGGGCATACGTATTTATACCCTGAGTTGATACAGTCCTGATCGGATACGAAACAGGAGTTTCCTAGCTATAAAAGGAAAATTACCAAGCCCTGATCGGACACGAGATCAGGTTTCCTAAAAATTATTATCTCTACCTAATTTACAGATAAGATATTAACTGCCTTCCCGTGGTCTTCACGATCCTTTCCCAAACTCGGCTTCCTCTGGATTAATCCTCGCTAATTGACCGTGATTTCTCCCTTAACCGAATCTAATCAAGAACCATACCAAATTTTGGCGTTAACACATGCCCCTCAATTTCGGAGTTTTTCATAAGACTTCGAAATTCTTCCATCTGGGCTTCCAGATTCCTTTCACACCAAGGCGGCCCAAGGTAGCCCACTTTCCTTAAATGTTTGAAACAGTGCCAACGGTCTCGATTCCCGCCCGGTCATCATACCTCTATAAACCGCTTCGCCTTCCTAGCCTCCTTTACACTTTCACATCACCAGAGCCCTCTTGCTTCTTCCGAGACCTCAACGAACTCCGGCGATCCAGGCGAACCGCTGTAATCTTCTTCCTCAACCATCGGTCTTCGCTCATCTTCTTTCTTCGCAATGGCTTCAGCAATCTCTGTCCCAGAGGTAACCTTCTTGTCTGATCGCCTTCTCTGCCTTGTAATCTTAGATTAAATCTACCACAATCTTTATCCGTTCTTCTTCGTGTTCTTGTTTACTGTAGAACCTTAAAAACCAGATATTGATTCCGGCCGCCGATTATCCAAACTTCTTCTATCATGGCCCTATGGGTAGCGAAGACCCTGTAGACTTTATCAATGCTGAAACCCAACGTCTCCCTTTCAAGAACTCCACCATGCTAGCCACGATTGGACAACAGTTTCAGGTCATGGCCTAGCAAGCTTCCCGGATGGAGGAACTGGTATATCAGAGTATCAGCCGCAAAGAAAACTCTCTGGGAAGAATCAGATATTAGCCACTGCATCAACCTTTCCCTGGCCGAGATGGAGAGAAACGAACCTCTGCTTGCATCAGCTTCATACTTTTGGTCAGACGCCCTCAATGCTTACCTATTTGGACACGGGCCGATGACCCCAACTTTGATGGATGTAACTATGCTCACTGCCTCAACACAACAAGTTACATCAACCCCCTCAACCTCCAATTTAAGTCTACTCATCGGCTTCAGACGAAGAACACCGGCGGCTGGTCCAAGTATATATCAATTCACAACAAGGTAACTGGGCCAGTCGACGATCGGGAACACACTGCTTTCTTGAACCTGTGGTTGGAACGATTCGTTTTTGGTGGTGCAACCCTTGGCCCAACAACCAACATGCAGTGTTTGGCAGAACGCTTGGTTGATCGGAAACAAATCTCCTTGGGGCAATACCTTCTCGGTGCCACTTACCAACTGTTGCATCAAGTGGCAGTCAAACTATCGGCTGGCCAGCTAGTTGGCCATATTGGGGGTCCTTGGTGGTTTGTGCAATTATGGCTCAACGTCTATACATCCAAGATAATCTCCGGGACTTCCTTTCTCAATTTAAACTTCCCAGCCGATCATACAGAGGAACATGCGCCCATCTATCGCCGATGTATCTCTGTGGGCGAAGCTGCATCGGCCCTTCCTGGCGGCAAAATGACCTCCGTCAGACTCAGCCAATGGTTCAAAGGTTTTTATTATGGCTTCACCAGGGATGCCACACTTTGGTTCGCATATGATGATGCATTATCATTTGAGATGCCCTTCAAATTCAATCCTCTTGACGCGCTGGCCGATGAAGAATCCAAGATCATATTTCTATCAGCCATTACCCCCTGCCTATTGCCGACTGGCTTTTCTTAGGGCCGATCGCAACAACCATCCTATGAATTTTATCATCCATCGGTCGGTTCCCGCCAACTTGGCCTTGGTCAACTTCCCATCGGCCTATTCTTCATTGACAAACTTTAGGCCCGGGGTAATGTCAACAGTGCTTTAGAGTATGATCGGATGCGGACTCTAACGGAATCCCTACCTCTGGGCACTGCCACCAGCGTGGAGATCTGCACTGCCAACACAAAGCTCTTTGCTCGATGGTGGTCAGAATGGAAGAAACACCTGTTGAACTCATCGGCCATCCATTACTGCTCTCGCCTCAACGCCAATTACGTCGAATCCGATGAAGAGGTAACATCCCATGAGCCTTAACATTGTTTCCGATCATCTCTCATAATCTTATCTCGCAGGCTGTCGACGAGGAGCCACCGACAACAAGCACCAGTGGCCGGCCGATCATATACCAACCATCATCAGCCAATCCGTACTTAGGGCATGGTGCTCCACCTCCATTGGCTCTTCTCCAGGCGCCACGGCCGACAGGACCAAAACGTAAGAAGCTGGCGTCTCGCCCTCCTCAAAAGAAGCAGAAAACCAGTGCCGATGTGGTTACGGCACCACCTACTATTCAAACAACACCGGCCCCTTCATCTCCGCAGGTATGCGCTAAGTCTTAATATTATTACCTGTTTCCCATCTTTACATTATCGATCTTATTTTTAGCTCGAGTCATCGGCTCCCGAACCTCAATCTTCTGCTGACATCCTTACAAGCATCGAGCTGATGACTTCTGCAGCTGTTCCAACTCCAGCACCTAGCCCCGAAGCAGATACCGAGGCCACTCCTACTTTGGCGCCAGACATCAGCCATCCCGAAGAACAACCTATTCAACCATTTGATGCCGATGTCACTCCTCAAGCTGCCCCTACCCTGCCTCAGGTGATTTCTTCACATCCATACTTTATTTTAACTCACTACTGATCCATTTACCGATGTCAATCTGCAGTCCTTAGCCGACCTGTTCTCCTTTGACATCGGTAAGTACTTGGAGGCAGATGAAGAGACAGCCACCAGCGCAATAAGCAAACCATCTTTTCCAGCTGACGTGAGCGAATACTTGCTGAATATCATTCGTCTGCTGGAAAACCCTATCGGCGCCTTGGTGGAAGACTGCGGGCCGATCCGGGCAAGATTCGTGGAAATTGAGCATCACTTGCCCGAAGAGCTCATCGACGCACTGACCCCTGCAGCATATCTGGAATCCCACAAATTCCAACTCATCAAGCTCAGGTAGCGAATAGTCGATCGTGTTAATCAACAGAAGATAGTCCAAGATATCCAAAACGATCGGCTGTCAGCTCAAACAGAAAAGAAAAGGCTTGACGATATAGTAGCTGCTCCTCAAGAACTCCAATCCAAACTGGACCAACTGAAGAAAAGGGAAGCCGATTTGCTGGCAGAACTTGAAAAAGTCCGCAAGGACATCGAAACAACAGAATCCCAGCTCATCGGCCTGCTACAAGCTATACAAGATCAAGAAACCAGAGTTGCAGCAGCAGTACATCAAGTCGTCCATCAGCGCAAGAACTTAAAGACTATCCCGGGGTCCGACGAAGAAGACATTAACGCCATTGGTGAGATCGACCAAATTCGTCTGCGCGCGATCGAAACAATCCAAAAATTCTTGTAAATCTTAACACTGATGATTTTGATGGTTCTTTGAAACATGCCGATTAACCTCTTGCTGTAATATAACTTAATCAGCTCTGTTATTCATTCATCATAATCTATCTTCACTTGATAATATTTTATTTGTTTGATCTAAAGGCGATAATTGATATCGGCTATCTTTAGGCAATGTAACAACATCGGCTCTTGTTCTGAACTATTTAGAAATCGGCTGCATCTAACCGATTCAAGAGTTAATCCAAATGCTAGGATAGTATTTCTTGAGATACTTCCCATTAAGTGCTTTAGCAAACTTTGTTCCCTCAAAATCTTCCAATATATAAGCATTGCCAGGCACACAACGATTAATCCGATAGGGCCCTTCCCAATTAGGCGACCACTTTCCGAATTTACTATCTCTGGACCCGATCGGCAAAATTAATTTCCATACAAGATCTCCCTCAGCAAAAGACTTATTCATCACCTTTTTGTTATAATGCCTAGCCGCCTTAGCTTTATTTTCCTTTATCCTTTCCAGCGCCCTTAACCGATTCTGAACCAAATCCTCGAGTTCATCTGTCATCAAGTTATAATAATCATCGGCTATCAATTGATTTTGCAAAGAAATTCTCCTAGAGCTGATGTTAGTCTCCCAAGGCAAAATTGCTTCATGTCCATATACCAACTGATATGGTGGCACTCGAGTAGATCCGTGACATACCATCCGATAGGCCACAATGATCGGCTAATGTAGTATGCCATCTCTGCGGCTGTTCATCAATCTTCCGCTTAATTAATTTGATCAAACTCTTATTCGAAGCTTCTGCCTGTCCATTAGCTTGAGCATAATAAGGTGATGAATTTAATAACTTAATTCCCATACTGGAAGCAAATTGTTGAAACTCATCGGACACAAAAATAGATCCCTGATCGGTAGTTATAGACTGAGGAATTCCAAACCGATAAATTATATGCTCTTTTACAAATTTGATCGCATCTTTGGTCGTGACTTTCTTCAAAGGAATCGCTTCCACCCACTTTGTAAAATAATCTGTTGCTGCCAATATGAATTTATGTCCTTTACTTGATGGAGGATAAACCTGGCCGATCATATCAATTTCCCATTCTCTGAACGGCCATGGTTTGATAATAGGATTCATAGCCGATGCTGGTGCTCACTGTATATTTCCAAACTTTTGGCAATCCTGACACTCTTTATAATATTTGAAGTAATCTTCCAGCATTGTCGGCCAAAAGTATCCTACTCTTCTCAATATCCACTTCATCTTATGAGCCGATTGATGAGTTCCACAAATACCATCATGCACTTTGCACATAACCACTTTGGCTTCTTCCAAATTTAGGCATCTCAGCAGAACCCCTTCAAAAGTCCGATAATATAATTCTCCATCAAGCTACACATACTTAGTAGCTCTATACCGAAGTTTCCTGGAAACCGATTGCGATGGATTCTGTAAATAATCAATTATTTCCTGTCTCCAATCATCGGTTTTATTCTGAATATCACTATGGCTATTTCAACCTCAATCCGTTTATTCAGCCGATAACTCGAAGCAATTTGCGCAAGATCATTGGCTTCTAAATTCTGTTCTCTAGGGATATGATCCAACGATATCATCCTGAAATTCTTCAACAGATCTCTGCATTCTTCATGATACGATCTTAAAACATCATCCCTACATTCATACTCCCTAGATAATTGCTTGATCACTAATAAGGAATCTCCAACAATCTCTATGATATCGGCCCCGATTTCCTTTAAAAGTTGAAGTTCTTTTAGCACCGCCTCGTATCTGCCTGATTATTGGTCGATAGGGTTTAATTGTAAAAGCAAACTCAAAACTTGCCCCTGAGGTGATACAATGACAATCCGATACAGATCCATGCTTGCAAACCGATCATCAAAAAACAAAGTCCACGGGATCGGTTCCACATAATTTTCGTGAACCCTCTATGTTGCACAATGAAATCGGCCACTGCTTGTCCCTTGATCGCTTTAGCCGATTCATATCTCAAGTCGAACTCCGTTAGGGCAAAAATCCATTTACCAACTCGCCCTTTTAAGACTGGAGCTGACAACATGTATTTCACCACATTGGCCTTGCAAACCACCGTGCACTCAGCCGATAAGATGTAATGCCTTAACTTTGTGCATGAGAAATATAAACAAAGGTATAATTTCTCCACCGCAGGATATCTCGTTTCAGCATCCAAAAGCCTTCTGCTTAAATAGAACACGACTCGCTCCTTGCCTTCGAACTCTTGTATTAAAACAGACCGATGGATTTTTCATTGGCCGATAAATATAACTTGAAGGGCACTCCTTTCTGCAGCGGAATCAAAACAGGTAGGGAACTTAAATAACTCTTAATCTCATCAAATGCCTCCCGCTGTTTTGCCCCCCACACAAACTCTTGACCGGCTTTCAACTTCAATAACGGAGTAAAAGGCTCAATCCTTCCTGACAAATTTGATCTGAATCTCCTTACAAAATTAATCTTGCCGATCAATGATTGTAGCTCTGTCTTGTTGCTTGGTGGTTCTGTATTCTTGATGGCTCTGATGCTCCGTTGACTAACTTCAATTCCCTGCTCATGAACCATAAAACCCAAGAACTGCCCAGCCGATACACTAAAAGCGTATTTATTGGGATTCATCCTTAATCCGTATTTCTTTGCCCTTTCCAGCACTTTTCGCAAATCGGCTATATGGCTTTCATCACTCTTGGATTTAACTACCACATCATCGATGTAAATTTCCACCAATAAGCCGACGAGATCATGAAATATATAATTCATCGCCCTCTGATATGTCGCATCGGTACTTTTCAATCCAAACGTCATTACCACCCACTCATATAGGCCGATAGCTCCAGGACATCGAAACGCAGTCTTATGTATATCTTCCTATGCCATAAAAATCTGATTATATATCCTGCATTGCCATCCATGAAGCTAATAATCTTGTGGCCTGATGCTGCATCTACCAACAAACCTGCTATCGGCATCGGGTATTCATCCTTGGGAGTAGCTTTATTCAAATCCCGGAAATCGATACATATTCTCATTTTTCTATTTTTCTTTCCTACCGGGACGATATTAGAAACCCACTCAACATATCGGCATGGTCTTATAAACTTTGCATCATATAACCTTGTGATTTTTGCTTTGATTGGCTCATACAACTCCGCTTTAAACCTCCTTGGAGCTTGTTTAAATGGCCGATATCCTGGTTTAATAGGAAGCCGATGTTCAACAATTGATCAGCTTAATCCTAGCATTTCATGATATTCCCAAGCAAAACAATCCCGATACTCTTTCAACAATTTTACCAATTCTTCTCGGAATTCAGGACACAATTTTTTACTTATGTACGTCGGCCTTGGCCTATCTCCTGGTCCTATATCAATTTCTTTCAAATCATCGGCCGACGTAAACCCTTGACCCAGTTTTCCCTCAAAATCTTCAATAGTGCCCATCAGAGTAATAATTCCGAGCTGACTTGCCGAATCGGCTGTATATCCTGACTGGTGATCTTAAGATAATCCCCATCCCACACTTTTCCGGACAAACAATCGACACCATCGGCCTCCCAGACTGACAAATCGGTCATCGCAATGTTGGTCGATTGATCTGCTAGGATTACCTCAACTTGGTCTCCTTGCCACTGTATTAAACTCTGATGCATTGTCGAGGGCACACAATAGTTTGCGTGAATCCAATCCCTGCCAAAGAGTAGACTATATGATCCTTTTCCATCGATAACAAAAAACGTGGTAGGCAATGTCTTGTTCCCCACTGTTAATTCCACGTTCAACACGCCCTTCGTCTCCGATGGATTCCGCCAAATCTTTTAGCACCATATTTGTCTTGATCAGATCTTCGGCGGTTCTCCCTAGCTTCCGATACGTAGCATACGACATTAGATTAACAGCTGCCCCCCCATCAACTAGTATCTTCGTCATCGGCTTCCCATTCACATAACCTTTGATATATAATGGCTTCAAATGCCGATGCTTCGATTCTTCAGGCTTATCAAATATAGCCCAATCGGGTTGCAGTGTTAACTGAGCAAAAACCTCTTCAATGTCTTCCTCATCAGATGAAAATGCTTTATATTCCCGAGGCAAAAAGAAAACCATATTTACTAGAGCCGATGGATCAACCTCATCGTCACTCTTCTTCACGCGCCATACTCGTTTAGTCCTCTTGTGACGATGATCGGCTTCCTTGTAATCTCGCCGTTTGTTCTTCTGTTGCTTCGGTGCCGTAATCGTGTGCCTTCTTTTCTGACTTTTCATAAATATTCCACTAGGACACCATTGAGGATTCTGGATTTGCTGTTCTTCATGTGATCCCTCTTCATCATTTTCTTCAAAAAACTCTTCATGGATCGGCCCTAATCGGCTATGTACGATGCTCTCCTTTCAAGCAGCCGATCTCGCGAAAATCTTCATGCTCAAATTTGAGATCTCGTAACACCGCATTCAGGACAATCTCTGATCGACGGCAATCTTATCCCTCGTTCCCAGCAAAATTGAAAGAACGGGCAATCCCAATGTGGATTATATCTCTCCTCGTATGACAAAGCCCACTGTTCCTCTTCGCGCCTTTGAATATTTATCTACCAACTGCGATGAAGTAATTCTAGATCTTCTAAATTCCCGATATCTTCCTTCATCAGCTTGATTCATTGATGATCCCGCATAAACCATATTCACGGGGAACGGATGTCCATCGATCTTCATCGGCTTCTTGTCCTCAAACTTGATCCTTCCCTGTTCTACAGCTGATTGAATCTGTTGCCGAAAAACTTTGCACTCATTGGTGTGGTGCGATATCGTGTTGTGCCACTTGCAATATCTTTTCTTCTTTAGTTCTTCGGCTGATGGAATTACATGATTTGGTGGAAGTTGTATTTGTTTCTCCTGCAGTAACAGATCGAAGATTTTATCGGCTTTATTGATGTCAAAATCGTATCGTTCCTCCTTGCCGATATCCTTCACCCACGGGCATGATACCGATTTCTTATTTCTAGCCCATTCCGCCAATCCAACTTCAGCATCGGATCCTTCATCATTTGAGTCCGATGAATAAACTTGCACTTGAGCAACCCTTCTCTGAAATTTATCCTTTTTTGCCTCTTGAAATCGGCTTTCATGAGCCGATACCTTCTGTACTGGTGTGCAGACTTTCAACTCTTGTGATGAAAACCTCTCTTTAATCGGCGCCAAGAGACCCTGGAAAGCCAAATTGGCTAGATGCCCGTCGCTCAGATTCAAACTGTAACATCGGTTCCTAACGTCCTGAAACCGCTGAACGTATTCCGGTACCGTTTCGTCTGGTCTTTGTTTAACCGATGTCAGGTCCGTCAGCCTCATCTCGTGGATCCCAGCAAAAAAAATATTTGTGAAACTGTTTTTTTAGATCGGCCCATCCTTGGACTGAATTTGGTGGTAAAGAAGAGAACCATGTAAAGGTCGATCGGACAATGAAAGGGGAAATCTAACCTTAGAGCCCTCTTTAGCGATGCCTCTCCACAGTGTGCCAAGAATCGGCTAATATGCTTGACTGTAGATATGCTATCTTGTCCTGAGAACTTAGAAAAATTTGGGACTCTGTATCGGTGTGGCAATGGAACTCTGTCAAACCACTCGGGATATGGATGCCGATACATAAACATTTGCTCTTTTGGTTTTTATCAAACTGTTCCCTTACTATCTCTACAACCCTTGTCGATAAATCCTCCTCCCTTGGGTTTTCCTGTTGATACCGTATAGGTGGAGTTGGTAGCCGATTCTGTCTAGGATATTCTCTCTGATAATTACCTGAATCGACAATACCTCTTGGATAATTTTGTTGATATCCCCCATAATAAGCTGTTTGATGGTATCCCGTAGGACTATCTTGTTGCCCCCTAGCCTGGTTCTGCGAAAACAAGTTTTCCGATATGTCTTTTCTAGCGCCATAAGTGACTTGATTTGATTCTATCTTTGGTGGGAGGTAAACAGGACCTTGATTGGGCTCTTGAGCAATTGATCCATCCACTGCCTTCTTGATAAGGTTATGTAGTGTGTTCACCAATATTCCTGATTGATTGATAAGCGCGTGATGCACTGCTTCGTTTACCATCTCTTGTAAGGGTTTCGGTGGACTTTCAGGTGGTGTACGACTCGATTCTCCGACTAGAACTGGTTTCGAAAACTGAGATTTTTGAATCGGCCCTTGTCGCGTCATGCCAAAAGATTCCAAACAGAGCTTCTGAAAATTGGCCATATTCTGCTCAACTTGCTGTCTCTGCTTGTCTGTTAGATCTTCCATGTTGACCGGAATCACGTTGTCTGTTTTGATCTCTTTTCTGGCCATGTCGAAATTCCGTGTCCCACTGGGCGTGCTAAAAACGTGTTGACACTGAAAATCACCGGCAGCGTTGGGAACGAGCCGATGATCTGGTTCGATGCACTAGACACGCGAAGGCCTGGGAGATTTGCTTAACTCTAGTGCAGGTCCTAAAATTCGAGGTTCGTAGACGTGCTAGTCAATTTGACCCTGCAATTGACAAGGAGATAGAAAATATTAGATCAATGAGCCAATCGGCTGAAAGCCGAATTGGACTTGTCTCATTGGCCAATTGCCGATATGGACTAGAGCACTTATACATCAACTAGAAGCCGATGATGGCATAAATGGCCAAAATAAATAAACATGTAGCTAGGGAACCAATAGCAATATAAATAAATAAACTAGCCGATTACTGATATAACGTGTATCGGCTGGAAAGCCGATGACAGTGTAGCGTGTCAAAAACGTGTTGAACAATGCAATCGGCTTTAACTAATAAAAGATAACCTATCGGCTAGGCACTCCGATAGAACATTGCATGGACACCCATCGGCTTAACAAGGATAAATCTATCATTATCAATCTAGTAGTTCAAACTTAATTGATGCAGCACAGATTAATAACGATAAAAGAACCTCGATGAGCCGATAGATCTGATGCAATCGTGATGTAAAATAGGATAACTTATCGGCTATACATCCCGATAAGACGCTTGCATAAAATCTATCAACCTAGCAGGAATGATTTATCGCTAGCAGTTTAGTAGGTCGGACCTAACCGATGCAGCACAAACTGATGATAAATTACACCCAGTAAGCTGATAAATCTATGCACGCGTGATGTGATATACCTATTCGGACTATGAGATCAACCCTAACTGATGCAGCCGTAGACAGAATAGATATATCGTGGTAAGCTGACTACTGTAGACCGACTAGAATATCGGACCTAACCAAGGAAGTCCTAGCCGATACGGTAGTCGGGGTCGGACTTACCCTCTCGCAGGAGGTCGAACTTAACCGATGCAGCCCGGCTCGAGAAGCAAGAACCCGTCAGAAAGAGGGTGGCGATGAGCCGAAGTTGTACTGATCTTTTTTGTGATGATATACAAGGTCCCGGGTATACGTATTTATATCTGAGCTGATGTAGTCTTAATCGGATTGAAACAGGAGTTTTCTAGCTATAAAGAAAATACCGAGCCCTGATCGGACACGAGATCAGATTTCCTAAAAATTATTGTCTCTACCTAATTTACAGATAAGATATTAATTGCCTTCCCGTGGTCTTCACGATCCTTTCTTAAACTCGGCTTCCTCTGGATTAATCCCTACTAATTGATCGTGATTTCTCCCTTAATCGAATCTGATCAAGAACCGTACCAAATTTTGGCGTTAACAGTGCTCACTATAATCTGTTCTGTTGTAACAATTCTACTTCATGTTCCTGGCTAAACTGCAGTTAATATATTAGTATTGTAGCGATACTCTGGTCCTTGTTTTATTCACCAGTCACCATGTCATAGTGTCAGAATTTCTTACTGGCCTTGAGGGGTATAATATCTTTGTAGTTCACTCATCACAATATCATGAAAACGACACTGTTCATGCCGTTCCCACTTTGTTAGGTGTCCACGCAAACTCGATCAAATGAATGTATTTGTACTGCAACAAACTATTATTGGCTCTTTTTTCTCAATCTGGGTCACTGGATTATGAATTCTTGAAAAACATATAAAGGTTAGCAGAATGCAATTGTTTCTGGAACCTGGAAATATACTCCGGAAATATAAAGATCACATGCTAGCTTAGCTTCAAAAGTGAAATTGCTTAGTGCATAACAATTTGGTGTTAATAGGTTAATGTGCTAACTCAGTTGAAACAATCGCATGTACTGGTTCAACTTGGAAAGGCCAATCGATGTCTAAACATAACTTTGTATTTTTTTTTTCTGTTCAATGTTTCTGAATTACCACTTTGATCTATGATTATGAGCTTGGCCATGCAATGTCTATACTTGGCCTTTGAATGTTTCTGAGCTTGGTCTTGCAATGTTTATGAAATCAGTGTTCGAATTTGGACTTGCAATGTGTCTATATTTCTATTCAGCAAGATGCATATCCCCCAATTTGTCATGCTTGAATCTGCAAATATTGCATTTTTCTACTTGTTATGTGCCATAAGCAAAATGAGATTAACTGTTCATATTTTTTTCGGTATAGTAGCTATGTGGAGGCGATCCCGACGGTGCCGAGGACATCCTGGCAGCATGGAGGTGTGGAGGCAATCCCATCCAGCAATCGTGCGAGAGTGCACGGTGAACAGGCCATCGTCACCATCTATAATGGTCATACCTAGAGTGCACGGAGTTGTCTGATCCTAACGCGCAGCCTGCCATCCTGCTCTCCATCCTCCGAGCCCCCTCCCCTACCAAGCCCATTTCTCCTTTTTTTTTCCCCCTACAGTGTGTGATGTCAAAATTATACATTTGCAGTGGTTTTGAGCTGTGTGACAATTAATAGATCAGTTAGACTGATTCATGTTCATAGAGTAAACTGATATGCATGCCATTTGTCTAGGAGGTCTGGGTATTTTAGCGTGGTCTTGGGGTAACTTGGCTAACTGATTATTGGAGCTCCAAACTTTCCACTTGATAACCTGAAATGATTAGGTTATTTTACCGAGCAGGTAGGTACCATGTGATGGCGGCTGGCATGTCGAGGACTATGCAGGGGCAGCGGGTGCAGCAGCCCACGCCCAGCTCGTGCTCCCGAATGCTTTTATTTTGGATTTGTTTATGCTTGTAACAAGTTAATAGAATAACTCTATCAATCTTTTTTGGACATAATATTATCCTCATATATGTTTTAAAGTGATTAGATATAATTATTGATGGTCTTGAATTAATGTTTTTAGGCACTACAATATTATTGTACTTCTCTTTAAATATATTTGATATATGACCTGAATCAAATTAAAGCTTAATTAGATTGGTTCTAGAAAAATTATTTTCACTAACATGAAATTTTAATAATTTAATAACAAAATATTATGGGCACTGTAGAGTTAGTATAAGTTAGTTAGGCATATTACTAGCATTATTAGCGCACTGGTACGATTTAACCATGTGTGCCACTTCTCAACCTCTTATTTGCTCGTGATTTTATGTTTAAAATGAGTATATTATTCCACTTTTTAAACTAAGTCAAGTATTGCTATTAGCATTAGAGCGGAATTATTGTGCTATATTAAGGTTTTTATTACAACAAACATTGATATTTAACATCATTTTATCTGGTGTGATTTAGAATTGATGCATATTTTTTTCTTCCGTTGCAACATATGGGCATCTAACTAGTTGTAAAGAAAAGGGAACCCTAGACCGTATCCGGCTGGCTTTCCTACTTTGTAACCGTCACCCTTCGTCCTATATTATAAGGTGGGTAGGGACCCCTCGGGGGAACAACTCAACCACAAGCGCAAAGCAATCTACAACAACAGGACTAGGGTATTACCTCACACCACGTGAACCTATTTAAATCTTCTTGTCTTTTGCAACCATCGAGCTTTATGTCCGAAGCATAGCCCCTCCATTTTTATTATCGATACAAAATATCGACAAGTGTCGTATTGATGAGGTCGATAGCAAGGAGTATATTATCACGTTTTTGAGCTACCGCCTATTGGATGCCGAAACAAGGTATGTCTTTGTACAAAAGTTATGCCTATCTTTATTTTATGCTCGCACCAAGCTAAGACATTATTTGCTCTCTAGTACATGTATAGTTGCGTGCGAAACTGATGTTATAAGGTACATGTTGCAAAAATCCAATTTTGAGTAGGAGAATTGGCAATAGGGCATACGCTTGAATTGAATAGGATTTGGCTTATGAATCTCTTAAATCTATGAAAAGCCAAATTATAGCTAATTTTGTTGTGGATCATCATGTTGATATTGTTAGTGAGATTCACATGGTTGATATTACACCTTGGAGGCTTTATTTTGATAGTTCTTCTCGCAAGGAGGGACAAGGGATAGGTGTTGTTTTTGAGACATCACTTTGTTTAGAGTAGTTGTGCACGAATAATCAAGCTGAATATGATGCTTTGTTATTCGGTTTACAAGTGTTGGAAGCAATAGGTGCACGACATGTAGAAGCATTTGGTGACTCACAATTGGTTGTGCAACAAGTTGCCGGGGTGTATCAATGGTTTGATGTGTTATTAAATAGGTATCTAGATCAATGCTTGGATATTATTGCTAATTTTGATAATTTTGTTATTAGCCAATTTTCTAGAGATGAAAACTCAAGGGCTAACGACTTAGCGCAATGTCGCGCCCTAAATCTAAATTACCTTTCAAATGCAATTTTAGATTTTTTTAAAAAAATTGAAAAAGCCTACAACCATTAAAAATCATTAAGATGGAACTTATTTTGGTTTGTGGGAATTTTTGTTAAATTCCTCATGCCTCAAAATGTGTAAACTAATTTTATAGGAATTTTCAAAGCATCCTAAATAATTTGAAGCTAACAAAAACCTCTGTCAATCTATTTATCTATTTATAAATCCAGAAATTAAAACCAAAATCCCTTTTCTTTTGCCTCGGGCCAACCTGGCCCATTTCCCCTTTCCCTAGTTTGGCCCGGTCCTCTCTCTCTCTCTCTCCGGCCCTGCTCGGCCTCTGCCTCCTTCCGCCTGGGCTGACCCGAGGCTCTCCCATCTGCCTCACCGCCCCGGCCTGCTGCCGCGCCCGCCTCACTCACTGACGAGTAGGGCCCACTCGTCAGTTCCATACCCTTCCTCCCGCCATCCCCGCTCTCTCTCCTCGGGAAACCCTCGTGCCGCCGCTGTCACGATTTCCCCCACTACGCTCAAACCGTTTCCAAAATTGATTGAGGGGTTTTACTCCCTATTTACCCCTCTTCATTTCCCCTCAAACGGCCCTTTGAATCCTGCTCTAAATCCCCTTCAATTCATCCCTTCAATTCATCGGACGTTTTCCCTCAGTGAGCTCGCCGCCATTAATACCGGCCGTCGGCCTACACGGTGCCGTTCCCCTTCCCGCTCAGCTATAAAATGGAGCCTCGGACGTCCTCTCTCCTTTCCACCTCGCCGCCTTAGCACCCCGTTGTCTCTATCGCCGTCGAGCCGCTTCTCCTTGCTCCGCCGTGGCCATTGTTGCTCCGGCCACCCTATGTCGGTGACCGTGACCTCGTCAGGTCCTGGCGAACCCGTCCCTGGCTTTGTCATCCTCGTCCGCACCTCGGCATCGACTCCCCGAAGCCCGACGACCACTGGAGCACCACCCCCGCCGTGACCTTGAACCGCGCCACCACCTTTTCCTTGTTGCCGGCTGCTCCTGATGCCGTTTCGCCGCGCTCCGCCGCCAGTGAGCTTGCCTCCCTTCGCTCTTCCTTCCTCGCAAGCCCGCCTGGCTGCCATGCCACTCCGTCACCAGCAAGCCCCAGCTCTTGTGTGCCCACGCTGGCCGCCTCTCCCCATCCTAGCGGTGCTGGATTGGAGCCCATGTCGCAGCCATGTCAGCCCGTCCTGGCCGCGTGTCGCCTGCATGGCTGCCCGTGCGGCAACCCCATGGGGCCCACTTGTCGGTCTCACTCCAAGACCGACAAGTGGGGCCCATCTATCGGCGTGCCCTCCCTGGCCGCTGACGTAGAAAAATAATTCAAGAATTCGGAAATATCTATTTAAACTTCATTTAAATTTCAAATGGCGATATCTTGGTTGTTTGAGCTCCAAATTGACCCGTTCAAGTCTCTAAATTTTCCTTAATCATCAAGAACCCATTTATGCAATTTGTTTCTACTGTTTATATGGTTTTCTTATCTTTTGGCCCTCATTTTGTGTTTGGTCGTGTAGACGTTGCTGACTCGGAAGATCTGCAGTTCCTCGTGGTCAATTGTGAAGACGCTATGAGCGAGCAAGGCAAGTCATACCATCCCCTCGATCATATTGGTTACCTATTATTGTGAAAATCTATCTTTACTTAAATTACTGCATTCGCTTTATTAAAATTTCCTGCGTAAATATTGTTTTATTTAGCCTCTCCTATATTCCTTGTTATGGCCTTATATTTGGCATATTGTTTTCCTTTGACAACCCTAGGTAACAAAAACTATCTAGTGAGAGCTCTATATGTGGTTCTTACTACTTTAAGTTTATGCTTAGCCATGCTAATTAGAAACAACTTAGCAATATTTCCACAATATTAGACTTTGGGAATAACTCCATAAAATTGCTTAATGCTGAGATGATGGCGGTTTAGCCAATACAAAATGAACTTCATTCAAAATTCACAAACTCTGTTTTTGGTTGGGCTCAGGGTACATGGTTTCACTAGTCGTACCTCGGCCGTCATAAGGACCAGTCTTGGGCCTTTGTTGCAAAGAATAAACCATACAACCACATTTCTAATGGGTAAGGCTTAATCCGTAAGCTTAGTCTAGTTTTAAACGATTTGACACGGTGGGGCAAATGACGCCCAGTACAGGTCCGATGTCTTTGCAAGTGAAGGTCAGCATGACAAAGATGCATGAGGGCTTAGACCACGTCTTCTCGACCCAGCGCAGCTGGTGGGGGACAAGGGTCTAGGTCGGTTTGTTGTTTAGGGTTGGACTGAGTGAAGGGTTATGTCACATTCTCTTCCGAGGCACCGTGGCGGTGCACGGCATGTGGTAATGCGTGTGAGATGTGTCTCATGGGTAAAGTGTACACCTTTGGCCAGAGTATAACCTATTCAAATAGCCACGCCCTCGGTTAGGGCAAGTCTAGCAATGTACTCAAGTTGGAGTTTTACCTCTTAAACTAAACTGATGGCATAATTGGTTTGACACATGGCGTAGCCTGGGTTAAGGCATGTTGGCACAGGTGCGTGACATTGATTATAATCTTGCAGTAGATATAAGAACATAATTCCTTAAACTGCCTTAGAATTGAAAAGTGTTTCTACCTGCTCTTTACTCGCAAATATAACCTTATAAATGCTCCTTGGACTCCCTTGCATTATATTTGCATTTTCTGGTATGATTTGTTAAGTAGTGTAGTTGTACTCAATCTTACTCCACTTCCTCCCATCGAGATGAAGTGTTCCCTAGAGATGAAGGCTTTGAACATTAGCTCGTTCCTGTAGTCACGTGCCTGTGGGCTTGGTCCCTAGCCCACTTAGTCGTTTTTACTCGTATCTCTTTGAAGTGTTGGGCCTTTGGTCGCTTATGTAATAAAGTACTCATTTACGCTTCCGCTAATGTAAACTCTATTATTTACCAACTCTATTTTGTGTACCTCGTCTCCTGGGACGAGGATTTATGCACTTACGCATGGAGAGTATCTTGGATATTTTCCGGGAGTGATAGGTTGGTATCTGAGCCACCTTTGACCCTAGGATGAGCCAATGGATCCCAAGCCCTTAGGAAATATTTAATAAAATCATGCTATAATTGCAAAAATTTTATTCCATCTTTGCTCGCTTCATTTAAAAATGCTTGCTGATCCTTTTTTTTTAAAAATGGTGTAGATGTCAGCCCCTCGCACCCATTGTGGCCAGGGAATGAAGGGTTTCGTTTTGGAGCTTCGGTACCTCACCACGGCTCTTGGCTACTCTTAGGAGGTGGAGTACACTAGGATTGAGGTACCTGCCACTGACGGCGATGATGACGCACCTCGCACCCTTTGGGAGGTCATTGCCACGCTCCTCACCGAAACTTCGGCCAGGGACTCGATGACAGTCAAGGATAGAGGAGATACCTACAAGTGCGCCTGCCAGAATGCTGCCCTCCTCGCCATCGGCATGCTTCATCACCACTACAAGATTGAGCTCCTGTACACTCCCTTCCGCTACCACCCCGCCGTGATAGCCCGACAGATTACTCCAGCTTCCGAGTGACCCGCATGGAGGACAACACCACCGTCATGTATCTGGCACGTATGGTGGAGGCGTATGACGAGGCCTACGTTGGCTTCCACAAGCTTGTGCACCGTGGGCTAGTGCTGAACAATGAGAAGATTCTAGAGCTTCGTCAAGAGAACTTGAAGCTAAAGAAGGAGTTTGACAACTTGGAGGAGAAGATGCGTGCACTCAAGATTGCCTAGGGTTAGATTCGCCGCCCCAAGCGTCGCCGAGTTTGCCACAGCTTGATGATCATCGTCCGCAAGAGCACCACTAGGCTAGCGATCGTCCATGAGTCCCACGCGGTGGTGAGATTCTTGGTTTAGAAAATCACAGGACAGGAGCCTTCTGTTCCCCGCGACGACAGCACCTCCGGTAGCACCACCAAGCCCATCGTGGACCACAGTAGCAGCACCCCTTTGGAGTAGTATACGCGTAATTGTAGTGCACATCTATTTTTAATCGTTTATCTTACCGGAGTTTTACTTTCGCCTTGTGTGCTTTTGGTATGGTCCATATTGGCCCGGTGTGATAAGGTCATACCTTGTGTTTTAACTCACTTGAACTCCTGTTTTTACCAACATCACATCAATAAAATTTAAATAAGTTTGTTTTAAAGTTCTCGTCTTAGTATTTCTCTCTCTCCCTCTCTCCCTTGGTCAGATGGTGCCAGGAGAAGCTCCACCGGCAGTGCCTGAAAGTGCATCTAGCCCCCTAGGTGGGTTTTGGTTGATTAAGGAAAAAATAGTTAAGGAACTAATGATTCTATTGAGCTACGTGTAGAGATTAGTCCCAGGTTGCTTAGGGTGATGCATGGAGACCCCTACAAACATGACGCAATGTGGCAAGAAGACTAGACACTTGTTTTAATTTTCTCTCATGCTTTTGACTTTGAGTCTAGTCAAGCCATACCATCAAGGGGGCTTCCAAACAATGGCTCATGTATCACAAAGTTCTCAAGTCCATATCTTGTCTAGAAGAGAGACACCATTGCATAGCACTTGCATGGGCTTTTGGGTGTTTTCTATCAGGTTGGTCGGAAGTTCCGGCCATTTGGGTTAGATCTTCTGGCCATTTGGGTGCCCTCTCTATCTGGTGCTAAGTGTGGGTCGGAAGTCCTAGCCATTGGGTCAGAACTTCCAGGCCCTGTTTCTGTGAGTAATGGCTAAATGAAGTAAGGATGTAGGTATTTAACCCCCCCATCCCCTCTATGGCAAGGTTGGCCATTCCACTTTCATTTTTGCATCTCTAGGGCTCTCCCATGGTTCCAAGCCTCTTTCTACCTAGTTCTTGAGCTCCCATGGTAGTTTAAGGGTTGATCTAGATGATTAGTGAGGGATTACACTTGAGAGAGAGCTAGTAGTTTCTTGAGCACCTAGGGATCGTCATCGGGCTGCTCTTTGGAGCTTGTTACTCTTGTAGGGTGACCTCCTAGACGGTTAGGCGTCGCCCACGAGCATCCTCAAGCCGTGGATTAACCCGGGCAAGTTTGTGAGGGTGGGCCTCGCCTCCGAAAGGAAAATAGGTAACTTTGAGTGAGAGCCGAGTTGATCTTCGTGGTTGCTTGGTGAGGCAAGGGGTTAATTGAGACCCGGCTCTTAGGAGCTCCTCAACGGAGACAGTAAAAATCATTGTTCCTCTCTCTATTTGCTCTCTTTGTGATTCACTCTCTAATTTTCCTTGCTCTTGTGATCTGTTTCCATATTGAGCTATGTACATCCATTACGTCACTCGTTAGGGTTCCACATCTTGCTATTTGATTGTGCTGTGAATTGCTCGGGAGAGCAACTCATAGCTGACCGGAAGTTCCGAGTCCTGAGGCCAGAAGTTCCGGCTAGCCCTCTCAGTTTGGCCGAGAGCTCTGGTCGGAAGCTCCTACCTTCTGGGTCGGAAGTTTCGGCCTGTTGAATTTAATTGCTGTAGTGCAAGAAATTTCTGGAATGCCTATTCACCCCCCTCTAGGCGACATCTAAGGGCTTTCAATTGATATCAGAGCCTCAGTTTCTGTAAAGCTTCACTGCTTGGAGTTGATTCAAGATGTCGTTCTCCAGAGAAGGGAAATCCGTTGATTCTCACCATGGTGATGAAGAAAACGGATATGGCTCCACCGGCAAGTCTAAGTCCTCAAAGAAGGGAGTTACTATCGATCTTGATTACAACAAGATTTATCCCCACTCCTCAGCACATCGTCTCCGTGCCTTCCGAGCGTGCTCCACTCTTTGATGGAACACACTACGATGCTTGGAAGCACAAGATGAAGTTGTATCTAATATCTTTGCATCCTAGTGTTCAGAATTGTGTGTACAGGTGTGATAGATGTGCCGGAGGAAGGAGAAGACCCACGCCGGCTCAAGAGATCCTCATCCACCACAATGCTCAAGCCGCAAGTATGATTCTCAACTCTTTGAGCCCGGTGGAGTTCAATAAGGTGGACCAACTTGAAGAAGCCAAGGAGATTTGGGACACACTTCAATTGGCTCATGAAGGATCACCCGGCATGAGGGAGTCTCGCATTGAGTTGCTTGAGGGGCAACTTGGTCAGTTCATGATGGAGGATGACGAGATGCCACAAGAGATGTATGATCGCATGATGGTGATTATCAACAAGATTCGAGGCCTTGGAAGCGAGGATATGACGATCATGTCATCGTCAAGAGGCTCCTCCGTGCAATTGGCCCAAGGAACCCTACCTTGGTCACACTCATCTGGGAGATGAAGAACTTCAAGAGGCTCACTCCTAGCGATGTTCTACAAGGATAATCTCGCATGAGCTCTTGAAGGAAGAAGCCAAAGAGGTCAAGCAACTCTGTGGAGGCCATGGGCCTTGGGTACCTCATAACAAGCATATGGGCCACATGGACAAAGGATGGGCCTAGCCTTGTAATTAGGGATACAATAGAACTCGGCAGGCTTAACCTTGCATGACAGGGAAAATACAATCCTAGTTGGGCACGTTGTACTCCTAGAAGGAGATCCCTTGGTTGTAGTCTGACTAGGACTCCTACTTTATAACCCTATCTCCCAGTATATAAGGGGAGGCAGGGCGCCCCCTGAGGGCAGAGAGAATCATCAGAAGCAATCATACATCCTCAAAGGAATACACCACAACTGGACATAGGGTATTATCTCACCTTGAGGGCCTAAACCAGTATAACCTCTTTGTGTTCCTTTGCAGTCCATCGAGTTTCGATCCGACGAGTAGCCCTATATTCTTATTGCTGGTGTAAAACAACGACAGTTGGCACGCCAGGTAGGGGCTTCGCCGAGATCAACCTCAACAAACTCGATGGATTCGACAACTGGAGTCGACGACATCAACTTCTCCCCTAGAGACACGATCACATTCGGGAGCCTTGACTTCGTCGCCGACAAGTTTGGCAACCTCACCCTGACCAACTCGGACTCGATCCTATTGGCCAGGGAACTAGCCGACTCTACGCCAGTTGGCCCACTCGACGCTGTAGCAACCCTCGTCGACTTGCTGCAGCAATCTTCTACATGCCCGGGTCTCGGGACAACTCTTTCCTTCGGCATTCGACTCGGACTCGGCCTCGAGTCGGCCAAGATCAGGCTAAGAAGGGAGGAGACCGTCAATCTCCCTTGCAGACTCGGCAACACCACGGATATTTCCAATCTAAATTCGACGCAGCAAAACCGATCGCCTAAGGTCCAACTCGGATATGGCCTAGAGCCACTCGAGATTGGATCTAGGGAGATCGGTGTCGTAATCACACCCATCAACTACTCCAATTCTGACTCCAAGTTGGATAGCAGTTTGTACAGAAGTTTGGACAGCAGTTTGGCAAGCTTCTTCCTGCCCCTTGAAGTCTTCATGGCGTCCAAGGGCTCAACTCCCACTCAAGAGGTGCGCCGACTACGTGAGCAGCAAGAGGAGGAGGCTCACCGACTACGACAACAACAGGAGGCCGAGCGCGATGCCTGCAACGATGAGCTACGTAGGGCTGGGCGAACCGCTCAGCAACAAATCCTCCAAACTTGAGTCGGCGACCACGATGTCTTCGTCACGCCTCAACAGAACATCGTGGCCATTGCAACTCTACTGTATACACTCTAGTTTGGGCCTGATCACCAGGCCACCCTGACTATCGCAAGGACCAAAGCCATGATTACCGCTGCTACATGTCAACAGCACCAACAGTCGGGTGACACCTTCATACCAACCAACCGGTCGGGTTCTCCAACAACGGTCTCATCCGTATCAGCGCGATGCCGGGCGGCTGGCTCCAGTCAGCCACACGCGGAGTCACGCCAGATGTCTCTCAGTAACCCTAACAGCAACAATCGGCGGCGTCCCCAGAACGACCGCCATGACAACCAAGATCTCCAAAGCCGTTTGCGACGCGATCTCTGCCAAGACATCAACGCACGGTGCCTCGAACGTGAAGAGGACGAGCGTCGCCGATTGGAGGACGAGAACGAGTGCTTCGGCCTCCACCACGAGCGGTTTAACCGCCGTAGTCGGAGCCGGAGTCCTCATGCAGATGAAGGCATACCGGCCTTCACCCAGGAGCTACAATAGGTCGACTGGCCGTCGGGTTTCAAGCCTACAGGAATCGAAAAATACGACGGCAAGACCAATCCCGAGTCCTGGCTCACGGTCTACACCCTGGTGATCCGAGTAGCCGGAGGCGATCATAAGGCCATGGCTAACTACCACCCAGTCGCCCTGGCCGACTCGGCGAGGACATGGCTGACAGGGCTCCCAAAGCGGTCAATCGGCTCCTGGGGAGAACTCCGGGAATGCTTCATTGACAATTTCCAGGGGACTTATGAGAGGCCATCTTCCGAGCACGATCTCTATCAGCTACACCAAAGGAAGAATGAGTCTCTTTGCGAGTTCATCAAAAGGTTTTCTGAGAAGCGCAACTCGATCCTAATGATCAAGGACGAGGTCGTCAATGCCACCTTCCGCAAGGAAGTCAAAGACACCCCGTTCATCGCCAAATTCACTCGGAAACCTCCCGCCTCTGTCAGGGCTCTCTTCGACATGGCAAACAAGTATGCCGACTCGGCTGAAGCGGTCACTCAGGCCCTCGATGACAAGAAAGAGCCCCAGCAGAAGGACCAAAAAGCCAACGATGAGCCAACATAGAACAAATCCGGTAGCTGCAAGTGGAAGTCGGACAATGTGGTGGCCAATGTGGAGCGTACTCGGTCACGACCCCCAAGGAACAATGAATACCAAAAAGTGATGAATAGGCCCTGCTCCTTTAATCCGAAGGGAAGACACGTGGCCAAGAATTGCTTCATGCTCAAGAAGTTTGCTTCCGAGCAGGCCTCAACATCTGGAGCCGGCAAGGACAAAGACAAGCTAGATTCAGGCGTAGCTAGCGATTATCAGGATCCCCAGGCTAAGCTCAACCACATCTTCGGAGGGCCGTTTGCATACGAGTCCAAGCGCAAGCAGAAGCTTACAGCACGGGAGATCAACTTAGTCTCTGTAGCAGACGCCCCTCGATACCTGCGCTGGTTAGAAACCCCGATAACATTCGACCGTGCAGATCATCCCGATCGGGTTACTCATCCGGGACGCTATCCACTCGTCCTGGACTCGGTCGTCAAGAGCATCAAATTGAAGAAAGTTCTCATAGATGGAGGCAGCGCTCTCAACATCCTATTCACCAAGACCCTGGACGAGATAAAGATCCCTCTTTAGAGCTACAGCCGAGTACAGCGCCCTTCTACGGGATAATCTCCGGCCTATCTTCTACTCCACTCAGATAGATAACTCTCCCAGTCACTTTTGGTGCGTGGGATAATTTCCGCACAGAGAATATCTATTTCGAGGTTGCCGACTTTGAGATAGTGTATCATGCTATACTCAGACAGCCAACGCTAGCCAAGTTTATGGCGGTGCCGCATTACACCTACATGATGCTCAAGATGCCAGGGCCAGCTGGAGTTCTTTCCTTCTGCAACGATGTCAAGCAAGCCTTCACCTGCAACAAGGAGAGCTGCGAATTGGCCCAATCTCAAGAAGCGGCAGTTAGACGCAATAGCATTCAGTAAGCCGTTACAACCGAAATCGAGGATGATCGAGTTCTGGCGAAAAAAGCAGCAAAGTCAGGAATTTCAGCGGACTCTGACATGAAGAAGATCCCCCTAGACCCTTTCGACCCCTCCAAGATTGCTCTAGTCGGGACTGGACTCGACCCCAAATAGGAATACACGCTTGTCACCTTCCTCCAGGCGAATAGGGATATTTTCGCTTGGAAACCTTCCGACATGCCTGGGGTACCAAGGGAGGTGATCGAGCATGCCCTCAACATCAAGACAGACACCAAGCCAATCAAGCAACGGCTATGGCGCTTCGCACAGGACCGCAAAGATGCTATTCGGGAAGAGATAACTAAGGTCCTCGCAGCCGGGTTCATCAAAGAGGTCTACCACCCAGATTGGCTGGCAAACCCAGTCCTGGTCCGGAAGAAGAATGGTAAATGGCGCATGTGCGTTGACTACACTGACTTGAACAAGGCATGCCCCAAAGACCCATTTGGTTTACCGAGAATAGATCAGGTGGTGGATTCAACCGCAGGGTGCGAACTTCTCAGCTTTCTCGACTGTTACAAGGGATATCATCAAATCAACTTGAAGGAGGAGGACTGCCTAAAAACTTCTTTCATCACATCATTTGGAGCATACTGCTACATCACTATGCCATTCGGTTTGAAAAACGCCGAAGCAACGTACCAACGAGCAATTCAGTGGTGTTTACACACTCAAATCGGGCGCAACGTGGAGGCATATGTTGATGACGTGGTGATCAAGACAAAGTCCAAAGAAAACCTCATCGCCGACCTGGAGGAAACCTTCCAAAACCTTTGAAGATTCAAGATGAAGTTGAACCCGGAGAAGTGCGCCTTTAGTGTGCCATCTGGAAAGCTACTCGGCTTCATCGTATCACATCGAGGCCAATCCAGAGAAAATAAACGCAATCATGAACATGGCACCCTCGACTAGCTAGAAGGACGTCCAGAAGCTAACAGGCTGCATGGCGGCACTCAGCCGATTCATCTCCCGACTAGGCGAACGGGGTATGCCCTTTTTCAAACTACTGAAGAAAGCGGACAATTTTCAATGGACACCCGAAGCCCAACAAGCCTTCGAAGACTTCAAAAAATTTCTCACATCACCACCAGTGTTGGCGTCACTTATGCCCCAGGAACCGCTACCGTTATACTTGGCAGCAACCAATCAGGTAGTCAGCATGATGCTAGTAGTCGAGCGATCAGAGTCGGGTCATATACAAAAAATTCAACGGCTAGTCTACTTCATTAGCGAGGTCCTAGCTGACTCAAAGATGAGATATCCTCAGGTCCAGAAGCTGCTATATGGCCTACTCATCACTGTCCGGAAGCTGGTGCACTATTTCCAATCGCATCAAGTCACGGTGGTCACATTGTATCCACTTGGCAACGTCCTACACAACCGCAACGCCACTGGCTGAATCGCTAAATGGGCACTCGAGTTGATGGCGTTCGATAGCACCTTTCAGCCATAGACAGTAATTAAATCACAAGCTCTAGCCGACTTTGTGGCTGAGTGGACAGAAGTTCAGACGACTACAACAACAGACAAGCTAGAGTACTAGACAATGTACTTTGACAGTTCTCTACGAATCGGTGGCGCTGGGGCCGGCGTTGTACTGACGTAACCCACCGGCGAAAAACTCAAGTATGTTCTCCAGATTCACTTTCCGGCTTCCCACAACGTCGCCGAGTACAAGGCACTCATCCACAGGCTCTGTATTGCTATATCACTTGGCATCCATCGACTGGTTATACGTGGGGATTCTCAACTCGTGGTGAACCAAGTCATGAAAGACTGACATGTCTTGACGATACTATGGTGGCATACTGTCAGAAGGTCAGAAAGCTGGAAAGCAAGTTCGATGGGCTGGAGATAACTCATGTATTACAACAATACAACGATGCTGCTGATGAATTGGCAAACATGGGATCCAAGCGAGAAGTGGTCTTGATTGGGATCTTTGTTGAGCAACTACTGGAGCCATCAGTCAAGAAAAAACTAGTGCCAGAACAGTTGGGGGATGAACCTATCCGGCAACAGACGAAGTACTGATCATATCTCAAGATTGGCGGACTCCAGTTCTCAAATTCCTCTTAGATGACGAACTCTCAGAAGATCACAGCAAAGCCGAACAAATCAAATGTCAAAGCAAATGTTTCCTAGTAGTCGGAGAAGACCTGTACCGAAGGAGTGCATCCGGAGTCCTCATGCGCTGCGTCACACCCAAGGAGGGCAAGCAGATTCTGCAATCAATCCACTCGGGCATTTGTGGCAACCATGCCGCATCTAGGACGTTAGTCGGAAAGGCTTATAGGCAGGGATTTTTTTGGCCAACAGCAGTAACAGATGCTAAAGATATAGTTTGCACATGCGAGGGTTATCAATTCTATGCAAGACAAACAAATCTTCCAGCCCAAGAACTTCAAACCATCCCAATCTCTTGGCCCTTTGCAGTTTGGGGGCTTGACATGGTCGGGCCTTTCAGATAAGCACCAGGAGGATTCACACACTTGTTCGTCGCAGTGGACAAATTCACTAAGTGGATTGAGGCAAAACCCGTTGCTACCATAACAGTGGCATGAGCAAAGGACTTCATCATGAGTATGCTATATTGATTCGGGGTTCCTAACCGCATCATAACGGACAATGATACTCAGTTCACGAGCGGCGTATTCCAAGATTTCTATGATGACTGCAGCATAAAGATATGTTATGCTTCTGTGGCATAGTCACGGAGCAATGGGCAGGTCGAGCGTGCCAATGGCATGGTCTTACAAGGTATCAAGGCTAGGATATTCGACCGACTACAACCATATGTAGGGTGGTGGGTACAAGAACTCCCATCTGTCCTCTGGTCCCTAAGAACAATTGTTAGTCAGGCAACAGAGCAATCCTCTTTCTTCCTAGTCTATGGTGCTGAGGCTGTGTTACCAACCGAGTTAGAGTTCAGCTCTCCGCGAGTTCGGGCCTACTCAGAAGCTAAATCCAACGAAAACCGACTAGTTCAACTCGATCAGTTGGAGGAAGCTAGGGACATCGCAATCATCCAGTCGGCAAGGTATCTTCAAGGCTTGCGTCCTTATCATAGTCGAAATGTCCGTGGACGCTTCTTTTTGGTCAGTGATCTCATCTTGAGAAAAATACAAACCACCAAACAGGCATAAACTATCCCCCTTATGGGAAGGGCCGTTCATTATCCCTGAAGTGACTCAGCCGGGCGCCTATCGACTGAAGACTAAAGACGGTGCCCTAGTCAGCAACTCATGGAATATAGAACAACTACATCCTTTCTATACCTGAGTTTTGTACTTTCTCACATACATATGTATAAAGTTTTTCTCTGACTCACTACGTCGCTTGTTTCAACCGAGTAGTGAGTCGGGGGCTGCACGTATTATATGTGCTCTGTTAACAAAATACGAGCTTGTTTTATCTAAGTTCTGAAGTTTTACAACGATTATGTTATGTTTGCCCGAGTATAGCTTTCTGAGGTGAATGATTTTTATTAAGTTCCTATCGATCAACTTGGCGCAGACTATATAGTCGGGTAAAGCTAATGACAACTAAGGAAAACCAAGAACTCGGCTGCATTGTACATTGTCGATGTTTTACACCGGCAATATAACTATAGGGCTACTCGGCAAGGGGAAACTCGGTGGACTGCAGAGGAACGCAAAGAGATTTTATACTGGTTCAGGCCCTCAATGTGAGGTAATACCCTACGTCCAGTTGTGATGTTATTCCTCTGAGGATTTGTGTCAATCAATGATCTTCTGCCCTCATGGGGCGCCCTGCCTCCCCTTATATACTGGGGGACAGGGGTACAAGATAGGAATCCCAACCAAATACGGCCAAGGGATTTCCTTCTTAGAGATACATCTTACCCGGCTAAGACTATATATTCCCTTCTGTACAAGGCAAAATCTACCGGGTGCTATTATATCTCTAATTACAAGTCTTGGCCCATCCTCTATTCGAGTGGCCCATATGCTTGTGATGAGGTACTCGGGGCACATGGCCTCCACAGTAGCCCCTGAGACCTTCATAGTTGAGTCATAGCTGATGCCGAGTGCTCGTCCTCCACGGTGAAGATTGCCTGAGTGCATTGCTCCCAAGTACTCCTTGTCCGAGTGCTTCTTCTTCCCGAGTCCTGCTTCATGTCAGCTAGCAATGAGGCTATGAAGGGCTTCATGTTGGTGTATGAATAGTGTGCGCCAAATAGGCACACCTATTAGGTGTAGCCCTCGACTTTGTGTTTAATTGTGAAGACAATTAAACATAAAGTCAAAGATCTTTAACCTTGCAGTCTTTCTTGAGTAGATTACTACTGGTGTATGAGACTCTTTGGTATCATGTCAACCGGAATATTATTTATAGTCTTGCTGAGTAGCATGCCACTCGTATATGGGACTCTTCAGCTTCATGTCAGCTGGAAAAAGGGGTTTATAGTCTTTCCCAGGTGGCGTCCCACTCGAGAGCTAGACTCTTCAGCGTCATGTCAGCTGAAAAAATATTTATAGTCTCTCCCAAGTAGTGCACTACTCGGAAGTTAGACTCTTCAGCATCATATCAGCTGGAATAACGTTGCTCATGGCAACTGGTGGCCAAGCATGTAGGCCGAGTACCACTTTATGAAAACTAATCCATTGCGTGGTCAGGTGTACTCGAGAAAGATACCTGCATCCCCAATTTTAATGAAGACCAGCTTGTGATCCTTATAAGGATATATCCTCGATACCTGGTGGATAAGACAGATACCCAAACACATGTGTTTAGCAATTAGGCCTTCATGAGGCATATCTGTTTACCTCATCGGTTCCTGTTGGTAGCATCAGCATTGCAATTTTAACTTAGCCTGCCAGCGGCCCATATTGAGCGTGCTACTGTAGGAACTCATATCTTCGGTGGCCTAGCTTCAAATGTGTAGGCCCAAGCCCATGTAGTCGGCACAGGCTCTATAAAGGCTGAGGGAGAGAGAAAAGATTCCTCATCTTCCCCACGCGACCAATCGTTTCGTCTTCCCAGCTCCGTGCCAAAATTTCGCTTCCCGCTCCGCTAGGGTTCGCCATTGCTTGCTCCCCCCCACCGAAGCTCGAGTGATTCCGCATCTGCTTGTCGATTCCAAGCCCCCGACTATATTTCCCCCAAATCTCTTGTTCCCCCAGCCATGCTGAAGGTTCTAGATGTTGTTGGGGCGTCAGACGATGGGTGGCTGATCTCGGACTACAGCCGGGCAAAGCTGGAGAGGTTGGAGAAGTCGCTGTGGCTGCAGAGCCGTGACATTATCCGCTGGTGGCCGGCTGAGGGTGAGTTAGTCCCAAATCCCCAATCCAGCGAAACTGTTGTTTTTGCCTCTTTCTTTGACCGGGGTTTGTTTCTTCCTTCTTCCAAGTTCTTCCGCTATCTTCTTAATTTTTACGGATTGGAGTTGGTGAATATGAATCCCAACTCGATCCTACAAATCTCAATATTTGTGACTCTCTGCGAGTGCTACTTGGGCGTAGAACCCCACCTCAACTTCTTTAGGCACTTATTCCACATAAAGCCCGAACCCTCCAAGAACAAGGTTCAGGTGATTGGGGGGGCTGGCCTTCAGTTAAGAAGTGAGATGAAAAAGGTATATATCAGCCTTCCTTTGAAGTCCTCCTTGAAAGCCTGGCACAAGGAGTGGTTTTATTGTTCCGATTTGGTGCCCTCCCTGCCTGCACTCACCGGGAAGCCCCCAACAATCTCGCCCAATTGGTCATCGGACCTGACCTTCGAAGAGATGGGCCAGGTGCATTAGTTGCTGGCCAGGTTGGAGAAGTTCAAGGAAGCCGGCCTGACCGGCCCATGGGTGGCCGAGCGTTTCCTGACCCGGTGCATTAAGCCGCTGAAGTTGAGGAGCGAGTTTTGCTGGGACTATCAAGGGAAAGACGACCCCGACCGAGAAAGCCGAGAGGTGATCAGCCAGCAAGAAGTGACTGAGATCTTGTTCACCTATTTCTCCAATGGGGTGATCGAGACCGAGGACGCGGAGCGCTGCATCGCGGCTTATAACCGGAACCGGCCCCGTCCCGAGGTAACATCTGCTTCTCTTCCGTAATGAATGCTTGTAGACATGTATCCATGATTATCCAACATTGTGTGATATATATTATGGAATCATTTGCAGTGGTGCAAGGAGTTTGATGATGACTCCCGTCCGTTGTCTGCCACGAAATCAAAGAAAAGGCCGAGAAGTCCTCCTACCGCCCAGCCCGACTCCGAAAGAGCAGGGAAGAAGCCCATTGTAGATCGGGGCAAGGGGAAGGTTGTGAAGCCGAGTGCCGCAGCCGGGAGTTTAAGGATAAGGGACCCCGCCGGCATAGCACCCAGCCATCGAGTCCCAGACCGGGACCGGCGCAGTTGAGCTCAGCAACATCGAGTCCAACCCAAGCATGGCCAAGTACAAGGTCGACCCCAGCGCCGCCGAGCACCCAAGCGCCCCAGTCAACCACACTGTGAACGGGGCCGACCAGGACAGAGGTGCCGCCGCCGACTGCCGCGCCTTCAGGCCCAATAGCCAGTGGCCCTCTAGTGCCGCCCTCTGGATCTCCCGGACAAAAGCTCAAGTTCTCCAAGAGGTAGGCCATTCTGGGTCTTTTGAAAATCATGTTCAGCATTGTTGCACCTTGATGCTTGACTTGTTATGTAGGAAGCGGGTCGACATAAATCTTAAGGAGGTTACGCCGACTGCCTCTGCTGTCGACCCTACCCCCACTGATCCAGAGCCGGCGAGCACGCCTGCTGAGCCAGTGGTGGGCCCAGTCACAGAGGTTGTGACCATTCCGACTGCAGGGTTGGCAACCCTGGCCGACCAAGGGGCGGTTCCCAAAGCTGCTGCTTCAGCCCTTGAGTCGGCGCCTGTTGTTGAAGCCACGGTTGTAGCTCCTGAGCCAACTACTGAGGCCCCGGAGGCCGCCGAGTTGGGGGCCAGGAGTCCGTCGCCATCCTGGTCATCGTCATCATCGTCGTCGCTGTCTCCTCCTTCGGATAAACCGGACCTGCCCAGGCTCGAAGCTCCTCCTCGCAAGTTCCCGCGGACGTTCCACTGGACGGCGCCCGATGGAACAGAAAAGACTTATAACCATGACGAGGTTGTGACGGAGAGGGAGCGCGAAAGCTTGCTATGTGCTACACTCGCCGTGTCCCAGGGGATCCAGGCATGACCTTCGTCGTACTGTTGTCTTGGTTATCTTGCTCACATGAGTGATCTGACGACTGACTCTGTTTTGCTCTGTTTTTTCCTGAGTAGAAACTTGTTGATCCCTCGGAGAAGATGAGCGAAGTCTTGATCCGGGTCGCCCCTCATCTCCAAGAGTTGGACCAGCTCTGGGCCTTGAAGGCCGAAGTAGAAGGGCACAGCCAGGAGAGGGAGTCTTGGCTGAGGGACTCTGTTACTCAGCTCAGGGCTGAAAATTGGTACCAAGCCAAAGAGATAAGAGGTAAGCCCCCGAGATGTATCTTTCTGACCAGATCCTTAGTATATTTCTCCAGCTGTGTTGTTCCCGATTGCCTAGTGTTGTCTTGACTACAACGTCGAGTCCTTGACTAATCTGTCATGCAGCCCTCGAAGCCGAGTTAAAGACCTGAATAGAGGGAGAAATCCAGCTGAAGGAGGCTGAAAGAGCCACGGCTGAACTTGAGAAGGACAAGGCCGACCTGACAAGGGCCAAAACCGAGCTCGAGAAGGGAAAGGTTGAACTGGAGAAGACCATTGCCAAGTGGGAGGCCGACTACAAGAGTAAGTCTCTGTCCTGACATTAATCTTAACCAATCCATTGATTACTCCATCTGCAGCTTTGTTTAACAAGTTTACTTGTGGGTAAACCCGGGTAGCTGCTAGAGCCAACTCCCATATCCAGTTTCAGGCTTTCGCAGAAGAGATCAGGGCAGTCAAGGAGTCACGAGAAACCCTTGCCGAGTCCGTGAAAGGGCTCCTTGACTTGATGGATCCTCGCCCTGTGGGGACCAGCTCCAGCACCATCTTCCAACTAGAGGAGCGCCTTAAAGATGCACCGAGTGCCCTAAAGAGGTACTCAGATGAGCGTGTTATTGCTGGCATGGCCCAGACCCTGGCAATGACCAAGTCCATCTACCCAAGGGCAGATATTGAAGCCATCGGGGAGGGGTTTGCCGAGGAGACGACTCCTGAGGAGGCACTAGAGCTGATAGCCAAGGCGAGGCCGACTGCAGAGATTATCACCCGGAACCTGGGTATGTAAAACAGTATATCATGCAGTCGGTGTGTATATAAGTTTTTGGTAAGAACATGTGTAAATATATGTGCAATGCCGCCAAGCTTTAGACTATTACTCAGTTGTCATTAGCTTTACTTGACCATATAGCCTACACCGAGTTAATTTATAGGAACTTAATAAAAGCGTTCACCGCAGAAAGTTGTACTCGGGCAGGCATAGAAAGGTCGTAGTAAAACTTCATAACTTAAGTAAAATAGGCTCGTATGTTATTGACAAAGCACATGTAATACATGCAGCCCCCGACTCACTACTCGATTGAAACAAGCGGCGTAGTGAGTCAGAGGAAAACTGTACACATGAAATTTATAAAACTCAGGTATAGAAAGGACGTAGCTGTTCTATATTCCATGAGTTGCCAATGAGGGCACCGTCTTTGGTCTTCAGTCGATAGGCGCCTGGCCGTGTGACCTCTGCTATAATGAACGGCCCTTCCGAGATTGGGGATAGTTTGTGCCTGTCTTTGGTGGTTTGTATTTTTCTCAGGATGAGATCTCCGACCAAAAAGGCGCGGCCATGGACATTGCGATTGTGGTAGCGACGCAGGCCTTGAAGATACCTTGCCGACTGGATTGTTGCGATATCCTTCGCTTCTTCCAACTGATCTAGTTCGACCAATCGGGTATTGTTGGAGATGTTTTCTGAGTAAGCCCGAACTCGCGGAGAGCCGAACTCTAACTCGGTTGGTAGCGCAGCCTTGGCACCGTAGACCAGAAAGAAAGGGGATTGCCCTGTTGCCTGACTAACCATGGTTCTGAGAGACCAGAGAACAGATGGGAGCTCTTGGACCCACTGGCCCGCGTATGGTTGTAGTCGGTTGAATATCCTGGCCTTGATACCTTGTAAGACCATACCATTGGCTCGTTCAACCTGCCCGTTGCTCCGCGGGTGTGCCACAGATGCATAGCAGATCTTGATGCCGAACTCGTCACAGAAATCTTGAAAAATGCCGCTCGTGAAATGAGTACCGTTGTCTATGATGATGCGGTTAGGGACCCCGAATCGGTATAATATACTCATGATAAAGTCCTTTGCACGTGCCACTGTTATAGTTGCAACGGGTTTGGCCTCAATCCACTTGGTGAACTTATCCACTGCGACGAACAGGTGTGTGAACCCTCCTGGCGCTTTCTTGAGAGGTCCGACCATGTCAAGCCCCCATACTGCAAAGGGCCAAGAGATTGGGATTGTTTGGAGTTCTTGGGCTAGGAGGTTGGTTTGTCTTGCGTAGAACTGGCAACCCTCGCATGTGCGAACAATGTCTTTGGCATCTGTTACTGCTGTTGGCCAGAAAAATCCCTGCCGGTAAGCCTTTCCGACTAACGTCCTAGATGCGGCATGGTTGCCACATATGCCCGAGTGGATCGAGTGTAGAATTTGCTTGCCCTCCTCGGTGGTGATGCAACGCATGAGGACACCAGATGCACTTCTTCGGTA
Organism: Oryza meyeriana var. granulata; assembly: GCA_003991445.1. Taxonomy (NCBI): domain Eukaryota; kingdom Viridiplantae; phylum Streptophyta; class Magnoliopsida; order Poales; family Poaceae; genus Oryza; species Oryza meyeriana. Next base: position 123,040 of record RYFJ01000178.1, on the reverse strand, counting down.
CAGGTCTTCTCCGACGACTAGGAAACTCTTGCTTCGACGTTTGATTTGTTCAGCTTGACTGCGATCTTCTGGGAGTTCATTGTCCAGGATGAATTTGAGAATAGGAGTCCGCCAATCTTGACATATGTGCAGCACCTCTTCTGTTGCGAGGGTAGGTTCGCCTCCCGACTGCTCTGGCACTGGTTTCTTCTTGACTGATGGCTCCATGAGTTGCTCGACAAAGATCCCTGTCGGGACCGCTTCTCGCTTGGATCCCATATTTGCCAATTCATCTGCTGTGTCATTGTATTGTCGTAGGACGTGTGTTATCTCCAGCCCGTCGAACTTATTTTCCAGCTTGCGAGCCTCCTGACAGTATGCCGCCATGGTGTCGTCGAGACATGTCCGGTCCTTCATGACTTGGTTCACCATGAGTTGAGAATCCCCGCGCACAACCATCCGATGTATGCTGAGTGATATAGCAATACGGAGCCCGTGGATAAGTGCCTCGTACTTGGTGACGTTGTGGGAAGCCGGGAAGTGGATTTGTAGAACATACTTGAGTTTTTTTGCCGGTGGGCGACATCAGTACGACGCCAGCCCAGGCGCCGCTGATCTGTAGAGAACCATCGAAGTACATTGTCCAATACTCTAGCTTTGCTGTTGATATAGGCATATGAACATCTGTCCACTCGGCCACGAAGTCGGCTAGAGCATGTGATTTGATTGCTGTCCGTGGCTGAAAGGTGATGTCGAACGCCATCAACTTGAGCGCCCATTTAGCGATTCGGCCGGTGGCCTCGCGGTTATGTAGGACGTCCCCGAGTGGAAACGATGTGACCACTGTGACTTGATGTGCTTGGAAATAGTGCACCAGCTTCCGGACAGTGATGAGTAGGCCATAGAGCAGCTTTTGGACCTGCGGGTATCTCGTCTTCGAGTCGGCAAGGACTTCGCTGATAAAGTAGACTGGTCTTTGGACTTTCTGGTTGTGACCCTGTTCGGATCACTCGACCACCAGCACCATTCTGACTACCTGAGTAGTTGCCGCCAGATATAGCATTAGCGGTTCTTGGGGCATGGGTGATGCCAACACAGGGGGTGATGTGAGAAATTGCTTGAAGTCTTCGAAGGCTTGCTGGGCTTCGGGAGTCCAATGGAAATCGTCTGCTCTCTTCAATAGCTTGAAAAAAGGCATGCCCCGTTCGCCCAGTCGGGAAATAAATCGGCTGAGTGCCGCCATGCAGCCTGTCAGCTTTTGGACGTCCTTCTGGGTAGTCGGGGGTGCCATGTTCATGATTGCGTTGAGTTTCTCCAGGTTGGCCTCGATGCCGCTATACAAGACGATGAAGCCGAGTAGCTTGCCGGATGGCACACCGAAGGCGCACTTTTCTGGGTTCAACTTCATCTTGAATCTTCGAAGATTTTGGAAGGTTTCTTCCAGGTTAGCGATGAGGTCTTCTTTGGACTTGGTCTTGATGACCACGTTGTCGACATAGGCTTCCACGTTGTGCCTGATCTGAGTGTGTAGACACCGCTAAATTGCCCGTTGATACGTTGCTCCAGCGTTTTTCAAACCGAACGGCATAGTGATGTAGCAATACGCTCCAAATGGCGTGATAAAAGATGTCTTTAGGCAGTCCTCCTCCTTCAGGTTGATTTGGTGGTATCCCGAGTAGCAGTCGAGAAAACTGAGAAGGTCGCACCCTGCAGTTGAATCCACCACCTGGTCTATTCTTGGTAAACCAAATGGGTCCTTGGGGCACGCCTTGCTGAGATCGGTGTAGTCGATGCACATGCGCCATTTACCGTTTTTCTTCTGGACCAGAACTGGGTTTGCCAGCCAGTCCGGGTGATAGACCTCTTTGATGAACCCGGCTGCGAGAAGCTTGGTTATCTCCTCCCGAATAGCATCCTTACGGTCTTGAGTGAAACGCCGCAGCCGTTGTTTGATAGGCTTGGCCTCTGTCTTCACGTTGAGGGCGTGCTCGATCACCTCCCTTGGTACGCCCGGCATGTCGGACGGTTTCCACGCGAAGATATCCTTGTTGGCTTAGAGGAAGGTGACGAGCGCGTCTTCCTATTTGGGGTCGAGTCCGGTCCCGACTAGAGCAGTCTTGGAAGGGTCGGAAGGGTCCATGGGGATCTTCTTTGTGTCAGAGTCCGCTGAAATTCCTGACTTCATTGCTTTCTTGGCCGGAACTTGATCTTCCTCGACTTCGGTTGTGATGGCTTGCCGAATGCTGTTGCGCCCGACTGCTGCCTCTTGGGACTGAGCCAATTCGCAATTCTCTTTGTCGCAGGTGAAGGCTTGCTTGACGTCGCTGCGGAGGGAGAGGACTCCTGCTGGCCCTGGCATTTTGAGCACCATGTATGTATAGTGTGGTATCGCCATAAACTTGGCGAGCGCCGGTCGTCCGAGTATCGCATGGTACGCGGTCTAGAAGTCGGCGACCTCGAAGCAGATGTTCTTCGTTTGGAAGTTATCCCGTGTGCCGAAGGTGACTGGCAAGGTGATCTGCCCGAGTAGGGTTGAAGACAGGCCGGGGATTATCCCGTGGAAGGGCACCGTACTCGGCCGCAGTTCTGAACGAGGAATCTTCATCTCATCTAGGGTCTTGGCGAAGAGGATGTTGAGCGCGCTGCCTCCGTCTATGAGAACCTTCTTCAACTTGATGTTCTTGACGACCAGGTCCAGGACGAGTGGATAGCATCCTGGGTGTGAAACCCGATCTGGATGATCAGCGCGGGTGAACGTGATGGACGTCTCTGACCAGCGCAAATATTGGGGGCGTCCGTCGTAGAGATGGTGTTGATGTCGCGTGCTGTTAGCTTCTGTTTGCGCTTAGACTCATATGCAGACGGCCCTCCGAAGATGTGGTTTAACTCAGCCTGGGGATCTTGGAAATCGTCGGTTGGGTCCTGATCTGGCTTGTCTGTGCTCTTGTCGGCGCCAGTCGTTGAAGCCTGCTCGGAAGCAAGCTTCTTGAGCATGAAGCAGTCTTTGGCCACATGCTTGCCCTTGGGGTGGAAGGGGCATGGCCCGTTCATGACCTTTTGGTAGTCATGATTTCGTTGGGGCCACGACTGAGTGCGCTCCATGTTGGCCACCTCGTTGTCCGACTTCCGCTTGCGGTTGCCGGACTTGTTTTGGGATGGCTCGTTGTCGGCTTTCGCCTTTTGTTCTTTTTGTTGGGACTCCTTCTCGTCGAGGGCCTCGGTGACTACTTTAGCCGTGTCGGCATATTTGTTTGCCATGTCAAAGAGAGCCTGGATGGAGGATGGTGGCTTCCGAGTGAACTTCACAATGAAGGGGGCATCCACTACACCACAACACCGCATCACCGTCAGACATCTGACGCTAAAAATTATATTTATCGATGGATGATCAGTCGCTAAAGATAACTCACGGACCATCTGTCGCTAATTCCTCATTTAGCGATTCATTGTCTGTCGCTATAGATATTGATATTTAACGTTCAACTATCTGTCACTAAAAACAGGTACGCCGTCAATCTGTTTGTCGCTAAAAAATATGGGCTGCTCGCGCGCCCTGCCTCCATCCAGCTCGTGCGCAAATTTTAGACCTGGCCCACCGGTACAATGACAAAACCTAGACTCTTCTCTCCCCCAAATCCCTAATTCGAGAAGCGCCACTGCCTGTCCTTCCCTTTCCCGCGGGCCGCCACCAATTTTTTCATCTCTTGCCGTGCTCGGCTCCCTCCCTCCTTCCGATTCCAATCCGCGACCTCCACGAATTATACCCGCTCGCCCGCCCTCTCCCTCCCAAATCCCACCCCATATCCCCTCTCGCCTAGCCCTCACAGCCCCCGCAACAGCGCCGCCGCGCCCACAGTGGACAGCGCAGCCTCGCCCACCCCAAAGGCCCCGCCCGCCCCACCTGTAGATCCCCTACGCCCCCAGGTCCCCGCGCCGCTCGCTGCTTGAGCGCGACGAAGCCGCAGCGGCCCCCAGGTCCCTGTGCCGCTCGCTGCTTCAGCGCCGCCCCGCCCACTGGAACGCGAGACGAAGCCGCAGCGACCGAGGAAGCCGCACGTGAGGTGAGATAATTTTTCTCCTCCACTCCCCTTCTTCCTGGGTCGTGGAATTCGTGGGTGCTGGTGAGACTCCCTGGCCAAACTGCCTCTGCACTATGCGTGTCATGTTCCTGTTGATTCAGATTTGCCAAACGCAGTGATGAGGGTGGGGCGACACCGTAGATCGAGAGGTCTCCTAGTAGCAGCTGGCGTTTGAAAGGATTCCTGTGTTGCTTGATGTTCCTACCTGGTTGTATTGTTGTTATTCACTGACCTCTGTGCTTGCCTGCTCATCTAGATCCACAACATTGTACATACCTCCTTGTCTGATGCCTGTAGCCTGCTTCTGCTTGCCCGGTTATCATTTTTTAATGATTAATTCATGCCGCTTGCTGTCATTCTACTGTTGTACAAAAGGGACAATAATAAAACGTAGCTGAAACTGCGCCATCCTATTGTGAATTTGTCTTATAAAATTCCCTCAAACAAACTAGTAGTTGAAACTGTCCATCGTATTGTAGGCGTGCTCGTTGCTGCAAAGAATAAATTTTGTTAACCAAATTTTGTGTTTGCTTCTCATATCAATTAGAATTCGCCACTAGGTTCATATCACTATGTTTTACACCATTATTAGTAGCTCACTGTACTGTTTAATATGTGCGTGCTTAAGCTGTGTACTTGGTGCTTCAACTCAGCAGGGCTTGCCAACGTGTGACTGCTGCACCGACCCCAGCAAGGATGTGCTGCACCGAACCATAACGAGGCTGACATAAGACCTTCTTCACCAACACACGACAAGGCTACCCGTGGTGCTCCCCCACAGACCCCAACAAGTTGCAAATCGGCTCCACCGACGTCGTCCTCACATTGTTTGCAGCCAACAGATTCAAGTATTGCAGGTACACACTTAACACCTGTGGGTTCTATGTCCAGAATTAATTCATGTGTCACTATCTTCTTGCTCTATCACACTGGGCTTCCACATTTATCCTTGTATGTGTAGCTGCTGCTTTTTACTTGTGTTGCTTGCTATGGGCAATGCAAATGCTAGCTGTCAGTTGTTTATCTAATTTCTAATTGCTGTCTGTTATGAAATTTTGTAGTCTGAATAAATATAATCTGAAAGCCGCTCCCCACAAAGACTCATGGATAAAACATGGATCAATAGTGATGCTAGGCACACAAAGGCATACTTACAAGGGGTCAACAGTTTCCTAGCTTTTGCATTTAGAAATTTAGCGGTAGGGGACAAGATACTATGCCCTTGCAGAAAGTGTGTTAACTCATTTTGGAGAGACTCAAGTGATATACGAGAGCACTTGATATGTGACGGGTTTCTAAAAGGGTACACAACTTGGAACTTACATGGGGAAGCTAGTTCCTCTTATGTGAATACCGACAATGGTGATGGTGATGATCTTGTGGAAGAGTCTAGTGAAGAGGATGACATATCTGAATTGCTTAGAGACCTAGCTTGTGGTTTAGATGATAGAGGGGATTTCGAAGACAACAGTTCCGTTGAGCTTCCTAAAGAACTAGTTGACCTCCAAAAGTTGGTAGAAGCCAATAGTCAAGAATTATTTCCTAATTGCAAGAAGTACACTAAACTGCGTTTCCTGATTAGGCTTCTTCACATCAAGCTCCTTGGAGGATGGACTGACAAAAGTTTTGACCTTATACTAGATCTACTTAATGATGTCTTACCTAAGGGTTCAACACTACCCAGAAACTACTATGAAACTAAGAAATTGATTAAGTCCATAGGACTTGGGTACATTAGTATTCATGCCTGTGAAAATGATTGCATTCTATATTGGAAGGAACATGAAAAATCTGAATCATGTCCAAAGTGTAAGGTTTCACGTTGCAAATCAGCTAGGAAGAGTCTAGATGGGAAACATGTGTACAAGGTTCCTAAGAAGGTTCTTCGGTACTTTCCGATAAAGAAAAGGCTCCAAAGATTGTTTCTATGTTCTAAAACAGCAAGTCTAACAAGATGGCATGATGAGGAGAGAACAAGAGATGATGTTCTTAGGCATCCTGCAGATTCTCCTCTATGGAAAGACTTTGATCTTAAACATCCTGAGTTTGCTAAGGATAGCAGAAATATACGTCTTGCATTTGCCACCGATGGTTTTAATCCTTATAGAACCCAAAGTATTAGCTATAGCATTTGGCCTGGTATATGTATTCCCTACAATTTTCCACCATCAATGTGCATGAAGCAATCAAATTTCATACTCTCTTTGCTAATTCCTGGAAAACATGCTCCTGGTAGTGATATGGATGTTTTTCTCCAGCCACTTGTGAATGATTTGTTAGATATGTTTGTTAAGGGGGTTAGAACTTATGATGCATCGAAGGGCGAGTACTTCCAATTACGGGCAGCAGTGTTGTGGACTATTACAGACTTCCCAGGTCTAGGCTATGCATCTGGTTGTGTCACTGCTGGTGAAGCGGCATGTCCTGATTGCCACTCATATACTTGTTCACATAGACTTGGTAATGGCAGCAAGACTTGCTATATGGGTCATCGTAGGTTTTTGGATGAAAATCACCCATTTAGGTTCGATGTTGATAAGTTTGGTTCAACTGAATTTAGGCAGGCACCTACTCCACTCTCTAGGGAGGAAGTGTTGGAGTGTACTAAAAATATTGTTACAGTTTTTGGTAAGGATCCATCTAGAAAGAAACCAGCAAGGAAGAAATGCAAGGAAGGGGAGCCATTAGTCATTTTTAAAAGGAGGTCTATTTGGTTTAAACTTCCCTATTGGAAAGAATTGATGTTGCGACATAATTTTGATGTCATGCACATAGGGAAAAATGTGTATGAAAACTTTGTTAATACATTCTTGGGTACCGATGGGAAATCTAAGGATAATCTAAATTCTCGCTTAGACCTTCAAGCTTTAGGTATTAGAAGTGATCTCCACCCTGTTGATGTTGAAGACCAATTTTATTTACCACCTGCACCATATTCAATGAGTCCTGATGAGAAGAAATTATTTTGTGAAGTACTGAAAGGCGTAAAGTTTCCTGCTGGTTATGCATTTGATATACGTCACAATGTTCATGTCAATGAGAGAAAGGTGTTTGGCCTTAAGAGTCATGAATGCCACATCGTTCTACAACACTTACTACCGCTTGCTGTGAGGAAAGTATTGCCAGAAGTAGTTAGTGCTGCAGTGATACGTGTTAGTCATTTCTTCAAGAAAATTTGTGCTCCTGTTTTCCGCAAAAGTGATATGGATAGTCTAGAGGCTGAAATAGCAGAAACCTTAAGCCTTCTAGAGACTATATTCCTTCCCTCCTTTTTTGACATGATGGTACATCTGATGGTCCATCTTCCTGCCCAAGCAAAACTGGCTGGTCCAGTACATTTCCGTAGCATGTGGCCTGTTGAGAGGTAATTTCTGTGAGCGTATTGCAGCATACGTATAAAAAAATACATACTATTTTACAACATAATGAGCCTATTATATTTGTATAGGTTTTTGATGAGATTGAAAGGTGATGTTCGTACAAAAAGCCATCCGGAGGGATCAATTATGGAGGGTTCTATGTTTTATGAGAGCCTTACACTATGTGGACACTATTGACACAGCCAAGCGCTTAGAAATGTTGAAGGGCTGCAAGCTGAAAATTGCACAACCCCTTTCTTTGATAGCATTGGTCGGGGTTTAGCTGGGAAGTGCACAGTGAGTTTAGACCACAAGACTTGGCTGCAAGCACATAGGTATGTTTTGTTCAACTATGCAAATATAGGTCCTTACTTGGAGTAAGTAATCTATTTCACTTCACACCATATGTTTAGATTCTCTTTCATGGTATGATGATAAATTGACCTTTGCAGAAAGTATGCTCACTATCTATCCTCAATTGGTGTTCGAAACCAACGAGCTATCAACCGAATGCAGCACGAATGCTTCCATGAGTGGTTTAGGTCGCATGTAAGTAGGAAGAGAACTTAACACATGTTATCTAAGTTGAACTTCTCATTTACCTTAATAATAATATTTCATACTAATCATAGGTGGAAGAAATGTGTGAGGAAGTACTAGATGAGATACAAATCTTAGCGAAGGTGCCAATCATGAGTGCACAAAAATATAGTAGCTACACAATAAATGGATTTGATTTTCACACTGAGTCCTATGATGTGGGTAGGTCTGTCCAAAATAGTGGGGTCGCTCTGGTTGCAGAGTCCACATGCTTTCAGAGGGGCGATAATGATAATGTCATAATAGGAAACAAGACTTATTATGGCATTATAAAGGAGATTGTTGAATTGAACTATAACCACAAAGGAAATGTTGTTCTTTTGAAGTGTGATTGGGTTGACAACCGTGTGCGGGGCAAATGGGTTAAAACCGATCAGTTCGGGGTCACCACTGTCAACTTTAAACATTTATTCAATACTAGTGAAAAAGTATCAGATGAGCCTTTCATACTAGCATCACAAGCAGTGCAAGTCTTCTATGTTCTTGAACATGCTGGTTCTGAGTGGGTTTCTGTTCTTCAGTCGAAACCAAGAGACTTCTATGATATGGATAATTTGGAGAGTGAGCACCTAGATAATGGCAATGGACTAGTTCTGCCATTGCCTGATCTAAATGCTAATGTGACTGTGGATGTTATTAATGGGGTTGTCCCCACTATTAGGACAGACATAGATGGTATAATTGTTGAGCCCAAAAAGTAAGTGTTATTTATGCAGTATGTGATTGCCTCATTGATTACTTGAAAATTTTGTTCCCTTCAGTTTGTATTATTTCTTATACAAGGAAAAGATTGCTAATTCTTTTGCACCTTTTTAGGAGAAAAAATGTCAAGCGCAAGAGGAAGAGGTAACAGAGATGATGACATGACTGAGTATGAGAGGCAGAAATGGAAAAACGTTGCAAGAAACCAGGAGAAGATGGATTCCCTTTGTCTTCGTAAGATGAGCGCCGCAGTCCAGCCTGTCCAACCAAATAAAAGAACAAAGGTTAGCCTTGTACAATAGTGCTGGAACATTTCTAAACTAGTACAAATACTTATTGACATTGTCATGTGCATTTTCCTGTAGAGAACTCATAACACAAGTGATGCAGCCATTGAACCTCATAATTTGCGACCAAGACCACAAAGAGATAATGTTGAGACTGCAAATGAGCAGATTATTGATGATCCTGATTATGAAGTAGTTGGAGAGTTCTTATCTGACAATGAAGGTATTGTATTTCTGAAAATTTCTGAGAACATTTGCTGCAATTTCTTGCTACAATTTCTGAGAACATATGCTGATATTTTCTGAAAATTTCACATTTATGTTTTCATCTGTACAGATTTGCACAGTGGTACTCAAAAGAGGAATGGAAGGGGCATCACCACAATGAATGACATATTCTCAAGGACAGTTGACATGCCTAAAATCAAAATAACAGTCAATGAATTTGGACAGCCTGTAGGAGAAAATGCTAGGAAGTTTGCTAGTGTCATTGGTTGTCAAGTGAGAAAGAAAATACCAGTTCGATTTAATGATTGGAGGGCTGTTCACCTTGGAAAGAAGCTTCAAGTTTGGGATGACTTGCAGGTATAGCATTGTCTGCCCTTGTGCAAGTTATCCAATTCATAGCAGCTAGTATAATCTGTGCATCAATAGCAACTTAATGCAATCTGTACATCAATAATCAGTTTTTTTGTAGCAATCTAATACCTATATACTAATTAGTTAGGCGTTCTATGATGTGGATGAGGCTACCAAGAAATGGTTTATGGATACGGCTGCAAGGAAGTGGAAGGACTACAAGGCAGACTTAAAAGAGAAGTTTTTTGATGAAACATTAACAGATGAACAAATGAAGGAAAGACTTAAAAATATATTAAATGATGATGACTTCAATGATCTTATTAAGTTTTGGAGGTCTCCTGAATGTCAAGTAAGGAACAGTTCATATGAATCTCCCTTTTCCATTACTTGCCTATGAATGTGCAAATCTCAATGATTTCTACCATAGGCTCGCACTGAAAGAGGAAAAGCAAATCGTGCGAAGTTGAGGGTTCATCATACATCTGGAAGCGTCAGCCATGCTTGCCGTAGTTATAATTGGTACATAATCCTATCATGTTACTCATCCTGTATATTATTTTGTGGCATTTTCATTGGTACATAGTTATAAAACTTGTAGGGTAAAGCACTTGGACGCCCCCCTTGAAGAGATGAAGTGTACATCAATACGCATACAAGAAAAAATGGAGTACCTTTAAGGGAGGCAGCAGGAACGATTGTAAGTTTCCCCCAAAAAAAAAGAAACATGGATGTGTTGTATACACTTTACTTATTCATATTTTGTAGGATGAGCTTAAAGCCATTGTTGAAGCTCAACCAGAGTTGAAGGATAGAACAATTCAAGAAGGCGATGCGTATGCTGCTGTTTGTGGAGCAAAGGAGCCAAGAGGACGTGTTCGTGTTTTGGGTCTAGGACCAACTCCCCAAGAGATTGGTACCCCAGGGCTCAAAGCACTCATGTCAACACGGATGCAATTGGAATTTTTGCTCGACCGAAAGCTGAAAGTAAGGACAGAACTCTTGAGCAACGCATTGTGGAATTGGAAGAGGAAAGAATGGCACAAGGAAGGACAAATGTTGAAGTCCTGTCACAGCATGGCTCTAATTCATGATAGTATGCGGTAAAGAACTCAAACTAAATTATCTCTTTACATGTCTTAATGTGCACATACATTTCACTAGTAGCAGCTAATAAATATTATTGTTCAGATTCTTGTGTAGAGTCCGATACCTGAAGAACATATCGATGAGGCACATAATGCTCCTTGGCGTGAAGAATATGATAATTATGTAGAGAATGAAGATTATGATCAGTATGGCGAGGAGGATGAGAACTTGCTCCCCCGTAGGCATGCTGCAGCCCGATCAGCTATGAACATTACAACAGTAACAAATGTTCGCCCTTGCTTTGCAAATGATACACATGTAATCTTCCTATGCCCCTGCAAAGTATTTGTTTGTGATTTCGAAAATGTTCCCTGCTTTACAATTCTCATAAGTGCATCGTTTATTTCAGGTTCAAATGGAAGAGAGCTTGCCCGCCCTTAGGCCTGCTGTAGCCCGATCAGCTATGAACATGACTACTGCACCAACAAGTGATATCCACCCTTACTTTGCAAATGATACACATGTAATCTTGCCATGCTGCTGCAATGTTTCTCTTTGTGATTTCAAATATGTTCCATGCTTTATAGTTCTCATGAGTGCATCATTTATTTCAGGTTGCAACGGAAGAGAGCTTGCTGCCCCCTAGGCCTGTTGCAGCCCGATCAACTATTAACATGACTACTACAACAAATGATATCCTCCGTCGCTTTGCAAATGATACACATGTAATCTTGAAATGTTGCAGCAATGTTTCTCTGTGATTTTAAATATGTTCCATGTTTTGCAGCTCTCATGAGTGTATCTTTACTTCAGGCTGGAATTGATGAGAGCTTACTCCCCCATAGACATGATGTAGCCCATTCACCTACAAACAAGACAACTACACCAACAAATGATGGCCCTCCTTGCTTTGCTCATGGTAACCTTGTAATCTTCTTGTCTTCCTGCATTCTTTTGCGGTTTCATATACGTTCCTTGCTTTAAAATTCTTATGAGTGCATCATTTATTGCAGGTTGGAAAGGATGCGATATTATTTGCTATATTGAGATCTGATTTAGCTGTGGCCAGGGGAACAGTCATTTCAACTAATCCAAACACCATGGTAGGAGGCCAGCCTCTTGGGAATGAATACTGTGAAGTAGTTGTTAATGTTGTGATGAAAAGGGATGCTATGCTGCCTCGGACTTATGGCGAGATGCAGACTATGGCTAGTGCTCTCAAGATGACCATTGCATGGCCATACAATAAAGTAATAAACTAGACTTGACATAATTTTTATTTTGCTTTGATCTGTGATGCATGACCAATGTTCCTAATTAAACCTATCTGTGATAGATAAAGGAATGCAAGAAGAAGGAATGCAAGAAGGCATCTAGACCTCTCAAGGGCACTGCAGGTATGTCCCTAAATTTACATTCTTCAAACTGTGTACAAACCTAGTGACAACTTGTAAAAACCTAGTGACTAAATTCAGCACATAGAAATATATTTGGAAGGCAATTACTAACATTCTGTTCCATCCTCAAGTAATGATTTAACTCACTGCTGTACTACTATAGATTTGATGATTTCAGCACATAGATAGGAAAGCTAGGAACCAGCAATGGACTAGAGTTTTGTTTATCTGAATAAGAGCAGAGCTGCTCTTCCCTTTTTCTCTTAGCTGAAATTACTGCTAGAGTTTTGTTTATCTGAATAACAGCAAAGCTGCTCTTCCCTTTTTCTCTTAGCTGAAATTACTGCTAGGCACAAACCAGAGGCATGTTTCTCTTAGTTGATGTGATAATTTACTGCTGAAATTTAAACTTGACTGAAATGATTGTGTGCACAAACCTTAGGATGTGAAACACAAAGTACTAGTATTGTTTGCTAAGGTGTGCATTCATGTAATTCTTTTGGTGCTTGACTTTGCTGGATGTGATGTACACAAACATGGTGTACAAGACAAATTCATTTGGTGCTTGACTTTGCTGGATGTGATGTACAAGACAAATTGGATGTTATATGTATTGACCTGCATGTGATATATATGTGTTTGTGTATCTTGTGACATGTGGACACTATATTAAGCTTTGAATATCGGTTTGATATGTGCTAAAAATCATGTTTATTTTTTTGTATATTAAATTGTCCTGTTGAACAGTTTGTCGCTATAAATTCATGGAGTGTTGGATGATCTGTTGGTAAATGTGTGGTAACTGATTATCTGTCGCTAAAGAGGAGCAATGGACTATCTGTCGCTATAAATATTCAGGGCAACAGACTATCTGTCGGTAAAAGTGCTGTCTGTCGCTATAGGTTTTTAGCGACAGCACTTACACCGTTTGCACAAGTCTGTCGCTATAACTTTTTAGCGACAGATCACCTATCGCTGTATCCACTTTTAGCGTCAGATCATCCATCGCCAATCTCGGTGTTGTGGTGTAGTGATCCTTTACTCCCTTGCGGAAGGCAGCGATGACGGCCTTGTCCTTGATCATGGGGATCTTGTTACGCTTCTCGGAGAACCTCTTGATAAATTCTCGTAGAGACTCATTCTTCTTCTGGTGGAGCTGATATAGATCATGTTCCGAAGATGGCCACTCGTAGGTCCCTTGAAAGTTAGCGATAAACCGCTCCCTGAGTTCTCCCCAGGAACCAATCGACCGCCTCGGGAGCCCTGTTAGCCATGTCCTCGCCAAGTCGGCTAGTGCGACTGGGAGGTAGTTAGCCATGGCTTTGTGGTCACCACCGGCAGCACGGATTGCTAGGGTGTATACGGTGAGCCAGGACTCGGGGTTGGTTTTGCCATCGTATTTCTCGATCCCTGTAGGCTTGAAGCCCGTTGGCCAGTCGACGTCCTGGAGCTTGTGGGTGAAGGTTGGAACGCCTTCGTCTTTGTGAGGGCTCTGGCTCCTGTTACGGCGGTTATACCGCTCGTGGTCGAGGCCGAAGCGTTCGTAGTTGTCCTCCTGTCGGCGACGCTCGTCTTCTTCGCGTTCATGGCGCCAAGCATTGATGGTGTGGCGGAGATCACATTGTAGCTGGACTCGGAGATCTTGGTTAGGCAAGCGATCGTACTGGTGGCGCTGCCGGTTGTTGTTGTTGGTGTCGCCGAGTGACATTTGGCGCGACTCCTCGTGTTGCTGACTTGAGCCAGCCGCCCGGTGCCAAGCTGATGTAGATGAGCCTACTGCTGGAGAACCCGACCGGTTGGTTAGTACAAGCGTGTCACCCGACTGCTGTTGCTGTTGGCAGGCCGCAGCTGTAATCATCGCCTTGATCTTGGCGATAGTCGGGGTGGCCTGATGATCAGGCCCAAGCTAGAGTGTGTCTAGCAGGGTTGCGGCGGCCACGATGTTCTGTTGTGGCATGATGAATACGTCGTGGTCGCCGACTTTGGTCTGGAGAATCTATTGCTGGGCGGCTTGCCCAGCCTTGCATAGCCCGTTGTTGCGAGCCTCGCGGTCAGCTTCCTCCTGTTGTTGTAGTCGGCGCGCCTCCTCCTGCTGCTCTTCTTGTAGTTAGCATACCTCGGGTGGTGGTGTTGAAGCCATGAAGATCTCGCGGGGCAGGAGAAAACTTGCCAGACTGGAGTCCGAACTAGCGTTCGAACCTTTGTCCGACTTAGAGTCGGAGTCCGAGTAATTTATCAGAGTAAGAACAACTCCAACCTCCCTAGATCCAATCTGAAACAACTCTGAGCCGTGTCCAAACTGAACCGTGGGGGATTGGGTCTGCCGCATGAAGAGTAGATCTGCGGTGTTGCCAAGCTCGTGCAGGAGGTTGACGATCTCCCCCCTTCCTAGCTCGGCCTGGGCTGGCCCAAGGCCTAGCGCAAGTTGGACGCCGAAAGAGAGGGTTGTCCCGAGGCTTGGCGAAGTGAAAGATTACCACAGTAGATCGGTGAAGGTGACTGCAGTGTCTTGTGAGCCGACTGGCACGGAGTCGGCTGGTTCCTTGGCCGGTTGGATTGGATCTGCTTCGGCCAAGGTGAGGTTGCCGATTTGGTCGGCGATGAAGTCGAGGCTGCCGAAGGTTATCGTGTCTCTAGGGGAGAACTTGTCGCCATCGACTTTGGTTGCTGGATCCATCGAGCTTATAGATGTGAAACTCATCGGAGCCCTTAACTGGCGCGCCAACTATCGATGTTTTACACCGGCAATATAACTATAGGGCTACTCGGCAAGGGGAAACTCGGTGGACTGCAGAGGAACACAAAGAGATTTTATACTGGTTCAGGCCCTCCATGTGAGGTAATACCCTACGTCCAGTTGTGATGTTATTCCTCTAAGGATTTGTGTCAATCAATGATCTTCTGCCCTCATGGGGCGCCCTACCTCCCCTTATATACTGGGGGACAGGGGTACAAAATAGGAATCCCAGCCGGATACGGCCAAGGGATTTCGTTCTTAGAGATACATCTTACCTGGCTAAGACTGCATATTCCTTTCTGTACAAGGCAAAATCTACCGGGTGATATTATATCTCTAATTACAAGTCTTGGCCCATCCTCTATTCGAGTGGCCCATATGCTTGTGATGAGGTACCCGGGGCCCATGGCCTCCACATACATATATTTACACATGTCTTTACAAAAGCTTTATATGCACCAACTGCATAATGGTTTGTTCTTATATTCCCAGGTCTTTGCGATTGCCTCTGTAGTCAGCCTTGCCTAGGTGATCAACTCCAATGCTTCCTCAAGTGTTGCCTCTTTGGCAAACCCCTCACTGATGGCCTCGAGGTCTACCCTAGGGTAGATTGACTTGGTCATGGCAAGGGTCTGGGCCACGCCGATAGCAACGCGCTCATCCGAGTACTTTTTCAAGATACTCAGGGCTTGGCTAAGGTGCGCCTGCACCTGGGAGACTGTACTGGAGCTAGTCCCAATATGGGGAGGATCCATAATGTCAAGGAGCCCTTTTACGGATTCGGCAAAAATCTCACGTGACTCCTAGATGACTTTAATCTCCTCTGCAAAGGCTTGGAATTGGGTTTGGGCATTGGCTCTCAAAGCTGCTCAGATTCATTAACAAGTACACTTGTTAGCCAAAACTACAGTTGGAGTAACAATAGGATTGGTTAGGGTTATTGTCAAAGGGAAGGCTTACTTGCATAGTCGGCCTCTACTTTGGCTTTGGCCTTCTCCAGTTCAGCTTTAGCCTTTTTAACTTTCTTTAGCTCAGGTTCCTGTTGCTTTTTCTCCTCGTCTAGGTCTTCAACTCAGCTTTGAGGGCTGTATATCAGAATAGTCAAGAACTCGAGATTACAGTCAGGACTCAACCAGGCAGTCAGGAAACAACAAAGCTGGAGAATTATACTCAGGATTTATTCAGGAAGACAAATACATGAGTCTTACTTCTGATCTTCTCGGCTAGAGCCCACTTTTCATCCCTGAGCTGGTCAACTGCTCCCCTTAGCCAAGTCTCCTTCTCCTGACTAGACCATTCTAGGTCGGCCTTGGTGGCCTGGAGTTGACCCAATCGTTGGAGATGGGGGGCAAGTTGGGTCATGACCTTGTTCACTTTCTCTGAGCGGTCGACTATCTTCTGCTCGAAGTATAAATGGAACAAAATAGAGTCAAGAGGCAGAGAACCAATACAAGGAAGACTGTCAAGAACTCAATGTGGCGAGAGTCATACCTGGACTCCCCGGGACGCAGTGATTGCGGCATGAAGAAGAACTTCACGCTCCCTCTCTGCTGCCTCCTCATCATGCTCATAGCTTTCCGCAGTTCCCTCGGGCGATACCCAATGTAATGTTCTCGAGAACTTGCAAGGAGGGGCTTCAAGTCTGGGGAGATCCACTTCATCTGAAGATGATGACAATATGGATGGCGACAAGGTCCTGGCTCCTGACTCAGCAGCTACTAGGGCTTCAGGGACTCGCTCAGGGGCTGGAGCAACGGCTTCAGTACTCGCCCCTTGGTCAGTCGGCACTAATAGTCCTGCTGTCGAGATAGCTTCAGTTTCTACAACTGAGGCAGTCATTGGCTTAGCAGATGAGCCTGTTGGTGTTGGCTCGGCTGAGGCTGGCTCAGCACAGGAGTAGTCGGCATAGTCTTCTTGGGATCTATGTCTACTCGCCTCCTGCACAATGAGTCAAATATCAAGACACTACTATACTGATCAACATTTTTAGGAGATTCAAGATTGCTTACCTCTTGGAGGTCTTGAACCTCCACGAGGGGGCTCCAGATGTCGGTGGTGGAGAGCTACTAGCTGTTGGGCTAGTCGGCGCGGCAGTCGGCAGTGGCATTTTGCTCTTGGTCGGCCCAGTCCTTGGTACGGCCGACTGGAGCATCGAAGCACTCAGTGGCGCCGCTCTTTGGCTTGACATTGCTGATCTTGTCCTTGGCAGTGCTAGCCTTGGGCTCAATGTTGCTGAGCCTAGTGGTGTTGGTCTCGGGCTTGGAGTCGATGGCTTTGGACTTGGCTGCCTAGGAGCAGTGCTGGCGGTGTCCTTTATCTTCAGGTTCCTGGCTGCGCTACTCAGCTTGCTATCTCTCTTCTTGCTTGGGTCTTCAACAGGTTTCTTCCCAGCTCTCTTGGAGCTGGGCTGGGCAGCAGAAGGACTCAATGGCCTCTTCTTCGATTTGGCAGCCGACAAAGTTTGGGAGTCATCATCAAACTCCTCACATTCTTGCAAGTGATTCAAGCAACATATATCATACATTGCAGAGCAATCCAGGATACACATCTACAAACATTCATCACAGATGGACAGCAAGTTAACATCCGCATTTCAATATTACCTCCGGACGAGACCTTTTCTGGCTGTAAGGCGCGGTGGCGCGCTCTGCATCTTCTGTCTCAACCACCCCGTTGGCAAAAAAGCTAAGCAAGATATCAGTCACCTTGTGCTTGTCAGTCAAATCTGGGTATTCTTGGCTGGGGTCATCTTTGCCCTCATAGTCCCAGCCGAAGTGGCTTCTTAGCTTCAAGGGTCTAATATGGTGGTTCAGGAAACATCTGGCCACCCAAGGACCAGTCAATGCAGAGCTCTTTAGCCTATCAATTCTCTCAATCAATAGATACACTTGGCCCATCTCCTCAAAACTTGGCATAGACGACCAGCTGGGCAAGACCTCCGGAGACAAGCTAGTAAAAAGGGGCAGAGAGGGTTCAAGATCAGAGCAATAGAACCATTCTCTATGCCAGCCCTTAAGGGAGGTTTTCAGAGGAACATGGAGATAAATCTTTTTCATTTTGTTCCTAAGCTAAAGACCGGCTCCCCCTATCACTTGGACTTTGTTTTTGGAGGGCTAAGGTTTGATGTGGAACAAATATCTAAACAGATTGAAATGGGGCTTCACACCTAGAAAGCATTCACACAGAGTTATAAAGATAGATATTTGCAAGATGGAGTTAGGATTCAGATTCACCAACTCTAGCTCATAGAAGGAAAGAAGTTGGCGAAGAAAATCCGAAGAAGGAAGAGCAAGACCCCGGTCAAAGAAAGAGGTGAAGACTACAGTCTCACCAGATTGGGGCGCTAAAATCAATTCCCCTTCAGCCAGACACTAATGGATGGCTTCATGGCGCTGCAATCTCAGCAACTTCTCCAGATACTTCAATTTTGTCGAGCCGTAATCCGATGTCGGCCAAGTCTCAGCAGACACCTCCGGGATTTCCGAAGCTCTCAGCATGGCTAGAGGCGGGGAGATTTGGGGGAAATGCTATTTGGAGCTTGGAATTGATGCAGTGGAGCGGAATCGCCCGAGTTTCAAGCGGGAAGAGCTAGCAATGGCGAACCCTAGCGAGACAAGGTGCGAAATTTTGGCGTGGAAGTTGGAAGACGAAGCGATTGGTGGATTGGAGAAAATGAGGGAATCTTCTCTCTCTCTCCCCCCTTTATAGAGCATGTGCTGATAAGTGGGCTTGGGCCTGTAAATTTGGTACTGGGCCACAAGATATGAGTTTCTATAGTAGCACGCTCTATTTGGGCCGCTCGCTGGCTGTGTTAAAATCACAGTGCTGGTGCTACTCACAGAAACCAATTAAATAATCAGATATACTTCATGCTAAGCCTACAGTCGGGTGTATATATTCGGGTATTTGTATTATTTACCAGGTATTGAACATATATCCTTATAAGGATCGACAGCTGGTCTCCATTAAAATTGGGGATGTAGGTATCTCTCAAGTACACCTGACCACGTATTGGGTTAAAATCCATAAAGTGGTACTCAGCTTACATGCTTAGCCATTATTTGCCATGAGCAAAAATCATTCCAGCTGACATGATGCTGAAGAGTCTCATATACCAGTAGTACACTACTTGGGAAAAACTACAATGTTAAACATCTTTGACTTTATGTTTAATTGTTTCACAATTAAGCACAAAGTTGGGGGCTACACCTAATAGGTACGCCTATTCGGTGCACACTATTCATATTTCTACATGGAGCCCTGCATAGCCTCGCTGGCAACTGACATGAAGCAGGACTCGGGAGAAGAAGCACTCAGACAATGAATACTCGGGAGCAATGCACTCAGGAATTCTTCACCATGGAGGATGAGCACTCGGCATCAGCTGTGACTCAACTATGATGGTCTCAGGGGCTGCTGTGGAGGCCATGGGCCCCGGGTACCTCATAACAAGAATATGGGCCACTTGGACAGAGGATGGGCCTAGCCTTGTAATTAGGGATACAATAGAACTCGGTAGGCTTAACCTTGCACGACAAGGAAAATACAGTCCTAGTCGGGCATGTTGTACTCCTAGAAGGAGATCCCTTGGTCGTAATCTGACTGGGACTCTTACTTTATAACCCTATCCCCTAGTATATAAGGGAAGGCAGGGCACCCCCTAAGGGCAGAGAGAATCATCAGAAGCAATCATACATACTCAAAGGAATACACCACAACTGGACGTAGAGTATTACCTCACCTCGAGGGCCTGAACCAGTATAAACTCTTCATGTTCCTTTGCAGTCCATCAAGTTTTGATCCAACGAGTAGCCCTATATTCTTATTGCCGGTGTAAAACATCGACAAACTAGCCAATAATGTCGCCATCGCTAAGAATAAGGAGGTCGCATTGAAGGCTAGGAAGGAGCAAGTGTCAAGTGACTCCGAAAGTGACAATGAAGATTTGGCACTTGTTGTGTGCAAGTTCAAGCAATTCCTCCATCGCTGTGGCTATGGCAAGGTGTCAATGCTTTGTATCGGTAATAATAATATGGGGCTACTCATGAGACTGAAACTTGATGGCCTGCAAAGGAACATGAAATGGTTTTATCCTGGTTCAGGCCCTCAAGGTGAGGTAATACCCTACTTCTAGCTGTTGTGTATTGTCTTTGAGGTTTCTCTGGTGAAATTCTGTATGCCCCTAGGGGCACCTTGCCTCTCCTTATATACTGAGGAGACAAGGTTACAAGGTAGGAATACCAGTCGGACTTGACCAAGGGATTTCCTTCTAGGAATACAATGTACCCAACTTAGGACAATATCCCTTTCGTTATGATACAAGGTAATGCACACCGAGTCCTGTCATATCCCTAATTACAGGATCAGGCCCATTCTCTATTCGAGTGGCCACAAAACTCTTCATGAGGTACCTGGGGCCCATGGCCTCCACCGCAGCCCCTGAGACTTTCATAGTTGAGTCACATCTGGTGCCGAGTGCTTATCCTTCTTGGTGAAGATTTCCCAAGTGCCTTGCTCTCAAGTACACATTGTCCGAGCACCTCTTCTCCAAGTCCTGCTTCATATCAACTGGCAACGAGGTTATGAAGGGCTTCATAGAAAAATATGAATAGTGTGCGCCGAATAGGCGCACCTATTAGGTGTAGCCTCCTACTTTGTGCTTAATTGTGAAACAATTAAACATAACAAAGATCTTTAACCCTCAAATCTTTCCCGAGTGATATATTTCTCAAGAATTGGATTCTTCAACATCATATTAGCTGGAAATATTTTTGCTCAAGGCAATTTTGACTAAGCATGTAAGCCAAGTACCACTTCATGGATTTTAACCCAATACATGGTGAGGTGTACTTGAGAGATACCTGCATCCCCAATTTTAATGGAGACTAGCTATTGATCCTTATAAGGATATATCCTCAATACCTTGTTAAATAATTCAAATATCTGAACACATGTGTCCAGCAATTAGGCTTAACATGAAGCATATCTGATTATTTTAATCGGTTCTTGTAAAATAGCATCTGCACTATGATTTTAACATAGCCAGCGGTCGGCCCAATAGGACATGCTATTTAGGAACTCATATCTTACAGCCCATTACTGAGCAAGCTAGCCCAAGCCTGCTTACCTAGTGCAGGCCTATAAAGCGGTGGGAGAGAGAAAAGATTCTCCTTTCTCCCCCAAATCACCAAATCATTTCACCTCCCGCACACACGTGCCAAACTTCGTACTCTCCGCCTCAACTCGGGTTTCCTGTAGCTCGAGCTTCCTCCCAGAAATCCGCAAAAATCTCCTTTCCCACATTGATTCCCATCATCCTGAAGCTTCCTTGCCTAGTTCCACACCCTAACTATGTTGAGGGTGTCATTCGACATCCCCGCCATGCTATCTAGAGCATGGCCGACGTCGGATTGTTGTATTGATCCTTATAAGGATATATCCTCAATACCTTGTTAAATAATTCAAATATCTGAACACATGTGTCCAGCAATTAGGCCTAACATGAAGCATATTTAATTATTTTAATCAGTTCCTGTAAAATAGCATCTGCACTGTGATTTTAACACAGCCAGCGGTCGGCCCAATAGGACATGCTATTTAGGAACTCATATCTTACAGCCCATTACTGAGCAAGCCAGCCCAAGCCTGCTTACCTAGCGCAGGCCTATAAAGCGGTGGGAGAGAGAAAAGATTCTCCTTTCTCCCCCAAATCACCAAATCATTTCACCTCCTGCACACACGTGCCAAACTTTTTACTCTCCGCCTCAGCTCGGGTTTCCTGTAGCTCGAGCTTCCTTCCAAAAGTCCGCAAAAATCTCCTCTCCCACATTGATTCCCATCATCCTGAAGCTTCCTTGCCTAGTTCCACACCCCAACTATGCTGAGGGCGCCGTTCAACATCCCCGCCATGCTGTCTAGAGCATGGCCGACGTCGGATTGTTGCAATACAAAACTCGCCCTCCTAGAGCGGAAGAAGAACCTCCAACCGAAAGAGATCATCAACTAGCATCCTACTGCTGGTGAGTCGGTTCCCTCTCCAGGTCTCCACAAAACCGTGGTTTTTGCCTCCTTTTTTGATCGTGATCTCGCTCTTCCTTCTTCTGATTTCCTCCGTGGGCTCCTTGATTATTACAAGATTGAGCTCTACCAGCTCAAGCCCAACTCCATTCTTCACATCTCGATTTTTGTCACCCTCTGTGAAGCCTTTCTGGGGATCGATCCCCATTTCAACCTCTTCCGTTTTTTGTTTCATGTCAAGCCACAACCCTCCAAATCTAAAATCCAGTAAATTGGGGGAGTGTTGACGCCGAAAACCGCCGGGGGCCGTTCGGCGCCGAGCGACACGCGAAGGCCTAGGAGATTTGCTTCACTACAGTGCAGGTCCTAAAATCTTGAGGTTCGTAGGCGTGCCAGTCAATTTGACCCTGCAATTGACAAGGAAGAAAATATTAGATTCATGAGCCAATCGGCTGGAAGCCAATATGGACTCGTCTCATCGGCCGATGGCCGATTTGAACTGTAGCACTTATACATCGACTGGAAGCCGATGATGGCATGAGCAATAGCATAATAATGAACAAATATTAAACTAGCCGATCATCGAAGGGATGCTCAAAAATCGGCTATAAACTAGTGAAATAAGTAAGCATGATGTGTAAATAAATAGATTAAATAAACTCCAGCCGATCGTGGTTAAAATTACTAGTGTCGCTGCGAAAATATTGCCCATGCCAGTGCCCGGGCCCTTGCCCGTGCCCGCGCCCGGATCTTCGTTCGCTGTCCGTGCCCGTGCCCGGGTTCTCACCTATGCTCGTGCCCGGGTCCTTACCTAAGGTCGTGCCCGTGTCCGGGTCCTCGCTTGTACCTGTGCCTGGGTCCTTGCACACTGATCGTGCCCGGGAACTTAACTCGTGCCCGTGAACCTGCCTGTGCTCGCGCTCGGATCAGCAGAGTAAACTGATCGGCTATCCTTTAGCCGATCATAATGGTAATGCAGTCAAGAATGTATAACAAAGCAAGCAGTATAATCGGCTGTATTTAAAAGATAACTTATCGGCTAAGCACTCCGATAAAAACATTGCATAAAACCCATTGGCTTATTAAGAATAAAGTTATTATCGTCAGTCTAGTAGATCGGACCCAACCCTTGCAGCACAGACTGATGATGATAACAAAACCTCGATAGGCCGATAGATCTGATGCGATCGTGATGTAAAATATGATAACTTATCGGCTATACATCCTGATGTGGAGGCCATGGGCCCCGGGTACCTCATTACCAGTACATGGGCCACTCGGATAGAGGATGGGCCTGACCATGTAGTTAGAGATAAGATAGCACCCGGCAGGCTGTACCTTGTATAATAAGGAAACATAGTCTTAGTCGGATAGGACTCTATCTCTAATAAGGAAATCCCTTGGTCGTATCCGACTGGGATCCTTATCATGTACCCCTGTCCCCTAGTATATAAAGGGAGGCAGGGCGCCCCTTAGGGCAAGCACAACAAGAGCAACCAGATCATCGATCTACATACACCTCAGAGGAATAACACCCCAACTGGACGTAGGGTATTACCTCATCTTGAGGGCCTGAACCAGTATAATTCTCTTGTGTTCCTCTGCAGTCCACCGAATTCACCCTCGCCGAGTAGCCCCATAGTTTTATTGCCGGTGCAAAGCATCGACAGTTGGCGTGCTAAGTAGGGGACTCTGGCGAATTCCTCACCTGAAGATTCGATGGATTCAATCAACGGAGTCGACAACAACAGGTTCTTCCCCGGAGATGCAATTACCTTCGGAAGCTTAGACTTCATCGCCGATCAATTCGGCAATCTCACCCTGGCTGAGGCAGATCCAATCTCGCCAGCCGGGGAACCAACCGACGTTGCGCCAGTCGGCACACAGGACACCACCGTCTCCTTCAGCGACTTCCTGTGGCAGTCCTTCACATCGCCAAACATCGGGACAACCCTCTCCTTCGGCGTCCGGCTTGCGCTAGGCCTCGAGCCAGCCCGAGTTGGGCCGAGAAGGGGAGAGGTTGTCAATTTCCCGTACAATTCCGGCGACGCTGCGCACCTTTACCTCACGTAGCAGACCCGATCTCCAGTGATTCAGTTTGGACTTACTTTCGTAGTTGGCCTCCCAAAACCTTCAAACCTTCGAAGATTCAAGATGAAGTTGAACCCGGAAAAATGCGCCTTCGGTGTGCCATCCGGAAAGTTACTCGGCTTCATCGTCTCGCACCGCGGCATTGAGGCCAACCCGGAGAAAGTCAACGCCATCAGGCACATGGCACCCCCGACTAACCTCAAAGACGTCCAAAAGCTGACAGGCTGCACGGCGGCACTCAGCCGATTTATCTCCCGACTGGGCGAACGGGGCATGCCCTTCTTCAAGCTACTCAAAAAGACTGACAATTTCCAATGGACTCCGGAAGCCCAGCGAGCCTTCTAAAACTTCAAACAATTCCTCACATCACCCCCCATGTTAGCGTCACCATTGCCCCAGGAACCGCTAATGCTATATCTGGCGGCAACAACACAGGTGGTCAGCACGGTGCTGGTGGTCGAGCGATCCGAAGAGGGTCATATTCAAAAAATACAACGGCCAGTCTACTTCGTCAGTGAGGTCCTTGCCGACTCCAAAACGAGATATCCGCAGGTCCAAAAGCTGCTATATGGCCTACTTATCACAGTCCGGAAGCTGGTGCATTATTTCCAAGCACATCAAGTCACGGTGGTCACAGCATTTCCACTCAGGGATGTCCTTCATAATCGCGAGGCCACCGGCCGAATCTCTAAATGGGCACTCGAGTTGATGGCGTTCGACATCACCTTTCAGCCACGGACAGCAATCAAGTCTCAAGCTCTAGCCGACTTCGTGGCCGAGTGGATAGAAGTCCAACTGCCTACACCAACAGAAAAGCTAGAGTACTGGACAATGTACTTCAACGGTTCTCTACGGATCGGTGGCGCCAGGGCCGGAGTCATATTGACGTCCCCCACCGGCGAAAAACTGAAGTACGTTCTACAAATCCACTTCCCGGCTTCCCACAACGTTGCCGAGTACAAGGCACTTGTTCACGGGCTCCGCATCGCTATATCGCTCGGCATACGTCGACTGGTCGTGCACGGAGATTCTCAACTCGTGGTAAACCAAGTCATGAAAGACTGGACCTGTCTCGATGACACCATGGCGGCATACTGTCAGGAGGTCCGCAAGCTAGAAAATAAGTTCGACGGGCTGGAAATCACACATGTCCTGCGCCAATACAACGACGCAGCAGACGAGCTGGCAAACATGGGATCCAAGCGAGAAGCAGTTCCAACTGGAATCTTTGTCGAGCAACTCATGGAGCCATCAGTCAAGAAGAAACCGGCACCAGATCAATCGGGAGGCGAGCCTACCCCGACCACAGATGAGGTGTTGCACATATGTCAAGACTGGAGGACTCCTGTTGTCAAATTTCTCACGGACGACAAACTCCCAGAAGATCGCAGTCAAGCCGAACAGATAAAGCATCGAAGCAAAAGCTTCCTACTAGTCGGAGAAGACCTGTACCGAAGGAGCGCATCTGGTGTCCTCATGCGCTGCGTCACCACCGAGGAGGGCAAGCAGATTCTGCACTCGATCCACTCGGGCATATGTGGCAATCGCGCCGCATCCAGGACGTTAGTCGGAAAAGCTTACCGGCAGGGATTTTTCTGGCCCACAGCAGTAACAGACGCCAAAGACATCGTTCGCAAGTGCGAGGGTTGCCAGTTCTATGCAAGACAAACAAATCTTCCAGCCCAGGAACTCCAAACTATCCCCATCTCCTGGCCATTTGCAGTATGGGGGCTATACATCCCGATAAGACGCTTGCGCACAAAATATCAACCTAGCAGGAATGATTTATCACTGGCAGTTTAGTAGGTCGGACCCAACCGATGCAGCACAAACTGTGGATAAACCGCTCCCAGTAAGCCAATATGATCTACGCACGCGTGATGTGATATACCTAATCAACCTATGAGATCAAACTGAACTGATGCAGCCATAGACAAAATAGATATATCGTGGTAAGCCGACTACCATAATCCGACTAGAATATCGGACCTAACCGAGGAAGTCCTAGCCGATAGGTAGCCGGGGTGACGAGACTTAACCTCTCGCAGGAGGTCGAACTTAACCGATGCAGCCCGGCTCGAGAAGCAAGAACCCGTCGAAAGGGTGGCGATGCGCCGAATTTTGTATTGATCGAGAGATGATTCTTAGACAGCACCCGGGCATACGTATTTATACCCCGAGTTGACATGAGTCCTTATTGGACACGGTACATGATTTCCTAATTATAATAGAAAACACTAATAAGACCTGACCGGACACGAGGTCAGGTTTCCTAAAGATAAGCACTTGCCTAATTAATAGATACAGTAATTAACCGCCATACTACGGTCTTCACGGCTCCTTCCCGGATTCGGTCCGTTCTGGATCAATCTCCGTTAGTTGACTGCAATGTTCTCCTTGACCAAATCTGATACAGGGCCTTACCAAATTTTGGCATTAACACATGCCCCCCAATTTCGGAGTTCTTCTATAGGACTTCGAAATTCTTTTGTTTTGGGCCTTCAGATTCCTTCCATACCGAGGCAGCCCAAGGTAGCCCACTTGCCTTAATTGTTTGAAACAGTGCCAACGGCCTCGATTCCCGCCCGGTCATCATGCCTTTATAAACTGCTTTGTCTACCTAGCCTTTTTTATGCTTTCACATCACCAGAGCACCACCGCTTCATCTTCCAAAACCTCAACAAGCTCCAGCGAACCCAGACGAACCATCGCAAATCTCTTCTTTGACCGCTGATTCCTGCATCTTCTCTCTCTCTCTCGCGATGGCATCAGCATCCGCAGTCCCCGAGGTAATCTTCCTGCCCGATTATTTTTTCCTGATTCCGTAGCCTAGATGCACCCGATCCGCCATGTTCTTTACCTGTTCTTCGTCGTGTTCTTGTTTACTGTAGCACCTTAGAGACCAGATCTTGATTCCGGCCGCCGATTACCCGAACTTTTTCTACCATGGCCCCATGGGTAGCGAAGATCCCACAGATTTCATTAGCGCCGAGACCCAATGTATTCCCTTCAAGAACTCCGCCATGCTGGTCAGTGACTGGACCAATAGCTTCAGGTCGTGGCCGAGCAAGCTGCCTGGGTGGAGGGATTGGTATATGAGAGTATCGGCCGCGAAGAGAACCCTCTGGGAAGAATCACATATCAGCCACTGCATTAATCTCTCTCTAGCCAATATGGAAAGGAATGAACCCCTGCTCGCATCGGCCTCATACTTCTGGTCTGACGCCCTCAACGCCTTCATGTTTGAGCATGGGCCGATGACTCTCACCTTGCTGGATGTGACTATGCTCACCTGCCTTGATACAACAAGCTACATCAACCCCTCCAAGCTCCGGTTCAAACCCGCTCATCGGCTTCAAGCGAAGAACATTGGTGGCTGGTCCAGGTATATATCAATCCACAACAAGGGAACCAGACCAGTCGACAATCGGGAACATGTCGCCTTTTTGAACCTGTGGCTGGAACGGTTTGTCTTCGGCGGTGCAACCCTCGGCCCAACGATCAACATGCAATGCCTGGCAGAGTGCTTGGCCGATCAGAAACAGATCCCCTTGGGGCTATACCTCCTTGGCGCTACTTACCAACTGCTTCACCAAGTAGCGATCAAGCTATCGGCCGGCCAGCCCATCGGCCATATTGGGGGTCCTTGGTGGTTCGCGCAACTCTGGCTCAACGTCTACACCTCCAAGGCCTTCTTTGGGACTTCTTTCCTCAACCAATCCTTTCTAGCCGATTATACAGAAGACCAGGATCCCATCTACCGCCGATGTACCTCCATGGGCGAAGCTGCATCGGCTCTTTCTAGTGGCAAGATAACACCTGCTGGACTTAGCCAATGGTTCAAGGGGTTCTATTATGGCTTCACCAAGGAGGACACTCTCTGGTTTGCATACAACGATGCATCGTCATTCGAGATGCCTTCCAATTTTAACCCTCTTGATGCTTTGGAAAATGACGAGTCAAAGGCCATATTCCTATCGGCCATTACCCCTTGTCTGCTGCCAACTAGCTACTCTCTAGGCCGATCGCAACCATCATATGAGTTTTACCATCCATCGGTCGGCTCCCGTTAGCTTGGCCTTGGTCAACTTCCGATCGGCCTATTCTTCATTGACAAACTTCAGGCCCGGGGCACCGTCAACAACGCCCTAGAGTATGATCGGATGCGGACTTTAACAGAATCCCTTCTTCCAGGCGTCGCCACTGAGGTGAATGTTTGCACTGCCAATACAAAGCTTTTCGTCCGATGGTGGTCAGAATGGAAGAAACATCTATTCAGCTTAGCAGCACCCTACTACTGCTCCCGCCTCGATGCCGAGTACATCGAATCTGATGAAGAGGTAACACCTGTAAGCCTTAATCACCATCTCCGATCATCTCTCACTCTTAATTTGCAGGCTGCCAACGTCGAGCCCCCAACGACAAGCAACAGTGGTCGGCCGATTCTGTATCAACCCCCATCGGCCACTCCGAACTTAGGGCGCGATGCTCCCTCTCCATCGGCTCTCCTCCAGGCGCCTCGGCCGACAGGACAAAAACGCAAGAAGCTGGCGCATCGCCCCTCTCTCAAAAAGCAGAAAACCAATGCCGATGTTACGATCGCGACGCCATCTACTCCCCAATCATCATCGGCCCATCCATCTCCATAGGTACGTGCTATGTTTTGATATCATTACTCGTTTTTCCATCTTTTTTCATCAATTTTATTTTCAGCTCGAACCATCGGCTCCTGAATCTCAACCTTCTGCTGACATCCCTCCAAGCACGTTGCCGATGGCTTCTCTAGCTGCCCCAATCTCAGCACCAAGTCCTCCAGCCGTCGATGAGACTGTTCCTATTCCATCGCCTGATATCGGCCACCCCGAAGAACAACCTACTCATCCCCCTGAAGCCGATGCAACCCAAGCCGCCGATGTTCTTCCTCAGGTAATCTCTTTATGCCCATACTTCACTTTTAACCCTTTACTGATTCTTTTACCGATGTCAATTTTACAGTCCTTAGCCGATTTGTTCTCTTTTGACATCGGCAAGTACTTAGAGGCGGAAGAAGCAACAGCCACCAGTGCGGCAACCAAGCCATCCTTCCTAGCCGATGTGCGCGAGTACTTAACAAGCATCATCAGTCGGCTAGAAAATCCGATCGACGCACTAGTGGAGGATTGCGGGCCGATCCGGGCAAGACTCGCAGAGATTGAACACCATCTGCTCGAAGAACTCATCGACGCACTGACTCCCGTGGCATACCTGGAATCTCATAGATTCAAACTCATCAAGCTTAGACAGCGCATAGCTGATCGTGCTGATCAACAGAAGATAACCCAAGACATCCAAGCCAATCAGCTGATCGCCCAAACAGAGAAGAAAAAGCTTGATGACATGGCAGCTGCCCCCCAAGAGCTCCAATCCAAGCTGGACCAACTGAAGAACAAGGAGGCCGATTTGCTGGCAGAACTTGAAATAGTTCGCAAGGATCTTGAAGCAACAGAATCCCAGCTTATCGGCCTGCCGCAAGCTATTCAGGACCAAGAGGCTAAGGTTGCAGCGACGGTGCGTCAAGTCATTCATCGGCGCAAGAATTTGAAGACCATCCCAGGCTCCGATGAAGATGACATCCGTGCTATCAACGAGATTGACCAAATCCGTCTTCGTGTAATCGAAACAATCCAAAGATTCATGTAAATCAATGACCGATGGCCTCCTGAAACATGCTGGTTGTGCTGTAATATATTTTGATCAGCTCTGTTGCTTGCTTCTTTTACCCTTGATAATTTTTCTGTTTGTTTGATCTAAAGGCGATATCGATTGATATCGGCTATCTTTAGGCGATGCAAAAACATCGGCTTTCTGAACTATTTTTAGAAATCGGTTGCACTTAACCGATTTAAGAGTTGATCCAAACACTAGGATAATATTTCTTGAGATATTTCCCGTTAAGTGCTTTAGCAAACTCCGTCCCGTCAAGATCCTCTAACACATAGGCATTACCAGGCACACAACGACTAATCCGATAGGGCCCTTCCCAATTAGGCGACCATTTTCCGAATTTACTATCTCTGGACCCGATTGGCAAAATCAATTTCCATACAAGATCTCCCTCGGCAAACGATTTATTCACCACTTTTTTTTTGTAATGCCGAGCTGCCCTAGCCTTGTTTTCCTTGATCCTCTCTAATGCCCTTAACCGATTCTGAGCCAAGTCTTCAAGTTCATCTGTCATCAGATTATAGTAATCATCGGCGGTCAACTGATTCTGCAAAGAGATTCTCCTAGAGCCGATGTTAGTCTCCCAAGGCAAAACTGCCTCATGTCCATATACTAGTTGGTAAGGTGGCACCCGGGTAGATCCATGACACGCCATTCGATAAGCCCATAATGAATCGGCTAATGTAGTATGCCATCGTCGCGGCTTCTCATCAATCTTCCGCTTAATCAACTTGATCAAACTCTTATTAGAAGCTTCTGCCTGTCCATTAGCCTGAGCATAATAAGGCGACGAATTTAATAACTTGATTCCCATACTGGCAGCAAACTGTTGAAACTCATCGGACACGAAGATAGATCCCTGATCAGTAGTTATCGTTTGAGGAATTCCAAACCGATAAATTATATGCTTCTTTACAAACTCGATCGCCTCCTTGGACGTAACTTTCTTCAGAGGAATCGCCTCTACCCACTTGGTAAAATAATCTGTCGCCGCCAATATGAACTTATGTCCCTTATTTGATGGTGGATAAACCTGGCCGATCATGTCAATTCCCCATCCTCTGAACGGCCACGGTTTGATGATAGGATTCATAGCCGATGCTGGTGCTCGTTGTACATTTCCAAATTTCTGACAATCTTGACATCCTTTATAGTACCTGAAGCAATCTTCCAGCATTGTCGGCCAAAAATATCCTACTCTTCTCAGCAACCACTTCATCTTATGAGCCGATTGATGAGTCCCACAGACGCCCTCATGCACCTCGCACATAACCACTTTGGCTTCTTCCAAATTCAGGCATCTAAGTAGAACTCCCTCAAAAGTCTGATAATACAACTCCCCATCAAGCAGCACATACTTTGTAGCTTTGTATCGAAGTTTTCTAGAAACCGATTGCGACGGATTTTGCAGATAATCTATTATCTCCTTTCTCCAATCATCGGCTTCATTCTGAATGTCATTATCAGCTATTTCAACCTCAACCTGCCTACTCAGCCGATAACCAGAAGCAATCTATGCAAGATCATTGGCTTCTAAATTCTGCTCCCTGGGAATATGATCCATTGATACCATCTTGAAATCCTTTAACAACTCCGTACACTCCTCATAATATGATCTCAAAACATCATCCCTACACTCATATCCCCAGACAACTGCTTGATCACCAACAAAGAATCGCCAACAATCTCTATGATATCGGCTCCGATCTCCTTTAAAAGTTGAAGTCCTTTTAATGCCGCCTCGTATTCCGCCTGATTGTTAGTCTGATAAGGTTTAATTGTAAAGGCAAACTCAAAACTTGCACCCCGAGGTGATATAATAACCAAGCCGATACCAGATCCATGCTTGCAAACCGATTCATCAAAAAACAAAGTCCATGGGATCGGCTCCACATAATCTTCATGAACCCCTCTGTGTTGCACAATGAAATCGACCACTGCCTGCCCTTGATCGCTTTAGCCGATTCATATCTCAAGTTGAACTCTGTCAAAGCAAAAATCCATTTACCAACTCGCCCTTTCAAGACTGGAGCCGACAACATATATTTGACCACATCGGCCTTGCAAACTACTATACACTCAGCCGATAGGATATAATGCCTTAACTTTGTACACGAGAAATATAAACAAAGGCATAATTTCTCCACCGCAGGATATCTCGTTTCAGCATCCAAAAGCCTTCTGCTCAGATAAAACACAACTCGCTCCTTCCCCTCAAATTCCTGTATCAAAACAGACCCGATGGATTTCTCATCGGCTGATAAGTATAACTTGAACGGCACTCCTTTCTGCGGCGGAATTAAAATAGGTGGGGAACTCAGATAGTTGTTGATCTCATCAAACGCCTCCTACTGCGTTGCCCCCCACACAAACTCTTGATCGGCTTTCAACTTCAATAATGGAGTAAATGACTCAATTCTCCCTGACAAATTTGATATAAATCTCCTCACAAAATTAATCTTGTTGATCAATGACTGCAACTCTGTCTTATTGCTTGGTGGCTCTGTAGTCTTAATGGCTCTGATGCTCCGTTGACTAACTTCAATTCCTCGCTCATGAACCATAAAACCCAAAAACTGCCCAGCTGATACACCAAAAGCGCATTTATTGGGATTCATCCTTAGCCCGTACTTCTTTGCCCTTTCCAGCACTCTCCGTAAATCGGCTATATGGCTTTTCTCACTTTTAGACTTAACCACCACATCGTCGATGTAAATTTCTACTAACAAGCCGATGAGATCATGAAATATATAATTCATTGCTCTCTGATAAGTCGCACCAGCACTTTTCAATCCAAAAGTCATCACTACCCACTCATACAAGCCGATAGCTCCAGGACACCGAAACGCAGTCTTATGTATATCTTCTTCAGCCATAAAAATTTGATTGTATCCTGCATTGATGTCCATGAAACTGATAATTTTGTGTCCTGATGCTGCATCTACCAACAAATCTGCTATCGGCATTGGGTACTCATCCTTGGGGGTAGCTTTATTCAGATCCTGGAAATCAATACATATCCTCAATTTTCCATTTTTCTTCTCCACCGGGACGATATTAGAAACCCACTCAGCATATCGGTATGGCCTTATAAACTTGGCATCATACAACCTTGTGATTTCCACTTTGATTGGCTCATATAACTCTGCCTTGAATCTCCTTGGAGCCTGTTTGAATGGCTGATATCCTGGTTTAATGGGCAACCGATGTTCAACAATCGATCGGCTTAATCCTGGCATCTCATGGTACTCCCAAGCGAAACAATCATGATACTCCTTCAACAGTGTTATCAATTCTTCTTGAAGTTCAGGACACAACTTTTTGCTTATGTACGTCGGCCTTGGCTTATCTCCTGGTCCTATGTCGATCTCCTCTAAATCATCGGCCGACGTAAATCCTTGTCCCAGTTTCCCCTCGAAGTCTTCAATGGAGCCCATCAGAGTACCAGTTCAGAGCCGACTTGCTGAATCGGCTGTATCCCCTGGCTGGTGACCTTGAGAAAATCTCCTTCCCATATTTTCCCGACAAGCAATCAACACCATCGGCTTCCCAGACTGGCAAATCGGTCATTGCAATGTTGGTTGACCGATCTGCTAGGATCACCTCGACTTGATCTCCCTGCCACTGTATCAAACATTGATGCATCGTCGAGGGCACGCAGCAGTTCGCGTGAATCCAATCCCTGCCAAGAAGCAAACTATATGACCCCTTTCCGTCGATGACGAAAAACGTGGTAGGTAATGTCTTATTTCCCACTGTCAACTCCACGTTTAATACGCCTTTCGCCTCTGATGAATTCCCACCAATGTCCTTTAGCACCATATTCGTCTTGATCAAATCTTCGGCAGTCTTCCCCAATTTCCGAAATGTAGCATGAGGCATGAGATTAACAACTGCTCCCCCATCAACCAGCATCTTCGTCATCGGCTTCCCATTCACATAGCCCTTGATATATAATGGCTTTAGGTGCCGATGCTTTGACTCTTCAGGTTTATCAAATACGGCTTGATCGGGTTGCAACATTAGCTGAGCGAAAACTTCTTCATTGCCTTCTTCATCCGATGAAAGTGCTTTATACTCCCGAGGTAAAAAGAACACCATATTTACTGGAGCCGATGCATCTCCATCGTCCTTCCTCTTCACTCGCCATACTTGTTTGGTTCTCTTGTGATGATGATCGGCCTCTTCTTGACCTTGCCTTTGTTCTTCCTGTTGCTCTCGGTGACGTAATCGCTGTGCCCTTCTCTTCTGATTCTTCGTGAATATTCCGCTAGGACACCACTGAGGATTTTGGATCTGTTTTTCATGTACCTCCTCTTCATCATTCTCTTCGAAGAACTCTTCATGGATCGGCCCTAATCGGCTATGAATCGATGCTTTTTTCCAAAGCGGCCGATCCTACGAAAACCTTTTCTACTGATCATGCCGATTCCCCATATTACTGCACTCGAGGCAATCTTCAACTGATGGCAGTCTCATTCCTTGATCCCAGCAGAATCGGAAGAACGGGCAATTCCAATGCGGATTATATCTTTCTGGCTCAACCCTCTGTTCCTCACACCTTGAATATTTTTCTATCATATCCGATGAAGTAATCCTTGATTTATACCTTTGATGCCTTCCTTCACCGGCTTGATTCCTTGACAATGATCCTGCATAGACCATATTTACGGGGAACGGGTGCCCATCAATCTTCATCGGCTTCTTGTCTTCGAATTTGATTCTTCCCTGCTCAACAGCCGATTGAATTTGTTGCCGAAAAGCTTTGCACTCGTTAGTGTGATGCGATATAGTATTGTGCCACTTGCAATATCTTTTCTTCTTCAGTTCTTCGGCTGATGGAATCACGTGATTTGGCGGAAGTTGTATCTACTTCTCTTGTAGCAGCAAGTCAAAGATTTTATCGGCTTTATTGATATCAAAATCATAATGCTCCTCTTTGCCGATATCCTTAACCCATGGGCATGATACTGAGTTTTTGCTCCTAGCCCACTCTACCAATCCAACCTCAGCATCGGATCCTCTATCGTCTGAGTCCGATGAATAAACCTGCACCTGAGCAACCCCTCTCTGATATTTATCTTTTTTTGCCTCTTGAAATCGGCTTTCATGAGCCAATACCTTCTGTACTAGGTGCGCCAGGGACTCGAACTCTTGTGATGAAAATCTCTCCTTAATCGGCGCCAAGAGACCCTGGACAGCCAGATCGGCCAGATGCCCATCGCTCAAGTTCAGACCGTAACATCGGTTCTTGACGTCCCGAAATCGTTGAATGTACTCCGGTACTGTCTCATCTGGTCGCTGTCTAACCGATGTCAGATCCGTCAGTCTCAACTCATGAATTCCAGCAAAGAAATATTTGTGAAACTGTTTTTCTAGATCGGCCCATCCCCGAACGGAATTCGGTGGTAATAAAGAGAACCATGTAAAAGCCGATCCAGATAGTGACAAGGGGAAAAACCTAACCCTCAGAGCCTCTTCAGCTGATGCTTCTCCACATTGTGCCAGGAATTGGTTGACGTGTTCTACTGTAGATGTACTGTCTTGCCCTGAGAACTTAGAGAAATCCGGGACCCTGTATCGGTGTGGTAACGGAACCCGATCGAACCACTCAGGATACGGATGCTGATACATAAATGTCTGCTCCTTGGGCTTGATCCCGAACTGCTCCCTTACTATTTCTGCAACCCTTGTTGATAGATCTTCCTCCCTCGGGTTGTCTTGTTGATACTGCACAGGTGGAGTTTGTTGCCGATTCTGTCTATGATACTCCCTCTGGTAAGTACCTGGATCGGCCCCGCCTCCTGGATAATTTTGCTGATATCCCCTATAATAAGCAGACCGATGATATCCAGCAGGAATATCCTGTTGCCCCCCAGCCTGGTTCTACGTAAACAAGTTTTTTGGTATGTCTCTGCTGACGTTGTAAGCAACTTGATTTGGTTCAACCTTTGGTGGGAGGTAAACAGGACCTCGAGTAGGCTCTTGAATAATCGATCCATCCACGGTCTTCTTTATGAGATTATGAATTGTGTTCACCAGAACCCCGGATTGATTGATGAGCGCGTGATGAACTGCTTCATTCACCATCTCCTGCAAGGGTTTTATCGGTGGACTTTCAGGTGGTGTGCGGCTCGATTCACCAAACAGAACTGGTTTTGGAAATTGCGTCTTCTAAATCGGCCCTTGCCTTGTCATGCTGAAGGATTCTAAGCACAGCTTCTAAAAATTGGCCATTGTTAAATCTTCCATGCCGACCGGAATTACATTATCTGTCTTGATCTCTTTCCCGGCCATGTTGTAATTTCGATCGAGACTTTGTGTTGAAACTTCGCGTCCCACCGGGCGTTGCAAAAATGTGTTGAAGCCGAAAACCGCCGGGGGCCGTTCGGCGCTGAGCGACACGCGAAGGCCTGGGAGATTTGCTTCACTCCAGTGCAGGTCCTAAAATCTTGAGGTTCGTAGGCGTGCCAGTCAATTTGACCCTGCAATTGACAAGGAAGAAAATATTAGATTCATGAGCCAATCGGCTGGAAGCCGATATGGACTCGTCTCATCGGCCGATGGCCGATTTGAACTGTAGCAATTATACATCGACTGGAAGCCGATGATGGTATGAGCAATAGCATAATAATGAACAAATATTAAACTAGCCGATCATCGAAGGGATGCTCAAAAATCGGCTATAAACTAGTGAAATAAGTAAGCATGATGCGTAAATAAATAGATTAAATAAACTCCAGCCGATCGTGTTTAAAATTACTAGTGTCACCATGAAAATATTGCCCACGCCAGTGCCCGGGCCCTTGCTCGTGCCCGCGCCCGGATCTTCGTTCGCTGTCCGTGCCCATGCCCGGGTTCTCACCTATGCTCGTGCCCGGGTCCTTACCTGAGGTCGTGCCTGTGTCCGGGTCCTCGCTTGTACCTGTGCCTGGGTCCTTGCACACTGATCGTGCCCGGGAACTTAACTCGTGCCCAGGAACCTTCCTGTGCTCGCGCTCGGATCGGCTGAGTAAACTGATCGGCTATCCTTTAGCCGATCATAATGGTAATGCAGGCAAGAATGTATAACAAAGCAAGCAGTATAATCGGCTGTATTTAAAAGATAACTTATCGGCTAAGCACTCCGATAAAAACATCGCATAAAACCCATCGGCTTATTAAGAATAAAGTTATTATCGCCAGTCTAGTAGATCGGACCCAACCGTTGTAGCATAGACTGATGATGATAACAAAACCTCGATAGGCCAATAGATCTGATTTGATCGTGATGTAAAATATGATAACTTATCGGCTATACATCCCGATAAGATGCTTGCACACAAAATATCAACCTAGCAGGAACGATTTATCACTGGCAGTTTAGTAGGTCGGACCCAACCGATGCAGCACAAACTGTGGATAAACCGCTCCCAGTAAGCCGATACGATCTACGCACGCGTGATGTGATATACCTAATCAACCTATGAGATCAAACTGAACTGATGCAGCCATAGACAAAATAGATATATCGTGGTAAGCCGACTACCATAATCCGACTAGAATATCGGACCTAACCGAGGAAGTCCTAGCCGATAGGTAGCCGGGGTGATGAGACTTACCCTCTCGCAGGAGGTCGAACATAACCGATGCAGCCCGGCTCGAGAAGTAAGAACCCGTCGAATGGGTGGTGATGCGCCGAATTTTGTATTGATCGAGAGATGATTCTTACACAGCACCCGGGCATACGTATTTATACCCCGAGTTGACATGAGTCCTCATTGGACACGGTACATGATTTCCTAATTATAATAGAAAACACTAATAAGACTCGACCGGACACGAGGTCAGGTTTCCTAAAGATAAGCACTTGCCTAATTAATAGATACAGTAATTAACCGCCATACTACGGTCTTCACGGCTCCTTCCCGGATTCGGTCCCTTCTGGATCAATCTCCGTTAGTTGACTGCAATGTTCTCCTTGACCGAATCTGATACAGGGCCTTACCAAATTTTGGCGTTAACAGGGAGCAGGCCTTCAGCTCCGAATGAGATGAAGAAGGCCTACTTACATGTTCCCCTAAAGACTTCATTGAAAGGGTGGCATTAGGAGTGGTTTTACTGCTCCAATCTCGAGCCCTCCTTGCCGCCCTTCACTGGAAATCCCCCTGTAGTTCTAGAGAGTTGGACTGCCATACCGTCACAGGCTGAGATGGTTCAGGTGCAATCGCTGCTGGAGAAGATCGACGCCTTGAAGAACACGGGGCTGACCGGACCTTGGGTGGCCAGGACCTTCCAAAACTGCCGGATTCGACCCCTGAAGGCTAGGATTCACTTTGGCTACAATTAACAGGGGAAGAACGATCTGACTTGGGAGTGCAACCATTTTGTCAACAAGGATGTCATCACCGACATTTTGCTTGTCTATTTTGTCAATGGAGTCGTTGAGACTCTAGACGCCGAGAGAGCCCCCAAGCCATACTGCAAAGACAGGCCTCGGCTGAAGGTAATGTCCTGTGTAATGCTTGTCTTGATATCTGTCTGCAATGTGTTGCATGAATATTGTTCAATCAAGCTTTCTTGGATACTTGATGTTTGCAGGAATTCGTGGAGTTTGCCTCTGACCCATCGAGCCGGTCAGCCACTGGGTCTAAAAAAGACTGGCCAGTCCCTCAGCAGCCCAACCCAGCCCCAAGAGGGCTAGGAAGCGGCCAATGATGGACCAGGCCAAAAAGAAGGATATGCCGAGTTAGGCATCAGGCGGTCCGGTGATCAAAGATCCTAGCAGCGTAGCCCCTGGACCAACCAACCCTAGGACCACACCACCGACTACCGCCAAACCCCAGTCGGCCACACCTAGTGCGGCGTCGACTGGACCAAGCACCGCGTAGCTGACTGCCACGCCCACAAGCCCGATAACCAGCAGTACTCCGCTGCTGAGTAGGCCTTCGGGCCCCTCGCCGACTGCCTCCACCCCTAGCACACAAGGGTGGATGTTTAAGATTTCGAGAAGGTATGAGAATCCTCGGTCTTCAGAAAATCTTGAGTGGTTTTGCAACATCTTGATTACTGAGTAATTTTTCAGGAAGCCAAATGACGCTGATCCCAAGGGGACATCGCCACCAACCTCCATAGCCGCTCCCGTCCTGACTAAGGCCAAGACCGCAGAGCTGCGGCCCTAGCCGTGTGCTGTCCTAGCCCCTAAGGTTGAGACAAGCTACTTGGCTAGGCCACAAACTTCGCCCAGTCGGGACACCATAGTTGACGTCTCGGTCCCTATGCTTGCCGAAGACCCAGCACCACCAATGGAACCAAGGCCCAGAACTCCCTCTCCTCCACTTTCTTCATCTTCTGATGATGATGACCTCCCAGGCTTGAGGCTCCTCCACCAAACTTCCCCCGGACATTCTACTGGGTTACACTGGAGGGGGAAGAACAAACTTTTGAGCACAACGAGGAAGCCGCCCAGAGGGAGCGAGTCAAACTGATGGAAGCTGCTATCGTTGCATCAAGGAGTATCTAGGTATATAGTCTTTCCAATGATTTTTTGCTGATTTGCAGTTCCTTAAAATCTTTTGCTATTGTTGCTTGTCTTGCTTGACTGAAACATAACTCGTGCAGCAAGTAGTAGATCGGTTCGAGAAGATGGGTAGGGTTCTTTCCCAGCTCGCTCCTCAACTGACTCAACTCCACCGGCTCCAAGTTGCCAAAGACGATCTGGAGAAGACCTACAAGGAGAGGGAGGAGTGGCTGAAGGACTCGGTAAACAAGCTCAGGGATGAGAACTAGGAAAGGACAGGGACCATCAGAGGTATATTTTCCTTTTGCCCGAGTAACTCCAGTCATCTTGTCTGTGATGTTGATCTTCGGCTTTGTTTGGCTGTAGCTCTAGAGACAAACTTAAACAACCAGTCCCTTGAAATAGAACGCCTGAAGAAGGAGCCGAAAGAGCTTGAGAAGGCGAAGTCCAAGGTGGACACCGAGTACGCAAGTAAGCTTCATATCTGCTCTGATACACTGTCCGACAAGATATCCAGATTTACTGATGCCTCTTTTCTATGTGAGCAGCCTTCAAAGCTAATTCGTAGATCTAATTCGGCACCTTTGCTGAAGAGATTAAGATAATAAAGGAGTCGTGAAGCATCATAGCTGATTTAGCGAAGACTTTATTGGATATCATGCAGCCAAGCCTAGCTGGGCCCAGCTCCAGTTCCATCTCCCAGGTGGCGCAACGTCTTGAAGAGGCCCCTGCCCTTCTTAAGAAGTACTCATCTGAGCGCGTCGCCATGGGGATTGCCCAAGCATTGGCCATGACGAAGTCTCTCTACCCTTGTGTAGATATTGAGGCCATGGGAGAGGGCTTTGATGAAGGTACTACCCCAAAGGAGGGATTGGAGTTGATTAGCCAGGTTAGGCCTACTATTGAGGCCATCGCCGAGGATCTGCCCATGTAAACACGAACTTTTAAGTAATTAGTGTCTGATAGAAACAATGTGTAAATACTGTAAATGCCTTTTGATGTTTGTTGTTATATCTTGCTGAGTACATGTTTTATTTTTGCCATCATTAGTTTTACCCGACTAGCTAGTTTATGCCGAGTGATTTGAGATCAACTTTAAAAAGTGTTATACTCGAAAACTTAGCATAATGTTATAAAACTTCATGACTTAGAAAAAACAAGGTCAAACTTTATAAACAACAAAAGACATGTTATTATCATGCAACCCCCGACTCACTACTCGGTTAAAACAAGCGGTGTAGTGAGTCAAAATAACAGACTTTATTTATGTATAAAAAATTACAATACTCAGGTATAGAAAAGACGTAGCTATTCTATGTTCCATGAGTTGTTGACTAGGATGCCGTTTTCTGTCTTTAGTCGGTAGGCGCCTAGACATGTCACCTCAGTGATAATTAATGGCCCCTCACATAAGGGAGATAGTTTATGCCTGCCTTTGGTGGTTTGGATTTTTCTCAAAATGAGATCTCCCACCGAAAAGGCGCGGCCACAAACATTCCGACTGTGATAATAACACAGGCTTTGAAGATACCTTGCCAACTGGATAGTTGCGATGTCTCTTACTTCTTCCAACTAATCTAGCTCGACCAGTCGGTTATCGGTTGATATGTCTTCCTAGTGGGCCCGAACTCACGGAGAGCCAAACTCCAACTCAGTTGGTAACATGGCTTCAGCACCATAGACTAGGAAGAAAGGAGATTGTCCTGTTGCCCGACTAACTGTGTTTCGTAAAGACTAGAGAATGGATGGAAGCTCTTGCACCCATTGCCCTGCGTATGGTTGTAATCGGTCGAACACCCTAGTTTTGATAACTTGTAAGACCATGCAGTTCGCACGCTCGACCTACCCATTGCTTCATGGGTGTGCCACAGAAGCATAACAGATCTTAATGCCAAAGTCGTCGCAGAAATCTTGAAAGACGCCGCTGGTGAACTGAGTGTCGTTGTCCGTTATGATGTGGTTGGAGACTCCAAATCGGTATAAAATACTCATGATGAAGTTTTTCACCTTTGTCACTGTTATGGTAGCAACAGGCTTTGCCTCAATCCACTTTGTGAATTTATCCACTACGACGAACAAGTGTGTGAACCCTCCTGGCGCTTTTTTGAACGGCCTAACCATATTAAGCCCCCAAACTGCAAAGGGCCAAGATATTGGAATTGTTTGTAATTCTTGAGCTGGTAGATGTGTTCGCCAAGCGAAGAACTGGCATCTCTCGCATGGCCGAACTATGTCCTTAGCGTCTGTAACTGTAGTTGGCCAGAAAAATTCTTGTCTATAAGCCTTACCGACTAACATCCTGGATGCGGTATGGTTGCCACAGATGCCCGAGTGGATAGATTACAGAATCTGCTTGCCCTCTTCGGGTGTGACGCAGTGCATGAGGACTCCAGATACACTTCGGCAATATAAGTCTTCTCTGACTACAAGGAAACATTTTCTTCGATGTTTTATCCGCTCGGCTTCACTGCGATTTTCTGGGAGCTCATCTTCCAAGAGGAATCTGATGATTGGAGTCCGCCAATCCAAAGAGATAATTAGCACTTTTGTTGTTGCTGGGGTAGGTTCAGCCTTCGACTGCTTGAGTACTGGCTTCTTTTTGACTGATGGCTCCAATAAGTGCTCAAGAAAAATCCTAGTCAGGACCACTTCTTGCTTGGATCCCATATTAGCTAATTTATCAGCAGCTTCATTGTACTGGCATAGTACGTGTGTAATCTCTAGCCCGTCAAACTTGTTTTCTAGCTTCTGTATTTCTTGACAATACGCCACCATATTGTCGTCCAGACATGTCTAATCTTTCATGACTTGGTTTACCACAAGTTGAGAGTCCCTGTGAACTACCAATCGGTAGATGCTGAGTGATATGGCGATGCGAAACAAGTGGATGAGCGCTTCGTACTCGGCGACGTTGTGAGATGCTGAAAAGTGTATCTGAAGGACATATTTGACTTTTTCTCTAGTAGGTGATGTCAAAACAACGCCAGCCCCTGCTCCGTCGATCCGTAGAGAACCGTCGAAGTACATCGTCTAGTATTCTAATGTGTCTATTGATGTAGCCGTCTGAACTTCTGTCCACTCAGCCACAAAGTCGACGAGTGCTTGTGACTTGATTGCTATCTGTGGTTGAAAGAAAATGTCAAACGCCATCAACTCGAGCGCCCATTTAGCGATTCTGCCAGTGGCTTCGCAATTGTTTAGGACGTTCCCGAGTGGATACGATGTGACGATTGTAACTTGATGCGACTGAAAATAGTGCACCAACTTCCGGACAGTTATAAGCAAGCCATATAGCAGCTTCTAGACTTGGTGATATCTCATCTTGGATTTGCCTAGGACTTCGCTAATAAAGTAAACTGGCCTTTGAACTCTTTTTTATATGCTCTGGCTTTGCCCGCTTGACTACTAGTACCATGCTGACTACCTAAGTAGTTGCCGCCAGATACAATATGAATGGTTTCTAGGGCATCGGTGACGCCAACACATGTGATGACGTGAGGAACTTCTTGAAGTCTTCGAAGGCTTGCTGGGCTTCTGGAGTCCATTGAAAATTGTTGGCTTTCTTCAATAATTTGAAAAAGAGCATACCTGTTCGCCGAGTCAGGATACAAATTGGCTTAGTGCCGCTATGGAACCGGTCAGTTTTTTCACATCCTTCTGGCTAGTCGGGGGTGCCATGTTTATGATAGCATTAATTTTCTCTAGATTAGCCTTGATGCCCCGTTGAGATACGATGAAGCTGAGTAGCTTTCCTGAATGTACTCTGAAGACGCACTTTTCTGGGTTTAGCTTCATCTTGAATCTCCGAAGGTTTTGAAATGTTTCTTCCAAGTCGGCGATGAGCTCTCTCTTGACTTTGGTCTTGATCACCACGACATCGACATAGGCCTCCACATTGCGCCCGAGTTGAGTGTGAAGACACCACTGGATAGCACGTTGATACGTTGTGCCAGCATTTTTCAACCCGAACGACATAGTGACATAGCAATATGCCCCGAATGGTGTGATAAAAGAAGTCTTTAGGCAGTCCTCCTTTGTTAGGCTGATTTGATGGTATCCCGAGTAATAGTCGAGAAAGCTGAGTAATTTGCATCCTGCAGTTGAAGGCCTCGGTAGACCAAATGGATCCTTGGGACACGTGTTGTTTAAGTCGGTATAGTCGATGCACATGCACCATTTAGTATTCTTCTTCTGGACTAAGACTGGGTTTACCAGCCAATCCAGGTGGTAGACCTCTTTGATGAACCTGGTTATAAGGAGTTTGGTTATCTCCTCCCAAATAGCATCTTTTCAGTCTTGTGCGAAGCGCCATAGTCATTGCTTGACTGGTTTGGTGTCCGGCTTGACATTCAGGGAATGCTCAATCACCTCCCTTGGTACACCAGGCATGTCAGAAGGCTTCCAAGCAATATATCCCTGTTTGCCTGGAGGAAGATGATGAGCGTGTCTTCCTATTTGGGGTTGAGTCCGGTCTCGACAAGCGCAGTCTTGGTGGGGTTGGAAGGGTCCAGGGGGATTTTCTTCATCTTTGAGTCCACTGAAATTCCCGACTTGGCTGCTGTTTTAGCCAAGACTTGGTCGTCCTTGTTTGCAATTGTTGCAGCTAGTCAGATATTGCTTCGTCCGACTGCCGCTTCGTGAGATTGGGCCAACTTGCAACTCTCTTTGTCACAGGTGAAGGATTGCTTGACATCGCTGCACAAAGAAAGTAGTCCATCTGGTCCTGGCATCTTGAGCACCATGTATGTGTAGTGAGGCACTGCCATAAATTTGGCTAGTGCAAGCTGTCTGAGTATGGTGTGATACACGGTCTTGAAGTCGGCAACCTCGAAGCAGTTATTCTCGGTGCGAAAATTTTCCCACGTGCCAAAAGTAACTGGCAGAGTGATATGTCCGAGTAGAGTAGAAGATAGGCCAGGGATTACCCTGTAGAAGGGAGCTGTACTCGGCTGTAGCTCGGATCGAGGGATCTTCATCTCGTCGAGCGTCTTGGCAAACAAAATTTTGAGAGCACTTCCTCCATTGATGAGAACCTTTTTCAATTTGACACTTCTAATGACCGGATCCAGGATGAGTGGATAACGTCCTAGATGAGTTACTCGATTGGGGTGATCCGTGCGGTCAAAAGTGATTGCCATCTCTGACCAACGCAGGTATTAAGGGGTGTCTGATGAGACCGAGTTGACCTCTCGGGCCATTAGCTTCTATTTTCACTTAGACTCGTACGCAGATGGCCCTTCAAATATGTGATTGAGCTCAGCCTAGGGATCTTGATAATCACCGGCTACGCCCGAGTCTAACTTGTTCTTGTCCTTTTTATCACCAGACATGGATGT
The DNA here is from genome assembly GCA_003991445.1 of Oryza meyeriana var. granulata. Lineage (NCBI taxonomy): Eukaryota > Viridiplantae > Streptophyta > Magnoliopsida > Poales > Poaceae > Oryza > Oryza meyeriana. The sequence continues at coordinate 78,586 of RYFJ01000178.1, read as the reverse complement.
CTGCTCGGAAGCAAACTTCTTGAGCATGAAGCAATTTTTAGCCTTGTGCTTCCCCTTTGGGTGGAAAGGGCATGGACCATTCATGACCTTTTGGTATTCGTCTGTCCTCGAGGGTCGCAGTCGACTGCATTCAATGGCTGCCACAACGTTGTCCCACTTGCGTTTGCGATGGCCGGAATTAGTCGGGGCCACTTCGTCGGTGTCCTTCCATTCCTTCTGTCGGGACTCCTTCTTGTCATCCATGGCCTCATCAACGGCATCGGCCGATTCGGCGTATTTGTTCGCCATATCGAATAGAGCCTTGATAGAACTTGGAGTCTTCTGAGTGAACTTGGCGATGAACGGGGTGTCCCTAACTCCCTTGCGGAAGGCAGCGATGACAACCTCGTCCTTGATCTTGGGTATTGAATTCCTCTTCTCGGAGAACCTCTTGATGAAGTCACAGAGGGACTCATTCTTCCTTTGGTGGCATTGATATAAGTCGTATTCGGAAGATGGCCTCTCGTAGTTTCTTTGGAAGTTTGCGACGAAACGTTCACGGAGTTCTCCCTAGGAGCCGATTGACTGCCTGGGAAGCACAGTCAGCCATGTCCTCTCTGAGTCCCCTAAGGCGACTGGGTGGTAGTTAGCCATGGCCTTGTGATCGCCTCCGGTTGCATGGGTTGCCAAGGTGTAGACTATGAGCCAGGACTCCGGGTTGGTCTTCCCATTATACTTCTCTATTCCAGTCGACTTGAAACCAGATGGCCAGTCGACTTGTTGTAGCTCGTGGGTGAACGCCGGTACTCCTTCATCTAGGTGAGGGCTTCGGCTCTGACTACGGCAATGAAATCTCTCATGGTGAAGACCGAAGCGCTCATGGTCATCCTCCAGTCAGCGGTTCTCATCCTCCTCACGTTCTCGGCATCGAGTGTTGATGTCATGGCGGAGATCCCACCATAATCGTCCTTGGGCGTCCTGGTTATCGCAGCAGTCGTCATTATTGTGCCCGTCGTCGGTCATTGCTCGGATTGCCGAGTGACGTATGACGTGATTCTGAGTGATGCTAACCAAAGCCAACTGCTCGACGCTGTGCTGAAGCAGATGAAATCGCCGTATCAGAGGCCGTCTTGTTTGATGGTATGAGAGTGTCTCCAGATTGTTGTCGCTGCTGACATGCTGCAGCGGTGATCATTGCCTTGATCCTTGCAATGGTTGGGGTGGCCTGGTGGTCAGGCCCGAACTGCAAGGTATCCAGCAATGTGGCAGTGGCCACAACGTTTTGTTGTGGTGTCACGAAGATGTCATGGTCGCCAACTCAAGTTTGGAGGATCTCTTGTTGAGTAGTCCGCTTGGCCTTGTGTGAATTGTCATTGTGAGCATCGCGCTCGCCTTGCAGGCGTCATGAGTCTTCTTCCTGTTGCTCATGCAACCGGCAAGCCTCCTCTTCTTGCTGATCACATAGTCGGCGTGTATCTTGTGTGGGAGTTGAGCCCTTGGACACCATGAACACTTCGCATGGTGGAGAAAAGCTTGCCGAACTGCTGTCCGATTGTGAGTCGGAGTCAAAGTAGTTTAGGGGGTGATTACAACTCTAGCCTTCCTAGATCCGATCTCGAACGGCTCTGGGCCGTATCCGAGTCGAACTCCAAGGGTTTGGATCTACCGCATTGGAGTAAGATTGAAATTGTCCATGGCATTGCTGAGCCCAAACAGGAGATTGACGATCTCTTCCTCCCTTAACCCAAGTTCGGCTGGCTCAAGGCTGAGTCCGAGTCGAACACCGAAAGGAAGAGTTGTCCCTAGACATGCAAATCTTGGGGATCGCTGCAGCATGTCATCGAAGATAGCCGCAGTGTTGAGTAGGCCAACTGGCGCGGAGTCGGCTTGGTTCCTGGCCGATCAGGTTGAATCCAAGTTGGTCAGGGTAAGGTTGCCAAACTTGTCGGCGATGAAGTTGAGGCTCTCGAAGTTGATTGTTTGTCCATTATGATGCGGTTGGAAACTCCAAACTGGTAAATAATACCCATAATGAAGTCTTTTGCATGGGTTTTGCCTCAATCTACTTTGTGAACTTGTCCACTGCGACAAACAAGTGTGTGAACCCTCCTAGCACTTTTTTAAACGGCCCGACCATGTCGAGCCATCAGATTGCAAAGGGCCAAGATATTGGGATTGTTTGTAACTCTTGAGCCAGTAGGTGTCCTCGCATGTCTGAACTATGTCCTTGGCGTTGGTAACGGCAGTCGGCCAGAAGAAACCTTGTCTGTAAGCCTTTTCGACTAACGTCCTTGATGCGGCATGGTTGCCACAGATGCCTGAGTGGATTTATTGCAGAATTTGCTTGCCCTCCTCATGTGTGACGCAGCGCATGAGGACTCCGGCATTGGACAGGGCTGCATCGTTGTTATCCCATTGCTCCTTTTGTCGGGGCTCCTTCTTGTCATTGAGTGCTTCGGCGACAGCATCGGCTAAGTCAGCATACTTGTTCGCCATGTCGAACAGAGCTTTGACGGAACTAGGCGGTTTCCGAGTGAACTTTGCAATGAACGGGGTATCCATGACTCCTTTGCGAAAAGCAACGATGGCGACCTTGTCCTTGATTTTAGGGATTCAGTTCCTCTTCTCGGAGAAGTGCTTAATAAAGTCACGGAGAGACTCGTTTTTTCCTTTGGTGGCACCGGTATAGATCGTACTCGGATGATGGCCTCTCATAGGTTCGTTGGAAGTTGGCCACGAATCTCTCGCGAAGTTCCCCCTAGGAGTCAATTGACTGCCTGGGAAGCCCCATCAACCATGTTTGTGCCAAGTCAGCCAAGGCGACTGGTAGGTAATTTGCCATGGCCTTGTGGTCGCCTCCAGCTACACAGATCGCCAATGTATACATAGTCAGCTAGGATTTCGGGTTGGTCTTGCCGTCGTACTTCTCAATACCAGTCGGCTTGAAACCGGATGGTTAGTCAACTTGTTGTAATTCATGAGTGAAGGCCAGAAATCCTTCGTCTGGGTAAGGGCTTCACTCCGACTGTGATGGTGGAATCGCTCATGGTGGAGGCCGAAGCGTTCATGCTTGTATTCAAGTCAGTGATGTTCATCTTCCTCACACTCTCGGCGTCGAGCATTAATGTCGTGGTGGAGCTCCCATTGTAGTCGTCCCCGAGCATCCTTGTTATCCCGGTGCTCATTGTGATGGTGCCGCCGTCGGTGGTCATTGCGGTGGCCGAGTGACGTATGGTGGGACTCCGAGTGGTGCAGACTGGAGCTGGCTGCTCAGCGTTGGCTGAAGCAGATGAAGTCGCAGCATCCGAAGCTGTTTTGTTAGATGGTATAAACGTATCTCTAGGTTGCTGTTTTTGTTGACAGGCTACAGTGGTTATCATTGCTTTGATTCTTGCAATAGTCGGGGTAGCTTCGTGATCTGGCCCCAGCTGCAGGGTGTCCAATAGTATAGCTGCAGCCATGATGTTTTGTTGTGGAGTAACGAAGACATCGTGGTCGCCTACTCTGGTCTGGAGGATTTCCTGTTGGGTAGTCCCCCCGATTCTACACAGTGTCGTTGCGAGCCTCGTGCTTGGCTTGTAAGCGTCACGCATCTTCCTCCTGTTGCTCATGTAGTCAGTGAGCCTCCTCCTCTTGCTGATCGCGTAGTCAACATGCATCTTCCCCTGTGGTTGACCCCTTTGACACCATGAAGACTTCGCGTGGTGGAGAAAAGCTCCCCGAGCTGCTGTCCGACTGGGAATTAGACTCAGAGTAATTCAAAGGTGTGATAACAACCCCAACCTCTCCGGATCCGATCCCGTGCGGCTCTGGGCCGTATCCAAGTCGAATTCCAGACGGTTGGTTCTACCGCATCGGACTTGAATTGAAGATAACCGTGGCGTTGCCGAGTCCGAGTGGGAAGTTGACGATCTCTTCTTCCCATAGCCCAATCTCGACCGACTCAGGGTCGTGTCCAAGTTGAACATCAGGAAAAAGGGTTGTCCCTGAACTCGTAGATCTTCGATATCACCGTAGCAAGTCGCGGATGATTGCCATGGCATTGAGTAAGCTGACTAGCGCTGGGTTGGCCTGGTTCTTGACCGATCGGGTCGAAACCAAGTCGGTCAGGGTGAAACTGCCAATATTGTTGGAGATGAAGTTGAGACTTCCAAAGCTGATAGCTTGCTCGGGGAAGAACTTGATACCGTCGACTCCGGTGATTGGATCTATCAGGTTTGTGGACGATGATCTCGATGTTGCCCCTACCTGGTGCGCCAACTGTCGATGCTTTTTATTGGCAATAATTATATGTGGGTATTCGCAAGACCTAAACTTGATGGATGCAAAGGGACACAAAACGAGTTTATCCTGGTTCAGGCCCTCAAGGTGAGGTAATACCCTACTTTCAGCTATTCTGTATTGACTTTGAGGTTTTTTTTGGTATGTCTCTTGATCTGTATGTCGATCTTCTCTCCCAGGGGGCTCCTTGTCTCCCTTTATATACGGAGGAGGTAAGGTTATAAGGTAGTAATCCCAATCGGACTCAACCAAGGGATTTCCCTTTAGGAACATCGTAACCGGCTAGTACCATATCCTTTTCCTTATTATGCAAGGTAATATAGGCCAAGTTCTACTTGTTGACAACCAAATTTGGTACTAGGATAAATCTATATCAAGTTTGGGCCAAATTTGGAATAAACAAAGCTTTCCCACGGAGGCCAGTCTGACCGTAGTTGTGTTACCGGTCAGAACGGATGGTGAACTGCGGTCAGACCGTATGTGTCCAGGCAGTCAAACCAGCAGCCCTGAGTCCAAGTCCAATTAAGACAGTTCTCGTGTTTCCTTAGGTGTACACAGGGTTTCTTGAGTTCTCATTGATCTCTAAGCCTAATAGGATGTGTAGAAGGCTCTGTGGAGGAAGACTAACCCCTTTATAAGGGCTATGGCCGATTCAATTGATCTCTCTCCCCCGACTAGCAACAATCGATCAATCGAATCGTTCTATCTTTCTACTTTTTAGTCTTGTCTTCTACTTTACCTTTTACCTAGTACCTAGTTCGTCTATCTTTATCGATTTGCACTGTAAATTGTTCACCTTCGCTGTTAGATTGTGATATCCTTTGTAGGTTTGTCTCATAAACCTTCCGAGTCACCCACGAGACGGGTTTTATCCCCATATTGATCTAAATTGGCCCAAAGGCTGATTTTGATTTCTAAATCGGTTCCGCTAGCCGGTTTGTGATTGCAAAACTCACCTTGATCTAGGTTAAAGTGGTTGGCGACTCTGAAACACCACAAAACTTTAGGTGACTCCATATTAGTTAAAAAAAAACGTCAACACGAATTGACACTCCGTTGGAGACATTGAAGCTTTCGGCCATACAATACGGCCGAAACTAATCTACACGCCAGCCGCCATCTGTCGCGTTTGTTCCAATCTACTGCTCCAGTGCTATCGTCGGCTTCGTCACATCTGGTCGTGGCATAGTGCAACGGTCTACGTCGGTACACGTGCGCGCATGCAGGAGGCAGGCATCAAGCAGCAGCCCATCTACACCGAGCAAAAATCTACACGTCGGCAGTGACCTCCTCACACACCGACACGGTTGCCGAGAAGGAAGCAAGCAGAAACAACCGTGTGACCTTGAAGCCAGCAGCAATTCGGAATTCATCTCTTGCCTACGCTTGGTTACCATCAGGAAGCAAAGCCGAGTTCGTTTGCTACAAGGTCGATCGGTTGCATTAACACATACATCGAAAAACAAAAATCAGGCCAAGGCAGTACCGTTAGCCCCCATACATTGCTTCGTGCATCAACGTAACACAGCAGCAGTAGATAACTGTCCCGTGCGGCACTAGTGCACCAAAGCAAGGAAAAATCAATCTCTCCATAATTTCGCTAGGTGTACTCGTTAATCATACCCGAGAGAATTTAAGACTGTATATTAATTTATTTGGTCAAAAGATTTCAGTCTTAATCAATATGATAGAAATTAATTAAGTAATATCTCCTTCGACAATGACAAACGGAGGTGAGAAGATCATACTCACCATAGAGAATTTAACTGATAAAGAGCGACACGAGATGGAGGAGCAGATCGCGGTGATAGAGAAGGCAATGCTCGTTTGTTATGTCAAGACCCCTTAAGGCGTCATCAAGAAGATTGTGTCGCCAACAATTGTCATGCTGGAAGAGGTAACCTCCAATCCGTCTAATCTATCCCATGCTATTCAAGAATATGTTACCCATTGTGTAGATGCATCTTTTAGCGCTAATAATGATAAATTTGATGATGCTTTACATAATGCTTTTGATAGTAGCTTAAATAATTTCGTTAACAAAATTGGCTCTATGACGGCCAATTTTCAATTATCTGATGCTATTCCTAACTTTGTCCCAATACAGCATGCACATAATACAATGGATGTATCAACGGGTATCCGCATAGCTGATTACATAGGAATCGGTTTGCCTGAAAACTTGACGGTCAGTCAGACCGGGCTTCCTATAGCCGGTCCGACCACACTCACAGCCGGTCAGACCGTGCCCTTTACGGCTGGTCAGACCATGCTTCGTCACGGTCAAACCGTGCCCTCTATGGCCGGTTTGACCTTATCATTGACCACAGGTCAGACCGGACCTTGGGCCGCTCAGACCGGGTATCAGGCCGGTCAGACCGGGTATCAGGCCGGTCAGACCATGCTACCTATAGCTGGTCAGACCAGTGTCATGGTGCTTTTTCAAGACTTTTATGCTACAACTAATGGTACTGGTTTTGATAGTTATATGCATCCTGTTAGTACTATTAGTCTTACTCCATCTACACTTCATATGTGCACTAATGGTTACTACGAGCCAATCCCAAACCATGAATACTATGGATTGGCACAAAACGTGAATTATGGCCAGCAGGAGGTTTACTCTCAACACCCTATTGTGCCTGCACCCTTTAGGCCACAAATACAAGAGGATAATCAATTAAGGCCTGAAGTTTCTGAAGATTTGCATGAACAAATACATACCATTATAGAAGCTTTTAGAATTGAGCCAAAGAATGAGGCTAGCCAAAAGCCTTATCCTGATTATTTTGACATTCTCCCATGTCCTCGTGGTTATAAAGTATCCGAGTTTACAAAATTCAATGGAGAAGATAGTTGAACCATGTGGGAGCATATAGGCCAATTTTTAGCACAATGTAGTGAAGGGAGCAATATGGATGCTTTAAAAGTGCGCATGTTTTCTTTATCTTTATCCGGTACTGCATTTTCTTGGTTTACTTCCTTATCGGCAAATTCTATTTGTACTTGGACTCAATTAGAACAAAAATTCCATGATTATTTTTATACTAGAAAAAATGAACTCCGGCTATCTCAATTGACATTGGTTGAATAACAATCTAATCAGTCTATGGCTGATTACATTAAAAGTTTTTGGACATTAAAGATCGATGTTCTGATTTAGAGCTTACTGACAAATGTTTAGTCAATACTGCTTTTGAATGGCCAAGTATTTCTTGATGTTAGTCAGTTATTGCAAGAAGCTCTAGCTCATGAAAGCCGAGTTGATGATAATAGTTCACATACTAATTTAAGCGATGATGCAAAAACAAATATAGCCGAACCGAATGACGGTTCGGATTGCATTATAAATAACGAGGAAGTACCTTTGTCCTCTAAGACCAGATTACAGATCGGTCATACAAGTATTGAAGAGGAGATTGATGGCAATGGGGTGCCCGATCTTCCGTTAGGTAAGGATAACTCTCGATTTTGTGGAGAATCGACACTCACGATCCGGCTTCTGATCACTAAGACCGGCTGCAATCAGTATAAACGTCCTCCTCTCGTTATCAACCGTGCGCTGCCTAGTTGACCTCTCCACGAGGCTAATCCCTGCATCTGAATCGAAAAACACAAGCAAGAACAAGGAAGATTGTAACTCAACTTGCAAATGAATGATTATACTCTCGAAGTTGGGCTCTCACAAACCGATAAACGGTGAAATTATTCAGAGACAAAATAATCTAAGCAAAACCCACCCTAAATGGCGGTGGCTACTGAATATATATGAGTTAGGATGTCCTAGGGTGAGGGTTTGCCTTGTGAGGGGGCGCACTCCTCATGGGTTTAGCCTACGACACAAATACAAAGCCCAAAGACCCAAACTGACTCGGACAGAAAAAATAATGCAACTTGTTTCGACGATTCTGAACAGCTCAGAAGGAATTTTGGTGTGAATCCAAAACCATCTGAAAATAGACTTCATAAGATTTCCAACAAGTACTTGTAGGCCCTGTAACTCCTTCTGGATCAAAAATTATGCCCGTTTCAAGTGGATGCTGTCTCCCAGCCCGAAACTGAATCGGTCTCCGAAATAGGAGTTTACTCGCACTTGTTGTCTCCACTTTAATATTTGGTTTCTTAAACTATTCTCCATGGTCTTCTCCCAGGTTCCTAATAACAATAAAATCATCACAAGAATTAAATAGCATGCCATTCATATAAATATTTCCATGTAAACTTAGGAACGCATTCACCTAACAATTAAGTTGACGGGCACGTGTGAGAGTAATTGGTCCTTGGATCTGTGGCGCATCTTGTTCAACATGAGGAGGTTGTAAGTGTGTATCTAAAGAAGTGATGTCCTCATCATCCTCCCCCTCTTGATTTGGAGTCGTCCTCGACTCAAGGTCATCTTTTTCACCCAAGTAAGGCTTCAAATCAGCAACATTGAAAACATCACTCATACCATAATCTGCAGGCAAATCAATCTTGTATGTATTATCATTTATCTTTACAAGAACTTTAAAAGGACCAATAGCTCAAGACATTAATTTTGACTTGCGCAAAGTAGGAAACCTATCCTTTCTTAAGTATAACCAAACAAGATCACCGGATTCAAAAATAAGCTCCTTTCTACCTTGACTACCAGCAAGTTTATACTTTGCATTCATACGCTCAATATTTTTCTTAGTGGTCTCATGTAACTTAAGCACAAATTCAGCCCATATCTTAGCATCAAAATTCACTTTTTCTAAAAATGGTAAATGCAATAAATCAATTGGAGCGCGAGGGTTAAAGCCATATACCACCTGGAATGGGCTCATCTTTGTGGTGGAGTGCAACGAATGGTTGTAGGCGAACTCCACATGTGGAAGACATTCTTCCCACACTTTCAAATTATTCTTCAGAACAGCCTGCAACATCGTTGACAAGATACGATTCACCACCTCCGTTTGTCCATCGGTTTGGGGGTGGCAAGTTGTAGAAAATAGTAACTTCGTCCCCAATTTCCTCCACAGTGTCATCCAAAAATGACTCAAGAACTTGGTATCTCGATCTGAAACAATTGTATTGGGCACACTATGTAGACGAACGACATCCCTAAAAAACAAATCAGTAACTTTTGTAGCATCTTCGCTCTTATGACAAGGAATAAAATATGCCATTTTGGAAAATCTATCAGCAACAACAAATACACTATCCCTCCCCCTCTTTGTCCTAGGCAATTCTAAAACAAAATCCATAGAAATGTCTTCCCAAGGAGCACTAGGGACGGGGAGAGGCATATAAAGACCATGTGGATTAAGACAAGACTTAGCTTTGTTACAAGTGCTACATCGTGCAGCGTATCGTTCAACGTCACGCCGCATTTTTGGCCAAAAGAAATGAGTCGCTAGCACATCATCCGTCTTCTTCACTCCAAAATGTCCCATCAATCCACCTCCATGCGCTTCCTACAAAAACAAAAGATGAACAGAGCTTGCAGGAACACATAATTTGTTAGCTCGATACAACAATCCTTCATTCAACACATATTTATTCCAAGTTCTCCCTTCTCGATAGTGATCATAAGCTTCTTTAAAGTCCAAATCAGTAGCATATAATTCTTTTATTGTCTCCAATCCAAAAATTTTATGATCAAGTTGAGATAACATAGTATAGCGCCTAGATAAAGCATCAACAATCACATTGTCTTTGTCTTTCTTATGCTTAATGATATATGGAAACGACTCAATAAATTCTACCCATTTAGCATGTCGTTTATTCAATTTAGCTGGACTTCGAATATATTTCAAAGACTCATGATCATAATGTATGATAAATTCCTTTCGCCATAGATAATGTTGCCAAGTCTCTAATGTTCAAAACAAAGCATACAATTCTTTATCATAGGTTGAATAGTTCAAACTAGGTCCTAACAACTTCTCACTAAAATATGCAACTGGCTTACCTTCTTGAATAAGCACACCTCCAATCCCAATCCCACTTGCATCACATTCAAGCTCAAAAACCTTACCAAAGTCAGGGAGTTGGAGTAGCGGTGCATGAGTTAACTTCTCTTTAAGCAAATTGAAGGCGTCTTCATGTGCTTGTCCCCATCAAAAAGGAATGCCTTTCTTTGTGAGCTCGTTCATGGGTGCGGCAATGGTGCTGAAATCTCTCACAAAGTGGCGGTAGAATCCAGCTAGCCCAAGAAAGCTCCGCACCTGTGTAACCGATGTAGGAGTCGGCCAACTCTTGATCACTTCTATCTTGGTCTCATCAACTTCAATTCCCTATGGAGTCACAACATAACCAAGAAAAGAAACTCGCTCCGTGCAAAAAGTGCACTTCGCGAGGTTACCGAACAAACGTGCATCTCTCAAAGCATTAAAAATAGCATGTAAATGTTCCTTATGTTCATCTAAAGACTTGCTATAAATAAGTATATCATCAAAGTAAACCACCCCAAATCTATCAATGAAAGTGCATAAAACTTCATTCATGAGTCGCATAAAAGTACTAGGAGCATTAGTCAAACCAAAAGGCATTACTAGCCACTCATACAAACCAAATTTAGTTTTAAACGTTGTCTTCCATTCATCACCTAACTTCATTCTAATTTGGTGGTATCCACTACGCAAGTCTACTTTAGAGAACACAACAGAGCCACTTAATTCATCAAGCATATCATCTAACCTAGGAATAGGATGACGATATCTAATAGTTATGTTGTTAATGGCTCTACAATCCACACACATGCGCCATGACCCAATCTTTCTTAGGCACCAAAATAACAGGAACAGCACAAGGACTTAGACTCTCACGTACATACCCTTTTTCAAGCAAGTCTTGCACTTGACGCTGAATTTCCTTAGTCTCTTCAGGATTGGTCCTGTACGGTGCACGGTTTGGCAACACAGCTCCCGGGATGAAATCAATTTGATGCTCAGATCCTCTCATAGGTGGTAGCCCCGAGGGTATCTCACTTGGAAATACATCAGAAAACTCCTGCAAAAGGTTAGTAATAGCACGTGGCAAAGAAGGAGGCAAGTCCTCAAATGTAAAGAAAGTTTCCTTGCAAACCAAAGCATAGCAAATAGATTCATTAACATTTAACTCAGAAATCTCAGATTTAGTGGCTAACATGGCAGCTCCTTTTAACTTAAGTGTGTCTTTCCTAGCTGGTGGCTCTTTCTTCTTCTTTTTAGGTGGAAACACATCTTTAGCAACTTACTGATTTTCAGACTTAGATTTATTTTCAGCACGCGCTATATCGTCCTTCAAAATTTCAGCAGGGGTCATTGGTAGCAACTCAATCTTTTTACCATTATGTGTGAAAATGTATGTGTTAGTTCTACCATGGTGCAGCACATCTCTATCATATTCCCAAGGTCTACCCAAAAGCAAAGAACATGCTTGCATAGGCACGATATCCAAATTTGCACTATCTTGGTACTTTCCAACAGAAAATTGCACTCTCACAACTTTACTTACCTTCAACTTACCACAAGAGTTGAACCATTAGATGTAGTAAGGCCGTGGATGTGGTTGTGTAGGCAAACCTAGCTTGTCAACCAAATTTGAACTAGCAAGGTTGCTACAACTGCCGCTATCAATGACAACACGGCATGCTCTATTGTGAACCACGAACCTCGATTGAAACAAATTATGGCACTGATTTTGCTCTGCCTTCTCCATTTGAGCACTTAGCACCCATACAATGCTCAGGTACTTGCTTGTATCTTCCGCACCTATGTGCTCCACATCCTCATCGCTCTCGTCTTCATCACCTGCATTGTTAGTGCCATGTGCTAATTCATCATCAACATCACTAGCACTAGTGTACTCACCATCATCTGTAGCAATGAGAACTCTCTGATTTGGGCAATCACGTTGCACATGGCCCATCTCTTTGCACTTGAAGCATTGGATATCCCTCGTTCGTCCCGTGGAAGCAACCGATGATGCGCTTTTTGCGGGTGCCTGTACGTGAACAGATTTACTCACCTCGATAGCTCATGAAGATGGCGTTGCTGGTGCCCTATTGGTGGAAGGCGTAGAACTCCGAATAGGGACATTTTTGCATTGCCCAATGGAAGGCCTCGATGTAGACGTGCTTCCCCAATTGTTCCTTCTCAATGGCTGCCTTCCCTATAATTCCTGTTTAGCTAATATAGCTAGATGGAACAATCGATTAAGAGCATTGTATTCTTTATATTGAATAATGTCCTGAATTTCACGCCTCAACCCTCCATAAAATCGAGCCATCTTATCCTCCTCATCCTCCTCTACCTCACAACGCAGCATTCCTATTTGTAGCTCCTAAAAGTAATCTTCTACAGATTTTTCTCCTTGGTCTAAGCGTTGCAACTTATTTCTCAAATCACGTTTGAAAGATGGAGGAATAAACCTACTCCACATAGCGCGCTTCAACCTTTCCCATGTGTTAGGTTCTAGGCTAGTTTTAACTAGTTCATTCCACCAGATAATAGCAAAGTCCTTGAACTCACTAGTTGCTTGCCTAACCCTATGAATTTTAGGAACTAAATGGGAATTAAATTTCTGCTCTACGGTCATCTCCCAATCCAAATAAGCTTTAGGGTCATATTTTCCAGAAAATAAAGGCAAGGTAAATTTAACTTTAGCAAAAGGATCATCGTTACCTCGCCCTTGGTGGTGGTTACCTCCCATACCTCGCCGGTTGAATCGCAGCCGTTGTCGTAGGCGCTCGTCACAAAGTGCATCACTATTGTTGGCTTCCTCTTCTTTATTATCTCCATCATCATCAACAAGTGGTGGTGTTGGGTGATGGTTTGCAGCCAACTGCTCAATGCTGTTAGTGAGGGTGGCAATGCTCCCCACCATAGCCTGGAGGTCTTCCCGCATAGCATTCAAGGCAGCTACATTTTCCTCAATCTTCTGATCCAGCTTAACGATCTCCTCTTTTGAAGCACAATCAACGAAATCATTCACCTCACCTGCCATGGTTAGTAGAAAATAGGAAACAAACAGCACAAAAGTATTATCCCTATCAACTACTACTATGCAAGGATAGTGGACACTCGCAAATGGAAGCACCTTACCGAGATCTTACAAGGTTCTGAGACTAGTGAGCAAAGGATGATACAACCGGTGGCTGGCTCGTGATACCTTGAGGGCATGATCCAGCAATTGCAAGGGTTGAGACCGTGCTGACCAGAAGTATATATGTGGAGCTTGTGAGGCCAAAATATGTTAGTAGCACACAATTCAATAACAGATAGTAATGCTGAATAAATATCCAAAGCACTTGTCCTAGTTGCTGGCCTAAACGTGTTCTAAACCAGATATGATAGGACAAGGGAGACAAACAAGTATGAAAGGACAGCAGCAAGGAAATAAGGACAAGGCAAAAGACAGCACAAAACAACACACAGCTGGCTCCCTGGTGTGTCCTATGTGCTCCTCTCCTTTTCTTTTTTTTTCTTTCACACCTTTTTTTTATTTTTCTAATATTTTTTTCTCAGCTAGGAGCACAGGAACAACAACCTCAGGAGGTGGTAGCTAAGTCTGATATAAGATGTGGCCTATAGAAATACACAAGCATGCTTTAAAAAGCGTGCTAGAACTTTGAAGTGCAGATACCCAATTTTCTGGCTTGAATTTTGTAAAACTAATTTTGGCAAATGTGGGCACCCGGTTTTCTGCACTATAAGAGGTAATTAGTAGACAACGCGAAATATCTAGTTGGATGGGATCTCAAGAAAAAGCCAAATAAAACTGTAACCATCTAACCTCATCGCAGCCTTGTCATACAAACCACCAATTATAATGCAAAACAACCGAACCCCAGACTAAGAACAAGAGAGATATTTGGAAGAATAGTTACACCAGTCCGCATGGCGAGATATGCCCGTCAAACCACACGAAGGTGGCGACCAAGCACGATACATATCTCTGAGGACATGGTCTACGGTTGAACTATTCTCCATGTATCTCAACTATTCTAAGTCTATACTCATGCAGACTAGCCCCAGGAAAATTGCTAGTCCACACTTTCATCTCTAGCAATGGTATACAATAAATGGTTGTACAAGTAAGTAAACTGAATTTACTACATCAGAGTTACATAGGTCAAATGACCGAATAATATGATTCAGCGGAAGCTTATCTACCCATACCACAGGCAATCTGACTAGGGGTAGACCCCTTAAAGAATCAATCCTGAAGAAGTAACGAATTCCCGTAGCACTCAACCTACAGCAAAGAATTATAACCATACAAGCAAGAGTCAGTACATTACCGAAATAATGTACTGGCAAGGACAATCCTATGTTGCTACATGCGAGCTCTAAATCAAGGAGATAGCTATTTGTGGGTTCAGTTTTGCATAAAGCTAATTTTAGTTCACAATCATTTGCAACGGTATTTAATAAAACATTAGAAACACGTTTGACAAGGGAGGTGATCAACATAATAATTTTCCTGCTTGCTGCCCTCCACGACAACAAGCCACCATCAGCATTGTAACAAGCACAATAATTCTCATAAGTCATCAATTCTCATCACAATTTCGTAAACACATTTAAAAGCATAAATCTATACTCAATGGACACAACCATGTCGTTCATGACCGTGAACACGGCTAATCGATTAGTTTTGACTCTGCAGAGTTTATACAACTTTACCCACATGATGTGATTGCTCTAGTTTGTCCGGTACCCATCGGTACCACCACACTCTACACATTGAATGCGGTCTAGAGGTCACAACATAGCTTTTACATGACCTAACATTTAGCCTTGCACCAGCACGAGGTGTGTTACTCCACATCGGGGCGCTATCTCGATGCCGTGGGTGGCGGGCCCACGCCTTAACCCAGCGCCGTGGCGGAAGCCTACCTGACTCCCCACGAGGCACACAACATTGTATTGGACACGCTTAGACGCCTATTCCGTTACGGGATATAGGTAGCTCCTCTGAACAGTCCTCTAGTACATTCGTAGGCACTGCCCATACTACTCAGCTACCAAAATGCAAGGCTAAACATTAAGTAACTTAATCCACTATGGCTATCCCATACTAGCACATGTGGTTGTACTGTTTAACATGAGAAATGACACTAAGTTCGGTCCTTACGCAACCCAAGCAAACACTCCCCCTATTGATACACAACTATCACATATGTGTACCACTTGCTTGCCCAAGTCTAAAATCAGGTTTTTCATCATTTTAGTTCACAAATAACCTGTCGATGTTTTACACCGGCAATAAAACTATAGGGCTACTCGGCAAGGGGAAACTCGGTGGATTGCAGAGGAACACAAAGAGAGTTTATACTGGTTTAGGCCCTCGAGGTGAGGTAATACCCTACGTCCAGTTGTGGTGTAATTCCTCTGAGATGTTTGTCGATCAATGATCTCGTCGCCCCTTGAGGGGCACCCTGCCTCCCCTTATATACTGAGGGACAGGGGTACATGATAAGGATCCCAGCCGGATACGGCCAAGGGATTTCCTTCTTAGAGATAGAAACCTATCCGACTAAGACTGCTATTCCTTATCATTCAAGGTAAAGCCTGCCGGGTGCTATCTTATCTCTAATTACATGATTTGCCCCATACTCTATCCGAGTGGCCCATATACTGGTGATGAGGTACCCAGGGCCCATGGCCTCCATAGTAGCCCCTGAGACCTTCATAGTTGAGTCACAGCTGATGCCGAGTGCTCATCCTCCACGGTGAAGATTGCCCGAGTGCAATGCTCCCGAGTACTCTTTGTCCGAGTGAGTCTTCTTCTCGAGTCCTACTTCGTGTCAGCTGGCAACGAGGCTATGAAGGGCTTCATGTAGATTCATGGATAGTTTGCGCTGAATAGGCGCACCTATTAGGTGTAGCCCCCGACTTTGTGCTTAATTGTGGAGACAATTAAACATAAAATCAAAGATCTTTAACCTGGAAGTCTTTCCCGAGTAGATTACTACTGGTATATGAGACTCTTCGGTATCATGTCAACCGGAATATGATTTATAGTCTTGCCGAGTAGGAAACTACCCATATGTAGGACTTTTCGACTTCATGTCAGTCGGAATGTGTGTTTATAGTCTTGCCGAGTAGGATGCTACTCGTATATGGGACTCTTCAGCGTCATGTTAGCTAGAAAAGGGGGGTTTATAGTCTTTCCCGAGTGGCGTCCCACCCAAAAGTTAGACTCCTCCGCGTCATGTCAGCGGGAATAAGAAATTTATAGTCTCTTCCGAGTAGTGCACTACTCGAAAGTTAGACTCTTCAGCGTCATATCGGCTAGAATAATGTTGCTCATGGCAACTGATGGCCACGCATGTATGCCGAGTACCACTTTATGAAAATAAATCCACAGCGTGGTTAGGTGTACTCGAGAAAGATACCTGCATCCTCAATTTTAATGAAGACCAGCTTGTGATCCATGTAAGGATATATCCTCGAGACCTGGTGGATAAAACAGATCCCCAAACATATATGTTTAGCAATAAGGCTATCATGAAGCATATCTGTTTACCTCATCGGCTCTTGTTAGTAGCATCAGCGCTATAATTTCAACTCAGCCTGTGGGTGGCCCACATGGAGCATGCTACTATAGAAACTCATATCTTGGTGGCCCAATGTTGACTGTGTAGGCCCAAGCCCATTTAGTCAGCACCGACTCTATAAAAGGCGGGGAGAGAGAAAAAGATTCCTTCATCTTCCCCAAATCAGCCAATCGCTTCATCTTCCACCTTCGCGCCCAACTTTTCACCTCCCGCTCGGCTAGGGTTAGCTGCTGCTGTTCCCCATCCGAACTCGGGTGATTCCAATCCTCTTCGTCTGTTCCAAGCCCCCGATTCGCTTTTCCCCCAAATCTTTCCGCTCCCAATCATGCCGAAAGCTTCGGATCTTGCGGGTACGCCGGAGAATGCTTGGCCGATTTCGGATTGCGGCTCAGTGAAACTGAAGCTATTGGAGAATCAACTGAAGTTGCCCAGCCAAGAGGTGATCCGCTTGCGGCCGGCTAAGGGTGAGTCGGTCCCAAATCCCCAATCCAGCGAAACAGTAGTTTTTGCCTCTTTTTTCGATTGGGGTTTGTGTCTTCCCTCTTCCAATTTCTTCTGCCGCATCCTTGGCTTCTATAAGCTAGAGTTGGTGAATTTGAATCCCAACTCAATTCTTCAGATCTCCATATTTGTTACTCTCTGTGAGTGCTTTTTGGGTGTGGAACCCCATTTTAATTTCTTCAAGTATCTGTTCCACATCAAACCCCAGCCCTCCAAGAACAATATTAGTGTGATTGGGGGGGCTGGTCTCCAGCTGAGGAGTGATGGGAAGAAAACATATCATGATCTCCCCTTGAAATCTTCCTTGAAAGGCTGGCACAAGGAGTGGTTTTATTGCATAGATCTGGCTTTCTCCCTGCGTCCATTCACTGGCTCGCCACCGGTAGTTTTACCAAATTGGTCAGCAGATCCAACCTTTGAGGAGATAGGCCAAGTGCACCAATTGTTGGGGAAATTAGATGATCTCAAGAAAGCTGGCTTGACTGGACCTTGGGTGGCTCGTCGCTTCCTGACTCGGCGCATCCAGCCGCTGAAGCTGAGGAGCACATTTGGCTGGGCTTTTAAGGGCAAAAATGATCCTGACCGAGTGAGCAACGAGTTGGCTAACAAGCGCACAGTGACCGAGACCCTGTTCGGTTACTTCTCTAAAGGGGTGATCGCGACCGAAGATGATAATCGCCGGGTCACGGCCTATAGCTTCATTCGGCCCCGTACCAAGGTAATCTTTAACCTTCTTCTGTGACGAACACCTATGGGCCTGTATGTATGATTACCCGGCATTGTGTGATGTATTTTGTGGATTCTTCTGTAGTGGTGTGAAGAGTTTGATGAGGACTCATGCCCGTTGTCAACCGTCAAATCAAAGAAGAGGCCGAGGAGCCCCTCGGCTGCCCAACCCGACTCCAGGAGAGCGGGAAAGAAGCCTATTCTGTATCGGGGCGAGGGGGCCATGACACCACGCGTCGTGGCAGGAAGCCTAAAGATAAAGGATACCATCGCCGCGGCGCCCAGGCGATCAAGTCCTAGGTTGGGACTTGTATGGCCGAGCTCGACATTGGCGAGCCCGGCAAAAGCAACGCCGAGTGCACGATCCGAGCGGGATCCACCAAGCACGCGGGTCCCCAAGTCGGCTACGCCTCCAACGGGGCCACCTCCAGCTGCCACGTCTCTGCCGACTGATTCGCCAGCCGGGCCGACAACCGGAGGTAGCGCTCCACCAAGACCCGGATCACCCGGCAGGAAGCTGAAGTTCTCCAAGAGGTATGCTACTCTGAATCTTCTAGGATTCTTGTCTGTTGCAGTAGTGCCGATATCGATCTCAAGGAGACCGCACTGACTGCTCCCCTTGAAGAGCCTGCCCTAGCCGAGCTAGTGCCGGCGAACACACCCGCTGAGCCGGTGGTACCCCCAGTCGCGGAGACTAAGGTGGTCCCGACCTCGGGGCCGCTGGCACCGCCTGACCAAGGGGCCGTTGCTGAGGTCGCTGCCCCAGCCCCTGAGCCGACGCCCGCTGCAGAGGCCGTTGTCGGAGCCCCCGAGTTGGCCCCTGAGGCCGCAGAGAACGCCGATGTGGGGGCTGGGACCCCGTCTCCATCATGGTCATCGTCGTCGTCGTCGCTGCCGCCGGAGATCCCGAACCTTCCTCGGTTTGAAGCTCCTCTGCGTAGGCTCCCTCAGACATTCACCTGGACGGCGCCCGACGGAACCGTGAAGAGTTTCAAGCTTGATGAGGCCGCGGCGAGAAGGGAACACGAAAGCTTGCTTCGCGCCGCCATCACTGGGTCCCAGGGAGTCGAGGTATAATTCTTGTGGCAGAGTCATGGTGGTGTTCTTGTTTTGACGTTTGACTCCACTCTTGGCTTATTCTTTCCTTGAGCAGAAACTTGTCGATCACAATGAGGAGATGATTGAGATCTTAGTTGAAATGGCCCCCCACCTCACGGAATTAGAGCAACTCCGGGCGCTGAAGGCCACGATGGAGGAGTGCCACGCGGGGAGGGAAGCCTGGCTGAAGGACGCCGTCACCCAGCTCAGGGATGAAAATTGGGCCCAAGCCGTGAAGATCAGAGGTAAGTACCCCGAATGTGTCTTCCCGACTGAACTCTTGATGTATTTCTCCAGCGGCGTTGTTCCCGACTGCCCAGTTGTGTCTTGGCCGCACGGTTGAGTTCTTGACTAATCTGTCGTGCAGCCCTCGAAGCCGAGTTAAAGACCCGAACAGAGGGGGAAGCCCAGCTGAAGAAGGCGGAAGAAGCCAGAGCCGGGCTTGAGAAGGCCAAGGCCGACCTGACAAAAGCCAACGCCAAGCTCGAACGGGAAAAGGCCGAGTTAAAAGAGGCCACCGTCAAGCTCGGCGAAGAAAAAGCCGAACTGGAGAAAACCGTAGCCAAGTGGGAGGCCGACTACGAAAGTAAGTCCCCAACCTGACCGTGATCTTAACCAATCCATTAGTCATTCCATCTGCAACCGAACCTGACAAGTTTACTTGCCGGTGGACCTAGACAGACATGGGAGCCAATGTCCAGGCCTAGTATCAGTTCTACACAGAGGTGATAAGGGTCATCAGGGAGTCAAAGGAAGCCCTCGTCGGGTCCGTGAAAGGGCTCCTTGACCTGATAGATCCCAGCCCTGTGGGAACCAGTTGCAGCAGGATCCCCCAAATAGAGGCTCATCTTGAGGGTGCACCGAGTGCCTTGAAGAGGTACTCGGATGAGCATGTCATTGCCGGCGTGGCCCAGACCCTGGCGATGACCAAATCAATCTACCCAAGGGCAGACATTGAAGCCATCGGGGAGGGGTTTGCCAAGGAGATGACGCCCGAGGAGGCGCTGGAGCTGATATCCCGGGCGAGGCCGACTGTTGAGATAATCACCCGAGACCTGGGTCTGTAAGAGTAATGTATCATGTAGTCGGTATATATAAACTTTTGGGGAGAACATGTGTAAATATACGTGCACTGCCGCCAAGCTTATCACTTAGTCGTCATT
Source organism: Oryza meyeriana var. granulata (assembly GCA_003991445.1). Taxonomy (NCBI): domain Eukaryota; kingdom Viridiplantae; phylum Streptophyta; class Magnoliopsida; order Poales; family Poaceae; genus Oryza; species Oryza meyeriana. Next base: position 58,327 of record RYFJ01000178.1, on the reverse strand, counting down.
AGCTTTACTTGACCATGTAGTCTACGCCGAGTTAATCTGTCAGAACTTAATAAAATCGTTCAATGTAAGAAGCTGTACTCGGGCAAACGCGACAGTGGTGGTAAAGCTTTATAACTGGAGTAGGATAAGCTCGTATATTATTGACAGAACACATATATACATGCAGCCCCCGACTCACTACTCGGTTGATACAAGCGGCGTAGTGAGTTAGAGAAACTGTACACATGAAAAATTATAAGACTCAGGTATAGAAAGGACGTAGCTGTTCTATGTTCCATGAGTTTCTGATGAGAACGCCGTCTTCGGTCTTCAGTTGGTAGGCGCCTGGCCGCGTGACCTCGGCTATAATGAACGGCCCTTCCCAGATTGGGGATAATTTGTGCCTGTCTATGGTGGTTTGTATTTTCCTCAAGACGAGATCCCCGACCAAAAGGCACGGCCACGGACATTGCGGTTGTGGTAGCGACGCAAGCCTTGAAAATACCTTGCCGACTGGATTGTTGCGGTGTCCCTTACTTCTTCCAACTGATCTAGCTCGGCCAGTCGGGTATTATTTGAGACGTCTTCTGAGTAGGCCCGAACTCGCGGAGAGCCGAACTGTAACTCTATCGGTAGCATAGCCTCGGCACCGTAGACTAGGAAGAAAGGGGATTGCCCTGTTGCCCGACTAACCGTGGTTCTGAGAGACCAAAGAACAGATGGGAGTTCTTGTACCCACCGGCCCGCGTATGGTTGTAGTCGGTCGAATATCCTGGCCTTGATGCCTTGTAAGACCATACCGTTGGCTCGTTCGACCTGGCCATTGCTCCGTGGGTGTGGAACAGATGCATAGCAGATCTTGATGCCGAAATCTTCACAGAAGTCTTGAAATACGCCGCCTGTGAACTGAGTACCGTTGTCGGTGATGATGCAGTTAGGAACCCCGAATCTATATAGTATATTCAAGATGAAATCCATTGCTCGTGCCGCTGTTATAGTTGCAACGGGTTTGGCCTCAATCCACTTGGTGAACTTGTCAACTGCGACGAATAGATGTGTAAACCCTCCTGGCGTTTTCTTGAAAGGCCCGACCATGTTGAGCCCCCATACGGCGAATGGCCAAGAAATAGGGATAGTTTGGAGTTCCTGGGCTGGGAGGTTTGTTTGTCTTGCGTAGAATTGACAACCCTCGCACTTGCGAACAATATCCTTGGCATCTGTTACTGCTGTGGGCCAGAAAAATCCTTGCCGGTAAGCCTTTCCGACTAACGTCCTGGATGTGGCATGGTTGCCACATATGCCCGAGTGGATCGACTGCAGGATCTGCTTGCCCTCCTCGAGGGTGACAGAACGCATGAGGACACCGAATGCGTTCCTTCGGTACAGGTCTTCTCCGAATAGTAGGAAGCTTTTGCTTCGACGCTTGATTTGCTAGGCTTGACTGCGATCTTCTGGGAGTTCATCGTCCAGGAGAAATTCAACAACAGGAGTCCGCCAGTCTTGACATATGTGCAGCACCTCGTCTGTAGCCGGGGTAGGATCGCCTCCCGACTGCTCTGGTGCTGGTTTCTTCTTGACTGATGGCTCCATGAGTTGCTTGACAAAGATTCCGGTCAGAACTGCTTCTCGCTTGGATCCCATATTTGCCAGCTCGTCTGTCGTGTCGTTGTATTGACGCAGGACATGTGTTATTTCTAGCCCGTCGAACTTGTTTTCCAGCTTGCGAACCTCCTAACAGTATGCCGCCATGGTGTCATCGAGACAAGTCCAGTCTTTCATGACTTGGTTCACCACGAGTTGAGAATCCCCACGCACAACCAGCCGACGTATGCCGAGTGATATAGTGATGCGGAGCCCGTGGATAAGTGCCTCGTACTCGGCGACGTTGTGGGAAGCCGGGAAGTGGATTTGTAGAACGCACTTTAGTTTTTCGCCGGTGGGGGACGTCAATATGACTCCAGCCCTGGTGCCGCCGATCCGTAGAGAACCGTCGAAGTACATTGTCCAGTACTCTAGCTTTACTGTTGATGTAGGCAGTTGAACTTCTGTCCACTCGGTCACGAAGTCAGCTAGAGCTTGTGATTTAATTGCTGTCCGTGGCTGAAAGGTGATATCAAACGCCATCAACTCGAGTGCCCATTTAGCGATTCGGCCGGTGGCCTCGTGATAGTGAAGTACATCCTCGAGTGGAAACGCTATGACCACCGTGACTTGATGTGCTTGGAAATAATGCACCAGCTTCCGGACTATGAGAAGTAGGCCATATAACAGCTTCTGGACCTGCGGATAGCTCGTCTTCGAGTCGGCAAGCACCTCGCTGACAAAGTAAACTAGCCGTTGTATTTTTTGGATATGACCCTGTTAGGATCACTTGACCACCAGTACTGTGCTGACTACCTGAGCGGTTGCCGCCAGATATAGCATTAGCGGTTCTTGGGGCATAGGTGACGCCAACACGGGAGGTGATGTGAGAAATTGTTTGAAGTCTTTGAAGGCTTGTTGGGCGTCCGGAGTCCATTGGAAATTGTTCGCCTTTTTGAGTAGCTTGAAGAAGGGCATACCCCGTTTGCCCAGTCGGGAAATAAATCGGCTGAGTGCCGCCATGCAGCCTGTCAACTTCTGGATGTCCTTCTGGATAGTCGGGGGAGCCATGTTCATTATGGTGTTGAATTTCTCTGGGTTTTCCTCGATGCCACGATGCGAGATGACGAAGCTGAGTAGCTTGCCGGATGGCACTCCGAAGGCGCATTTTTCCGGGTTCAACTTCATCTTGAATCGTCGAAGATTTTGGAAGGTTTCTTCTAGGTCAGCGATGAGGTCTTCTTTGGACTTGGTCTTGATCACCACGTCGTCGACGTAGGCTTCCACGTTGCGCCTGATCTGAGTGTGCAGACACCGCTGAATTGCCTGTTGATAGGTTGCTCTAGCATTTTTTAGACCAAACGGCATTGTGATGTAGCAGTACGCTCCAAACGGCGTGATGAAAGATGTCTTTAAGCAGTCTTCCTCCCTTAGGCTGATTTGATGGTATCCCAAGTAGCAGTCGAGAAAACTGAGTAGGTCGCACCCGGCTGTGGAATCAACCACCTGATCTATCCTGGGAAGACCAAATGGGTCCTTGGGGCATGCCTTGTTGAGATCGGTATAGTCGACGCACATGCGCCATTTACCATTTTTCTTCCGGACCATAACTGGGTTTGCCAGCCAATCCGGGTGATAGACCTCCTTGATGAACCCGGCTGCGAGGAGCTTGGTAATCTCCTCCCGAATAGCATCCTTGCGGTCTTGAGCGAAGCGCCGCAGCCGTTGCTTGACTGGCTTGGCGTCTGTCTTCACATTTAGGGCGTGCTCGATTACCTTCCTTGGTACGCCCGACATGTCGGACGGTTTCCATGCGAAGATATCTTTATTGGCTTGTAGGAAGGTGACGAGCGCGTCTTCTTATTTGGGGTCGAGTCCGGTCCCGACTAGGGCAGTCTTGGAGGGGTCAGAAGGGTCCAGGGGGATCTTCTTTGTGTCAGAGTCCGCTGAAATTCCCGACTTCACCGCCTTTTTTGCCGGAACTTGATCTTGCTTGACTTCAGTTGTGATGGCTTGCCGAATGCTATCGCGCCCGACTGCCGCCTCTTGTGATTGAGCCAGTTCGTAGCTCTCCTTGTCGCAGGTGAGGCCTTGCTTGATGTCGCTGCGGAGGGAGAGGACTCCTGCTGGCCCAGTCATCTTGAGCACCATATATGTGTAGTGCAGATCGCCATGAATTTGGCGAGTGCCGGTCGTCCGAGTATCGCGTGGTACGCGGTCTTGAAGTCGGCAACCTCGAAGCAAACGTTTTCCGTGTGGAAGTTATCCCGCGTGCCGAAGGTTACTGGCAATGTGATCTGCCCAAGTGGAGTTGATGACAGGCCGGGAATTATCCCGTGGAAGGGCGCAGTACTCAGCCGTAGTTCTGATCGAGGGATCTTCATCTCGTCCAAAGTCTTGGCGAATAAGATGTTGAGCGCACTACCTCCGTCGGTGAGGGTTTTCTTCAACCTGATGTTTCTGACGACTGGGTCCAGGATGAGTGGATAACGTCCTGGGTGAGAAACCCGATCTGGATGATCTGCGTGATTAAAGGTAATGGCCATCTCTGACCAGCATAGGTACTGGGGGGTGTCCGTCGTAGAGACCGTGTTGATGTCATGTGCTGATAGCTTCTGTTTGTGCTTGGACTCGTACGCGGATGGCCCTCCGAAGATATGGTTGAGCTCGGCCTGAAGATCTTGGAAATTGTCGACCGGACCCTGATCTGGCTTCTCTTTGTCCTTGTCGGCACCAGATGATGAAGCCTGCTCGGAGGCAAACTTCTTAAGTATGTAGCAATCTTTGGCTGCATGCTTGCCCTTGGGGTGGAAGGGGCATGGCCCGCTTATGACTTTCTGGTAGTCGTTATTCTGCTGGGGCCACGACCCAGTGCGCTCCATGTTGGCCACCTCGTTGTCCAACTTCCGTTTGCGGCTGCCAGACTTGTTTTGAGACGGCTCGTTGTCGGCTTTCGCCTTCTGGTCTTTCTGTCGAGACTCCTTCTCGTTGAGGGCCTCTGCGACTGCTTTAGCCGAGTCGGCGTATTTGTTGGCCATGTCGAAAAGAGCCTGGATAGTGGGTGGTGGCTTCCGAGTGAACTTCACGATGAACGGGGCGTCCTTTACTCCCTTGCGGAAGGCAGCGATGACAGCCTCGTCGCGGATCATTGGGATCTTGTTGCGCTTCTCTTAGAACCTCTTGATAAAATCACGTAGAGACTCGTTCTTCTTCTGGTGTAGTTGATACAGATCGTGCTTAGAAGATGGCCTCTCGTAGGTCCCTTGGAAGTTGGCGATGAACCGTTCCCTGAGTTCTCCCTAGGAACCGATCGACCGCCTCGGGAGCCTAGTCAGCCATGTCCTCGCCGAGTCGGCTAGCGCGACTGGGAGGTAGTTGGCCATGGCTTTGTTGTCGCCCCCAGAAGCTCGAACTGCTAGGGTATATACGGTGAGCCAGGACTCGGGATTTGTTTTGCCATCATATTTTTCAATCCCTGTGGGTTTAAAACCAGTCAGCCAGTGGACGTCCTGTAGCTCCCGAGTGAAAGCTGGAATGCCTTCGTCTTCGTGAGGGCTCGGGCTTCGACCACGGCGGTTGAACCACTCGTGATGGAGACCGAAGCGCTCATTGTCATCCTCCAGTCGGCGGCGCCCGTCTTGTGTCGTTCGTGGCACCGAGCGTTGATAGTGTGGCGAAGGTCATGTTGTAGGCGCTCTCGGAGGTCTTGATTAGGCCGGCGATCATACTGGAGATGCCGCCGGTTGTCATTGCCGAGTGTGGTTTGCCTAGACTCCTCGTGTGGCCAACTTGAGCTGGCCGCCCAACCCGTGTAGACGTGGATGAGCCTGCTACTGGAGATCCCGACTGGTTAGTCGGTACCACAGTGTCGCCCGACTGCTGTTGATGTTGCTGGCAGGCGGCAGCCGTGATCATTGCTTTGATCTTGGTGATAGTTGGGGTGGCCTGGTGATCAGGCCCGAGCTGAAGCGTGTCCAGCAAGGTTGCGGCGGCCACAACATTCTGTTGTGGCATGACGAAGACGTTGTGATCGCCGACTTTGGTCTAGAGAATCTGCTACTGAGCTGCTCGCCCAGCCTTGCGTAGCTCGTCATTGCGAGCCTCGTGGTCAGCCTCCTCCTGCTATCGCAGTCGGCGTGCCTCCTCCTGTTGCTCTTCTTGTAGTCAGCGCACCTCGGATGGTGGTGTTGAAGCCATGAAGATCTCGCGGGGAAGGAAGAGACTCGCCAGACTGGAGTCCGAGCTAGCGTTCGAACCATTATCCGACTTGGAGTCGGACTCCGAGTAGTTTATCGCAGTGAGAACGACCCCAACCTCTCTAGATCCAATCTGAAACGGTGTTTGGCTGTGCCCAAACTGAATCGCAGGAGATCGGGTCTGTGGTGCGGGATGTAGATCCGCAGTGTCGCCAAGTCCGTGTGGGAGATTGACGATCTCTCCCCTTCTCGGACCAACCCGAGCTGGCTCAAGGCCTAGCGCAAGTCGGACACCGAAGGAGAGAGTTGTCCCCATACTCAGCGAAGTGAAGGACTGCCGGAGTAAATTGCTGAAGGAGATTGCGGCGTCCTGTGGGCCGACTGGCGCAACGTCGGCTGGTTCCTCGATCGGCTGGATTGGATCTACTTCGGCCAAGGTAAGGTTGCTAATCTGGTCGGCAATGAAATCAAGGCTTCCAAATGAGATAATGTCTCCAGGAGAGAACTTGTCGCCGTCGATTTTGGTTGCTGGATCCATCGAGTTTGCAGATGTGAAACTCGCTGGAGCCCCTACCTGGCGCACCAACTGTCGATGTTTTACACCGGCAATAGAACTATAGGGCTACTCGGCAAGGGGAAACTCAGTGGATTGCAAAGGAACACAAAGAGAGTTTATACTGGTTCAGGCCCTCGAGGTGAGGTAATACCCTATGTCCAGTTGTTGTGTAATTCCTCTGAGATGTTTTTCGATCAATGATCTCGTCGCCCCTTGAGGGGCACCCTGCCTCCTCTTATATACTGGGGGCCAGGGGTATATGATAAGGATCCCAGCCGGATACGGCCAAGGGATTTCCTTCTTGGAGATAGAAACCTATCCGACAAAGACTGCTATTCCTTATCGTTCAAGGTAAAGCCTGCTGGGTGCTATCTTATCTCTAATTACATGATTCGGCCCATGCTCTGTCTGAGTGGCCCATATACTTGTGATGAGGTACCTGGGGCCTATGGCCTCCACATAACCAGAGGCTTCACCTCTGTCCAGAAGTTATAAAATTCCCATTTTCAAGGTATATAGTGATCACTGTAGTATTTAGCATGTTACTAAGCATGTCTAGGCATAAGCAAGTGTGTTAACTTAACATAGACCCCCATGAGTACAAATCAAGTACTCTAACCAAGCCTAAGGTTACAAACAGCAAGAAGTACAATGTTTTAAGGTGGATCATGCAACTAATAGGTTATAACTACCATTTACCACAATTCAAATACCGTTATTCACAAATACGCATGCAATTTTACAAACAACACATTTCATTTCCCAAAACAAAGGATTCAATTTGTTCAAAGAGGTGGGGAGAATACTTGCCTTACTCTTGAGTACCTAGAGCAACCTTTACTTCACTCGTTCACCGACTTTGAATTCATTCTTTAAAAGAAAATTATCGTACGATCGTATAAATAACAAATAATGCGAAAAATCCAAAATGCTCTAACATGCATGAGATTTATATCTTAGGTTCCTACTGATCTAAAGTGAATTTAGGTGAAGGAATTTCTATTTTATCAGCTTCCAATTTGGAGATATTAATTTTATAAGTTTTAAGCTTCTATACGGTATTTATACATATAATTTCATATACATGTGTTTTAGGACTATGTTTCTATGAAATATAACTTTATATATTTAGAGAAGGATGTGCTGTGAACTTATTTCCATTTGGGTGTAACTCATTTAGAGTTAAAATGGAGTTTATATAATTTTTAGAAATTATTTTACTTTTTATATTCTATATGAAACATTTATACTTTGTATAAATCATAAAGATGTTTTATGTACAGTATTTTAGCTAATACTGTGCTTTTCAGAAGTGAGAGAAAAATTTTTTGAAGCTAACAAATTTGGTTTCATATTATTTGGAGATAATATGAATTTCCTATGAATTTTGGAAGTCAATACATATTATGTATTCTAATTTATGTATTTACCTATTACAAGTTTTATATAAGTGTCTTTCATATAAATAAAATTTTGTTTTAGTTCACTGCAGTAAAGATCAATATTTCTTGAATTTACCAAACCTTAATTTATAGTAATGAGAAATAGTTAAATTTTTATATAAGGTTTATGTGTTTTATGATTTTTATTACTTTTAAGGAATTTTTATGTACTGATTACCCCAGATTTTATTCTACAGGAATAAAGTTCATAATCCTGTGATTCCAGGAAAATTTGATTCATCCAATTTGGAGTTAACATAAATTTGTTATGGATTTTACAACTTTACTCATTTTTCAGTTCAACAAATAATACATTTAATCTTTTCTTAAGTTTTCTCATATTTTAAAATGGTTGGGTCCAGTGGTCAGTGAAATCAACTTTGCATAAAGGTCCTTGGGATTTTGGGAAATACATCCCGCAATCCTCGGCCCTCTGACCAGTAGGGCCCACACGTCATAGAGACGAAGGCCGAGCCGGCAGGGTAGGGCAGAGGCGCGTGCAGCCAGCGATGTTCTCGCCGTCACCGGCGACGAACGGCGCAGTGGATCGTGGTGTGCCCAAAAGTAAAAAGGTAGAGGACTCTATGGCGCACCTATCGGTGGTCGTTCCGCCACCGGCGGTGACCGGAGCTAGGCGCAGTGGCGACGCGAGCGGCGGAACACTTCGGGACGCTGAGGTAGTTTCGGTTACGCCTGTGATTTGGTCCAGCCAATGCATGCATAAGATATTAGAGGACTCTAGGAAGCTTACCCAGTGGTCATGCATGGTGGATAGGTGGCGGTGAAGATAGAACGGCGCGGCGACGGCTCAGCGGCGGTGGAAACAGCAGAGCGATGGCATCAGATCATTTTGGTCCACGACGACTGGGGATACGGCATCGACCAAGTTAGTGAAGCTCCAGGGAAGTTACTGGAGTGGGGAATCGAGAGGAGGCTAACCAAAGAGGACGAATCAATGGCGGCGGCGACGACTTGACCGGAGGGGAAGAAGACGGCGTCGATCTCGAGCTCCATGGCGCCATGGCTTGATTCCTTCAGTTAGTGGGCTTCTGGAGGCGAGGCGACGTCGTTGGCACGGTGACTCGGTATGCAGCGCTCTGGAGTGGCCGGAACAGTGACGACATTGCGGCGGCGCTCTCTGGACCAAAAACGAGGACGGCTGTGACTTCGGCCGGCTGTTCCTAGGGCAAGGAAATACAAAAATGGATTGGTTAGGAGATGGTGATCACGTTCCAGTGGTTAGGGAAGGACAGCGTTCACCGGAATTGAATCGGGTTGGATCGAACAGTTGATGGTGTTGGGGAAGACGACTCTGTTGCCGGCTATTCCGAGGTGGTTTTCCTAGTTTTTCCCATGGAACAGACAGAGGGAGAGATGGGGAAGATGATGGCGAGGTGGCTGGTCAAATAGTGGAACTTGACATGGAGGGGGTCGGCCATGGTATCTCTGGTTGGTGCCGACGCGTGGGATGTGGTGTGGCAGCGTTCCTGGGCATGTGGGCGAGCTTGGGCGGTGTCTTTGACTGTCAGGTGGGTCCTGGGAGTCAGTGGGTCCCACTTGGCAGTGAAATAGGGAGAGGAATCCTCTAGAGACTAAGTGTGGGAGGCTGCATGAACAGCTGTCTTGCACTGATGATTTTGCCGAGTTGTAGAAGGTTTATGGGGTTGGAAAAATTCATGTGTTTAGGTGAATATATGTTCTAGCAAACTGCCAAGTTTCAAAGCTAGAGACCTTATATTTTTAATGTGGCAAAAAGATGAAATAGGCATAGTAACACAGTTTTTCTGCGGTCCAATTTACTTCCTAGTGCATTGCACTTATCATTTTATGTGTTTCTTTTGAGAATTAACTTATGCCAATTTTTCTGGTTGTAGGATACATTATGGTACACATTTTGGAAGAAGGGAACTGCCTGGTTAATCTTCATTTTTATTTGTTAATTTTAAAAGTATACCAATTTATTTTAGCTAGCTTCCTAGTTGTGCTATATTGAGAGATTTTATTGAAGTATTTACTGAAGTGATAAAATCATGGAAAATTTATAGTAGACTAAATGGGTTGTATAGGGCTTATAAAAATTTTACCATGATTTTAGGTTAAACGAATTATTTTTAGAAATTACTTAGGCTATGCAAATGCATATGCATCCTATTATGAAAGTGCACTTTAAGATCCAAAAACAATTCAAAAGAAAGCATGCACATGAAATGGTAATTAATTTATTTATCTCCATATTTTTATGTCAAACTTTTATCTATACATATTTAGTCATATTACCTTTTATTATTTATATTGTGACTTAGGGTAAGTCCCTAAGTAAACTAAAATTTTAACTTCAAAAGCTCTAGTGCTTTCCCCTTTTTTAAAAAATTACTTCAGTAGTTTACCTCTGATTATTGATCCCTGGTTTGGAAATTATAGAGTTTTACTCTCGAGGTCTTTTTGTTAATTTGTTTTGGTTAGAATTTCGAAAGTCGAAATTCTGGTATGTTACTGCTAACCCAATGAAGTGGGGGAGTAGCGGATTGGAATTTTTCGTAGATGTCCGTAGACTACTTATTTGCCTAATTCCGACTCCGTATGTGAAAGTTATGGCTGTTTCAAGGAAGGTCCTCCGTATCAGTATTTTGGTGGAGGTTGATTCAGAATCAGGTGGTGAAACCAAGGATGATATGGTGGCGGTGGCTACTGGGGAGGTGGATGGAGATGTAGGGTGATCAAAGGACGTGATATATGACACTAAAACAGAACACACGATGACCAACACTTGCACAAGATGGTTAGTATACGGGAAAAACAGAGACAATGGTGGTGGTGCCTAGGGTTTGTGGGGTACGGCGGATAGATCACGAACTGGACTCAAACACAATCTAAGCCAGCAACCAAACTTGACCTAGGACTTAAACTTAACACTACGGACTCTGAAAGTGTTGACGCCGAAAACCGCCAGGGGCCGACGATCTGGTTAGGGGTCTATAGACACGCGAAGGCCTAGGAGATTTGCTTCACTCCAGTGCAGGTCCTAAAATTTTGAGGTTCGTAGGCATGCCAGTCAATTTGACCCTGCAATTGACTAGGAGATAGAAAATATTAAATCAATGAGCCAATCGGCTGTAAGCCGATCTGGACTCGTCTCATCGGCCGATGGCCGATATAAACTGTGGCACTTATACACCGACTGGAAGCCGATGATGGCATGAACAGCAACTAATAATAATAAGCAAATATTGAACTAGCTGATTGCCGAAGGAATACTGGAAAATCGGCTGTAAACTTGATAAAATAAATAGGCAGAATGTATAAATAAATGGATTGAATAAACTTCAGCCGATTGCGATAGTAGTTACTAGCGCCGCCCAAAAGGTGCTGCCCCGCGCCTGTGCCTGGGTCCCGTGCTCGTGCTTGAGTCCTTGCATGCTGTTCGTGCTCGTGCCTGGGCCCTTGCTCGTACCCGCGCCCGGGTCCTCACCTGCTGTTCGTGCCCGGGTCCTCGCCATAGGGAAAAACTGAGATATGCAATTTCGTGCTGCCCCAACTTGGCAGCGATTTTCTAAACATGTTTGTGGCAAATCGGCTGGATATAAAGATAACTTATCGGCTAAACACTTCGATAAAATATCGCATAAAACCCATCAACTCATTAAGAGTAAAGTTATTATCACCAGTCTAGTAGATCGGACCCAACCATTGCAGCACAGACTGATGATCATAACAAGACCTCGATAGGCCGATAAATCTAATGCGATCGTGATGTAAAATATGATAACTTATCGGCTATGCATCCCGATAAGACGCTTGCGCAAAAAATATCAACCTAGCACGAATGATTTATCACTGGCAGTTTAGTAGGTCGGACCCAACCGATGCAGCACAAACTGATGATAAATCGCTCCCAGTAAGCCGATACGATCTACGCACGCGTGATGTGATATACCTAATCGATCTATGAGATCAAACTAAACTGATGCAGCCATAGACAAAACAGATATATCGTGGTAAGCCATTCACCGTGAACCGACTAGAATATCGGACTTAACCGAGGAAGTCCTAGCCGATGCGGTGGCCGGGATGACGAGACTTACCCTCTCGCAGGAGGTAGAACTTAACCGATGCAGCCCGGTTCGAGAAGCAAGAACCCGTCGAAGGGGTGGCGATGCGCCGAAATTGTATTGATCTCATTGATGTAGATAGATTACAAAGCACCCAGGCATACGTATTTATACGCCGAGTTGATACGATTCCTTATTGGACACGGCACACGATTTCCTAATTACAGAAGGAAACATTAACAGGACCCGACCGGACACGAGATCAGGTTTCCTAAAGATAAAATATTAATTTGCCTAATTAATAATCTGCCATATTGCGGTCTTCACGGCTCTTTCCTGGATTCGACTTCCTTCTGGAGCAACCTCCGTTAGTTAACATCAACTTTCTCCTTAGCCGAATCTGATACAGAGCCATACGAAATTTTGGCGTTAACACATGCCCCCCAATTTTGGAGTTCTTCTATAGGACTTCGAAATTCTTTTATTTTGGGCCTTCAGATTCCTTCCATACCGAGGCGGCCCAAGGTAGCCCACTTGTCTTAATTGTTTGAAACAGTGCCAACGGCCTCGATTCCCGCCCGGTCATCATGCCTCTATAAACCGCTTCGTCTCCCTAGCCTTTTTTACGCTTTCACATCACCAGAGCACTACCGCTTCATCTTCCGAGACCTCGACGAACTCCGGCGAACTCAGACGAACCGTTGCAGCTCTCTCCTTCAGCCGCTGATTCCCGCTCTTCTTCTCTTTGCGCAATGGCATCAGCATCCGCAGTCCCTGATGTAATCTTTCTGCCCGATTGTTTTCTCTGATCTTGTAGCCTAGACGAATCCAATCTGCCATGTTCTTCACCTGTTTTTCATCGTGTTCTTATTTACTGTAGAACCTTAGAAGCCAAATCTTAATCCCAGCCACCGATTACCCAAATTTCTTCTATCATGGCCCAATGGGTAGCGAGGATCCCACAGATTTCATCAGCGCCGAGACCCAACGCATTCCTTTCAAGAACTCCGCCATGTTAGTCAGCGATTGGACCAATAGCTTCAGATCATGGCCGAGCAATCTTCCTGGGTGGAAGGACTGGTATATCAGAGTATCGGCCGCGAAGAGAACCCTTTGGGAAGAATCAAACATCAGCCACTGCATCAACCTTTCTCTAGCCGATATGGAAAGGAACGAACCTTTGCTTGCATCGGCTTCATATTTCTGGTTAGACGCCCTCAACGCCTTCATGTTCGGGCATGGGCCGATGACCCCCACCTTGATGGATGTGACTATGCTCACCTGCCTCGACACGACAAATTACATCAACCCCTTCAAGCTCCGATTCAAACCTGCTCATCAGCTTCAAGTGAAGAACATTGGTGGCTGGTCCAGGTATATATCAATCCACAACAAGGGAACTGGACCAGTCGACGATCGGGAACATGTCGCCTGTTTGAACTTGTGGCTGGAACGGTTTGTTTTTGGTGGTTTGTGCAACTATGGCTCAACGTCTACACCTCCAAGGCCTTTTCTAAGACTTCTTTTCTTAACCAATCATTTCCAGCCGATCATACAGAAGACCAGGAACCCACTTACCGCCGATGTATCTCCATGGGCGAAGCTGCATCGGCTCTTCCTGGCGGCAAGATAACACCTGTTGGACTCAGTCAATGGTTCAAGGGGTTTTATTACGGCTTCACCAAGGAGGCCACACTTTGGTTTGCATACAATGATGCATCATCAGTCGAAATGCCTTCCAACTTCAACCCACTCGATGCTCTGGAAGATGATGAGTCGAAGGCCATATTTCTATCGGCCGTTACCCCCTGTCTGCTGCTGACTGGCTTTTCTCTGGGCCGATCACAACCATCATATGAATTCTACCATCCATCGGTCGGCTCTCGTCAGCTTGGTCTTGGTCAACTTCCAATCGGCCTATTCTTCATCGATAAACTTCAGGCCCGGGGCAATGTCAACAATGCCCTAGAGTATGATCGGATGCGGACCTTAACAGAATCTCTACCTCTGGGTGCCGCCACCGAGGTGAATGTATGTATCGCCAATACAAAGCTTTTTGCCCGATGGTGGTCAGAATGGAGGAGACATCTATTTAACTTAGCGGCCATCCACTATTGTTCTCGCCTCAATGCCGACTACATCGAATCCGATGAAGAGGTAACACCCATAAGCCTTAATCATCATCTCCGATCATTTCTCACTCTTAATTTTGCAGGCTGCCAACGTCGAGCCCCCAACGACAAGCACTAGTGGCCGGCCGATGCTAGTGCCCGCTGTACATTTCCAAACTTCTAGCAATCTTGACATCCTTTATAGTACCTGAAGCAATCATCCAGCATTGTTGGCCAAAAGTATCCTACTCTTCTCAGCAACCACTTCATCTTATGAGCCGATTGATGAGTCCCACAAACGCCCTCATGCACTTCGCACATAGCCACTTTGGCTTCTTCCAAATTCAGGCATCTCAGCAGAACTCCTTCAAAAGTCCGATAATATAAGTCCCCATCAAGCAACACATATTTAGTAGCTTTATACCGAAGCTTCCTGGAAACCGATTGCGACGGATTTTGTAGATAACCAATTATTTCCTGTCTCCAATCATTGGCTTTATCCTGAATATCATTATCGGTTATTTCAACCTCAACCTGTCTATTCAGCCGATAACTAGAAGCAATTTGTGCAAGATCATTGGCTTCTAAATTCTGTTCCCTAGGGATATGATCCACTGATACCATCTTGAAATCCTTCAACAAATCTGTACATTCCTCATAATATGATCTCAAAACATCATCCCTGCACTCATATTCCCCAGACAACTGCTTGATCACCAACAAAGAATCACCAACAATCTCTATGATATCGGCTCCGATCTCCTTTAAAAGTTGAAGTCCTTTCAGCATCGCTTCGTACTCTGCCTGATTATTGGTCCGATAAGGTTTAATTGTAAAAGCAAACTCAAAACTTGCCCCCCGAGGCGATACAATGACTAAGCCGATACCAGATCCATGCTTGCAAACCGATCCATCAAAAAACAAAGTCCAAATGACCGGCTCCACATAATCTTCGTGAACCCCTCTGTGTTGCACAATGAAATCGGCCACCACCTGTCCTTTGATCGCTTTAGCCGATTCATATCTCAAGTCAAACTCAGTCAAGGCAAAGATCCATTTACCAACTCGCCCTTTCAAAACTGGCGCCGACAACATATACTTCACCACATCGGCTTTGCAAACCACCGTGCATTCAACCGATAGGATATAATGCCTTAACTTCGTGCATGAGAAATATAGACAAAGGCATAACTTCTCCACCGCAGGATATCTTGTTTCAGCATCCAAAAGCCTTCTGCTTAGATAGAACACGACTCGCTCCTTGCCTTCAAACTCTTGAATTAAAACAGACCCGATGGATTTCTCATCGGCTGATAAGTATAATTTGAACGGCGCTCCTTTCTGCGGCAGAATTAGAACAGGTGGGGAACTCAAATAACTCTTAATTCCATCAAATGCCTTCTGCTGATCTGCCCCCCACACGAACTCTTGATCGGCTTTCAACTTCAATAACGGAGTAAAAGATTCAATTCTTCCTGACAAATTTGATATGAATCTCCTTACAAAATTAATCTTGCCGATCAATGACTGTAACTCTGTCTTGTTGCTTGGTGGCTCTATAGTCTTAAGGGCTCTGATGCTCCGTTGGCTAACTTCAATTCCTCATTCATGAACCATAAAACCCAAAAACTGTCCAGCCGATACACCAAAAGCGCATTTATTGGGATTCATCCTTAGTCCGTATTTCTTGGCCCTTTCCAGCACTTTTCGCAAATCGGCTATATGGCTTTCCTCACTCTTAGACTTAACCACCACATCATCAATATAAATTTCCACTAACAAACCGATGAGATCATGAAATATATAATTCATCGCCCTCTGATAAGTCGCACCGGCAGTTTTCAACCCAAACGTCATTACTACCCACTCATATAAGCCGATAGCTCCAGGACATCGAAACGCAGTCTTATGTATATCTTCTTCAGCCATAAAAATCTGATTATATCCTGCATTGCCATCCATGAAGCTAATAATCTTGTGGCCTGACGCTGCATCCACCAATAAATCCGCTATCGGCATCGGGTACTCATCCTTAGGGGTAGCTTTATTTAAATCCCGGAAATCGATACATATCCTCAATTTTCCATTCTTCTTTTCTACCGGGACGATATTAGAAACACACTCAGGATATCAGCACGGCCTTATAAACTTGGCATCATATAACCTTGTAATCACTGCTTTGATTGGCTCATATAATTCTGCCTTAAACCTCCTTGGAGCTTGTTTGAACGGCCGATATCCTGGTTTAATGGGTAGCCGATGTTCAAGAATTGATCGGCTTAATCCTGGCATCTCATGATACTCCCAAGCAAAACAATCCTAATACTCCTTCAACAATGTTATCAATTCTTCTCGAAGTTTAGGGCATAACTTTTTGCTTATGTACGTCGGCCTTGGCTTATCTCCTGGTCCTATGTCGATCTCCTCTAAGTCATCGGCCGACGTAAATCCTTGTCCCGGTTTCCCCTCGACATCTTCAATGGAGCCCATCAGAGTAACAACTCGGAGCCGACTTGCTGAATCGGCTGTATCCCTTGGCTGGCAACCTTAAGATTATCTCCTTCCCACATTTTCCCGGACAAACAGTCAACTCCATCGGCCTCCCAGACTGGCAAATCGGTCATCGCAATGTTGGTTGACCGATCTACTAGGACTACCTCGACTTGATCTCCTTGCCACTGTATCAAACATTGATGCATCATCGAGGGCACGCAACAGTTCGCGTGAATCCAATCCCTGCCAAGAAGCAGACTATATGACCCTTTTCCATCGATAACGAAAAACGTGGTAGGTAATGTCTTGTTTCTCACTGTCAACTTCACGTTTAACACGCCTTTCGCCTCTGATGAATTCCCACCGAACTCTTTTAACACCATATTCGTCTTGATCAAATCTTCGGTAGTTTTCCCCAACTTTCGAAATGTAGCATGAGGCATTAGATTAACAGCTGCTCCCCCATCAACTAGCATCTTCGTCAACGGCTTCCCATTCACATAGCCCTTGATATATAATGGCTTTAAGTGCCGATGCTCTGATTCCTCAGGTTTATCAAATATAGCCTGATCGGGTTGCAATGTTAGCTGAGCGAAAACTTCTTCATTGCCGTCCTCGTCTGATGAGAGTGCCTTGTATTCTTGAGGCAAAAAGAAAACCATATTTACTGGAGCTGATGGATCGACTTCATCGTCCTTCCTCTTCACACGCCATACTCATTTAGTTCTCTTATGACGATGATCGGCTTCTCCCTGATCTTGCCTCTGTTCTTCCTGTTGCTCTCAGTGTCGTAACCGTTGTGCCCTTCTCTTCTGATTATTTGTGAATATTCCGCTAGGACACCAATGAGGATTTTGGACTTGTTTTTCATGTACTTCCTCTTTATTTTCTTCAAAGAATTCTTCGTGAACCGGCCCTAATCGGCTATGTACGGATGCTCATCTCTTAGGTGGCCGATCTTGCGAAAAACTTTCCTGCTGATCCCGCTGAAATCTCAGATTATCGCACTCAGGGCAATCTTCAATTGATGGCAATCTCATCCCTTGATCCCAGCAGAATTGGAAGAACGGACAATCCCAATGTGGATTATATCTTTCCCTGTCTGGCTCAATCCATTGCTCTTCGTACTTTGAATATTTTTCTATCATGCCTGATGAAGTAATCCTCGATTTTCTATGATCCACATGCCTTCCTTTATCGGCTTGAGTCCTTGACAACGATCCCGCATAAACCATGTCCACGGGGAACGGGTGTCTGTCGATTTTCATCGGCTTTTTGTCTTCAAATTTGATCCTCCCTTGTTCAACAGCTGATTGAATTTGTTGCCGAAAAACTTTGCATTCGTTGGTGTGATGCGATATCGTATTGTGCCACTTGCAATATCTTTTCTTCTTCAGTTTTTCGGCTCATGGAATCACGTGATTCGGCGAAAGTTGTATCTGCTTCTCTTGTAGTAGCAGGTTGAAGATCTTATCGGCTTTATTGACGTCGAAGTCATATCGCTCCTCTTTGCCGATATCCTTGACCCACGGGCATGATACTGATTTTTTGTTCCTAGCCCACTCCGCCAATCCGACTTCAACATCGGATCCCTCATCGTCTGAGTCCGATGAATAAACCTGTACCTGAGCAACCCTTCTCTGATATTTATCTTTTTTCGCCTCTTGAAATCGGCTTTCATGAGCCAATACCTTCTGTACCAGGTGCGCCAGGGACTCGAACCCCTGTGATGAAAACCTCTCTTTGATTGGTGCTAAGAGACCCTGGAAAGCCAAATCGGCTAGAAGTCCATCGCTCAGGTTCAGACTGTAACATCGGTTTCTAACATCCCAAAATCGTTGAATATATTCCGGTACTGTTTCATCTGGTCGTTGCCTAACCGATGTCAAATCTGTCAGTCTCATCTCATGGATTCCTGCAAAGAAATATTTGTGAAGCTGTTTTTCTAGATCGGCCCATCCTCGAACTAAATTCGGTGGCAATGAAGAGAACCATGTAAAAGCCGATCCAGATAGCGACAAGGGGAAAAACCTAACTCTCAGAGCCTCTTCAGCCGACGCCTCTCCGCACTGTGCCAGGAATTGGCTAATGTGCTCTACTGTAGATGTGCTGTCTTGCCCTGAGAACTTAGAGAAATCTGGGACTCTGTATCGGTGTGGTAATGGGACTCTGTCGAACCACTCAGGATATGGATGCTGATACATAAATGTTTGCTCCTTGGGCTTGATCCCAAATTGTTCCCTTACTATCTCTGCAACCCTTGCCGACAAATCTTCTTCCCTCGGGTTGTCCTGTTGATACTGTATAGGTGGAGTTGGTTGCCGGTTCTGTCTAGGATATTCTCTCTGGTAACTACCTGGATCGGCCCCACCTCCTTGATAATTTTGTTGATATCCCCCATAATAAGCAGACCGATGGTATCCAGCAGGAATATCCTGTTGCCCCCCAGCCTGGTCTGCATAAACAGGTTTTTCGGTATGTCTCTGTTTATCCCATAAGTAACCTGATTTGGCTCCGTCTTTGGCGGGAGATATACAGGACCTCGAGTAGGCTCTTGAACAATTGATCCATCCACTATTTTCTTGATAAGATTATGCAGCGTGTTCACCAGGATCCTGGATTGATTGATGAGCACGTGATGTACTGCTTCGTTCACCATCTCCTGTAAGGGTTTTACTGGTGGACTTTCAAGTGGTGTGCGGCTCGATTCTCCGACCAAAACTGGTTTCGGAAATTGAGATTTCTAAATCGGCCCTTGTCTTGTCATGCCAAAAGATTCCAAGCAAAGCTTCTGAAAATTGGCCATATTCTGTTTGACTTGCTGTTTTTGTTCTTCAGTTAGATCTTCCATAGTGACCGGAATCATATTGTCTTGTTTGATCTCTTTTCCGGCCATGTTGAAATTCCGATCGAGACTTTGTGTTGAAACTTCGCGTCCCACCAGGCGTGCCAAAAACGTGTTGACGCCGAAAACCGCCGGGGGCCGACGACCTGGTTCGGCGTCTGGAGACACGCGAAGGCCTGGGAGATTTGCTTCACTCCAGTGCAGGTCCTAAAATCTTGAGGTTTGTAGGCATGCCAGTCAATTTGACCCTGCAATTGACAAGGAGATAGAAAATATTAAATCAATGAGCCAATCGGCTGGAAGCCGATCTAGACTCATCTCATCGGCCGATGGCCGATATAAACTGTAGCACTTATACACCGAATGGAAGCCGATGATGGCATGAACAGTAACTAATAATAATAAGCAAATATTGAACTAGCCGATTGCCGAAGGAATACTGGAAAATTGGCTGTAAACTTGATAAAATAAATAGGCAGAATGTATAAATAAATGGATTGAATAAACTTCAGCCGATTGCGATAGTAGTTACTAGCGTCGCCCCAAAGGTGCTGCCCCGCGCCCGTGCCTGGGTCCCATGCCCGTGCCCGAGTCCTTGCATGCTGTTCGTGCCCGTGCCTGGGCCCTTGCTCGTGCCCGCGCCCAGGTCCTCGCCTGCTGTTCGTGCCCGGGTCCTCGCCACAGGGAAAAACTGAGATATGCAATTTCGTGCCGCCCTGACTTGGCAGCGATTTTCTAAACATGTTTGTGGCAAATCGGCTGGATATAAAGATATCTTATCGGCTAAACACTTCGATAAAACATCGCATAAAACCCATCGCCTTATTAAGAGTAAAGTTATTATCACCAGTCTAGTAGATCGGACCCAACCGTTGCAGCACAGACTGATGATGATAACAAGACCTCGATAGGCCGATAGATCTAATGCGATGATGATGTAAAATATGATAACTTATCGGCTATTCATCCCGATAAGACGCTTGCGCAAAAAATATCAACCTAGTAGGAACGATTTATCACTGGCAGTTTAGTAAGTCGGACCCAACCGATGCAGCACAAACTGATGATAAATCGCTCCCAGTAAGCCGATATAATCTACGCACGCGTGATGTGATATACCTAATCGATCTATGAGATCAAACTAAACTGATGCAGCCATAGACAAAACAGATATATCGTGGTAAGCCGTCCACCGTGAACCGACTAGAATATCGGACTTAACCGAGGAAGTCCTAGCCGATGCGGTGGCCGGGGTGACGAGACTTACCCTCTCGCAGGAGGTCGAACTTAACCGATGCAGCCCGGCTCCATAAGCAAGAACCCGTCGAAGGGGTGGCGATGCGCCGAAATTGTATTGATTTCGTTGATGTAGATAGATTACAAAGCACCCGGGCATACGTATTTATACCCTGAGTTGATACGAGTCCTTATTGGACACGGCACACTATTTCCTAATTACAAAAGGAAACATTAACAGGACCCGACTAGACACGAGATCAGGTTTCCTAAAGATAAAATATTAATTTGCCTAATTAATAATCTGCCATACTGCGGTCTTCACGGCTCTTTCCTAGATTCGACTTCCTTCTGGATCAACCTCCCTTAGTTAACAGCAACTTTCTCCTTAGCCGAATCTGATACAGAGCCATACCAAATTTTGGCGTTAACAGAAATAGAATTATGCAAAAAGGCTAAACGTGGTTGTAGGACAGGGAAAAACCTATGACTACCAATTTTGTTTTTGTGGCTTTTTCTGGACTCTAGGTATAGTAAACAAAGATTGAAACAAGACGGAAAAGATTATACCTAACGGGCAACCTTCGCTCTGATACCACTTGATGGCAACGGGGTGCCCGATCTTCCGTTAGGTAAGGATAACTCTCAATTTGGTGGAGAATCGACACTCACGATCCGGCTTCTGTTCACCAAGACCCGAACCCTGCAATCGCAGTACCACGTCTCCTCTCGTTATCAACCATGCGCTGCCCGGTTGACCTCTCCACGAAGGCTAATCCCTGCATGCGAATCGAAAAACACAAGCAAGAACAAGAAAGATTGCAACTCAACTTGCAGATGAATGATTATACTCTCGAAGTTGGGGTCTCACAAACCGATAAACGGCGAAACTGTTCAGAGACAGAATAATCTAAGCAAAACCCACCCTAAACGGTGGCGGCTGCTGAATATATATGAGTTAGGACGTCCTAGGGTGAGGGTTTGCCCTGTGAGGGCCGCACTCCTCATGGGTTTAGCCCACGACACAAATACAAAGTCCAAAGGCCCAAACTGACTCGAACAGAAAAAATAATGCAACTTGTTTTGATGATTCTGAATATCTCAGGGGGAGTTTTGGCATGAAACCAAAACCATCTGAAAATAGACTTCATAAGCTTTCCAACAAGTACTTGTAGGCCGTGTAACTCCTTCTGGATCAAAAATTATGGCCATTTGAAGTTGATGCTGTCTCCCAGCCCGAAACTGAATCAGTTTCGAAAATAGGAGTTTACTTGCACTTGTTGTCTCCACTTTAATATTTGGTTTCTTGAGCTATTCTCCATGGTCTTCTCTTAGGTTCCTAATAATAATAAAATCATCACAAGAATTAAATAGCATGCCATTCATAGAAATATTTCCATATAAGCTTAGGAACGCATTCACCTGGCGATTAAGTTGACGGGCACGTGCGCGAGTAATTGGTCCTTGGATCTGTGGTGCATCTTGTTCAACATGAGGAGGTTGTAAGTGTGTATCTAAAGAAGTGATGTCCTCATCAGAGATTGACAATGTCTTGCGGGGTAATGATAAAATAGGATCCAAAGTAGCCATGCATACACAGCAAAGGCCGTATCCTGAACATATAGATTCAGTCCTATACCCGCAAGGATTTAAAGTGCCCAAGTTGACAAAATTCATAGGTGAGAGTGGTAGAACTACAATTGAGCATATCGGCCAATTTATTGATCAATGTGGAGAGGCCGGTAGCGATGATGTATTAAAGTTAAAATTGTTCCCACTTTCTTTATCAGGTATTGCATCTACATGGTTTAGTTTACTTTCTCAAAATTCAATTCCTACTTGGTTGCAAATGGAGCGCAAGTTTCATGATTATTTTGGAGATGCGAGCTTGATAGAGCAAAGACCGGTTATTGATCTATCAGTCGTGTGTAAAGACATTTCGGTTACGCCTATAGCTAAGACCGAAATTGTTCATGATCCTATCCCTATTTCTCCTATAGATTATGACAACAAGAGAGTGTTGATTCGGCCAAGTCAAGCCGAATCTACAAAAGGGGAAAATGTTATTATTGGGGATCCTTGGCCCGAGACGATTAGACTCAAGAGTTCCAAGGCCGGAGGTCACAAGGTTAAAAAAGATGAACCATCTAGTTCTAAAAAGACCACAAAGCCAAAGCTCAGATTTGAGATGCTTATGGCTAAATACAAAAAGGGATTGGCTGGTCAACAATTCGATGGTCGGCCTAATAGTTCAAAATGACCAAGATCACCTCCTAGAGAGAGATTTGGTCGAACGTCAAAGCAATCGGGGTCATCAATGCTACCAACTCCATGCGAACCTCTGATTGTAACACCATGGTATCCATGTCCAATACCACCACCTGGTTATCCTTTTCCATACTACTTGCCATGGGTGCCTCTATTAACGTGCCGTTTCCATATTCACCGCATATGTCATTTCATCAAGGGAGGGCGGGACCACCAAGGTCAGTACCAAGTTGTTCATTTAATTCGTCCATTCCAAACAAAGACTATTTCCATGCAAAGAATCGGTTTGGTGAACCAAAAGCGAGAAAAGTGAAGAAGGAAACCAAGAATCCATAGGTAGTTAATGTCAAAGTAGGGTTAAACGAAGTCCCAATACCTTCTGGATATACTATAGAGGTCAACCAAACCGAAGAGACCGAAGCCAGCAAGTTGACTGCTGACTTAGGCGGTCTGACCGCCTGGTCAAGACAGTCTGATTGGCGAATTAACACCGGTCTAACCGGGCCTCAAGGCCGGTCTGACTGGGGTCGATTGGGGTAGGATGCAGAGCCGACCGAGCCGACTTTGGTCAGACCGAGCTGAGTGCGGTCTGACCAGAGCCAAGGCTGGTCTGACCGGCGGGTCAATGCTAGTCTGACCGGTTTAACAAAGAGACAGCATGCAGAAAAGAGAAAAGAAGATGTTGGAGCTTCAACTGTGAGTAAAAGTAACAAAAGTAGAAATCAATCTCCTGGAAATCAACCACAGCCGAAGTGGGCACCTTCTGGCTTATCTCGCTATCAAAAGAGGAGGCTACATCATCTCAGGCCTAAGAACAAAAGATAAAAGAGGCCGAAGATGCAAGATATGTACTGACAAATAAATTAAAGCCTTAGACAAAACCTAAGCGAGTGTGGAGGCCTAGGGTAGTAAAGGTTGAAAGACCGGTGATTTCCCCAAGTGATAGTAAATTTGATTTATCGAAAGAAGTGTCACTGGTCATTAGAGATGATTTTTCTCCACACAATGCTATGGATATTAATACAGTGTTTATCTTGCCTTCAAAATCGAGCACTAAGAGAAGCCGATTTTGCTTGGGGGGCAAGACATCAACATATTGGTAAAGAAATTGAGAGTAGTGGACGGCGAAGGATATATCAATACAATTTTAAGCCGCCATCCATGGAGTGCCGAAACGAGGTATGTGATTGTGTTCATTATGCTCATACCATGATTGAGTTAAAAATTACTTATTATCTAGTGCATGTATTTTTGATTGTTGAATCAATATTATTGAATACATGTTGCGAAAGCCAATTCAAAGTGATAGGAATTGGAGATTGGATATAGGCTTTAATTAAATATGATTTGGCTTGTATGCGGTTTATTATGGATCACCATGTTGATATGTTTTATTGGTGTTACACCGTGAAACCTTTTGTTTCTTAGTAATTCGGCTTATATGAATGGCCAATGTCTTGATTTTTGTTATAGTACTACTTAATGGTTATTTTTGCAACATTGGCCTTATTAGAATATTTTGAATCTATGTTTGAGCCGAATGCTTATGTTTGTAATTCTTAGGATACATGTGCATCATATATGATTTTGGTTATTCATTATTAATCATGCATCAAGTGGCTAGGATTGTTTAATGATCTGTTGTTTCTCTAAATAGCCACTTGGTTAAGTATCTAGACATGTTAACTTCTATGAATTCTTTTGCAATTTCTTCTACAATTTTTCATGTGTCTAGAAAAGAGAATACATTAGGCAATGATTTGATCCAACAAGCATCTGGTTACTAAGTTAGAAGAGGAGAATTTGGTATATCGCAAAAGCCGATGCTTGATTCTAGAAAAGTTAGAAAATTGGCGAGGTAACTCTATATCAGGCCGGTCTAACCGCAGCTTCTTGCTGGTCTAACCGCATCTTCATGCCGGTTTGACTAGGGATTGTAGCCTGCAGTACATAGCTGGGGGGCATGAGCTCAAAGGGTGATCGAATAGCCTAATTGATTGTTCAAATTCAGTTGATGCTTTAGGAATTCAGGTTAGCAATTGGAGGATTCCACTAGTTGAGTAATTGAGAGATCCAAGCAAGAGGGTTGATCGAAGAGTTCGGCGGTAAGCGTTTGAATACACTTGATGGAGAATTACATCGCTGAACCGTAGAAGGAGTGCTTTAAAATATTTAGGTGCCAATCAATCTGAAATCGCTATGGATAGTGTGCTTGAAGACATTTGTAGAATTTATCAATCGGCTTAGGGAATAATTTCTTTTGCTGGTTGGTTCTAGGTTGAGCAAGGTGATTTATCGGTCAATGACTATGATGCATTAGTGATGGTAGGGTGACCGATAAACATTTGAAGGTTATGGAAGCAGTTGAAAAGATGAAAAGAGAGGATCTATACCGAGCTATGTGAATCATTCCGAAAAGTTCTTCCTTTGTTGAGACAAAACAAAGAGAACGATTTTGCAAGATCCTTAGAAAGCTCATATGGCCGATAGATGATATCGCCTTAAGGCCACGTGTTCTATGCTTTTTGGCTCACAAGTTTGCCACAAAGACAAGGGGCATGCGTTGACAACCAAATTTGGCACTAGGACAAATCTATATCAAGTTTGGGCCAAATTTGGAATAAACAGAGCTTTCCCACGGAGGCCAGTTTGACCGCAGTTGTGTTAACGGTCAGAACGGATGGTGAACTGTGGTCAGACCGCAGGTGTCTAGGCGGTCAAACCAGCAGCCCCGAGTTCAAGTCCAATTAAGGCAGTTCTCGTGTTTCCTTAGGTGTACACGGGGTTTCTTGAGTCTTTATTGATCTCTAAGCCTAATAGGACGTGGAGAAGGCTCTGTGGAGGCAAGACTAACCCCTTTATAAGGGCTATGGCCGATTCAATTGATCTCTCTCTCCCCGACTAGCAACAATCGATCAATCGAATCGTTCTATCTTTCTACTTTTTAGTCTTGTCTTCTACTTTACCTTTTACCTAGTACCTAGTTCGTCTATCTTTATCGATTTGCACCGTAAATTGTCCACCTTCGCCGTTAGATTATGATATCCTTTGTAGGTTTGTCTCATAAACCTTCCGATTCACCCACGAGATGGGTTTTATCCCCATATTGATCTAAATCGGCCCAGAGGCTGATTTTGATTTCTAAATTGGCTCCGCTAGCCGGTTTGTGATTGCAAAACTCACCTTGATCTAGCTTAAAGTGGTTGGCGACTCTAAAACACCATAAAACTTTAGGTGACTCTGTATTAGTTAGAAAAAAAACGTCAACACGAATTGACGACTCCGCTGGAGACATTGAAGCATTCGGCCATACAATACGGCCGAAACTAATCTATAAGCCGGCCGCCATCTGTCGCGTTTGTTCCAATCTACTGCTCCGGTGCTATCGTCAGCTTCGTCACATCTGGTCGTGGCATAGTGCAACGGTCTATGCCGGTACACGTGCGTGCATGCAGGAGGCAGCCATCAAGCAGCAGCCCATCTACACCGAGCAAAAATCTACACGTCGGTGGTGACCTCCTCACACACCGACACGGTTGCCGAGAAGGAAGCAAGCAGAAACAACCGTGTGACCTTGAAGCCAGCAGCAATTCGGAATTCATCTCTTGCCTGCGCCTTGGTTACCATCAGGAAGCAAAACCGAGTTCGTTTGCTACAAGGTCGATCGGTTGCATTAGCACATACATCGAAAAACAAAAATCAGGCCAAGGCAGTACCGTTAGCCCCCATACGGCTTCATTGCTTCGTGCACCAACGTAACACAGCAGCAGTAGATAACTGTCCTGTGCGGCACTAGTGCACCAAAGCAAGGAAAAATCAATCTCTCCATAACTTCGCTAGGTGTACTCGTTAATCATACCTGAGAGAATTTAAGACCGTATATTAATTTATTCGGTCAAAAGATTTCGGTCATAATCAATATGACCGAAATTAATTAAGTAATATCTCCTTCAACAATGACAAGCGGAGGTGAGAAGATCATGCTCACCATATAGGATTTAACCAATGAAGAGCGACACGAGATGGAGCAAATCGCAGCAATGGAGAAGGCAATGCTCGTGTGTTATGTCAAGACCCCTCAAGGCATCATCAAGAAGATTGTGTCGCCAACAATTGTCATGCTGGAAGAGGTAACCTCCAATCCGTCTGATCTATCCCATGCTATTTAAGAATCGCCAACAATTGTCATGCTGGAAGAGGTAACCTCCAATCCGACCTCCAATCCGTCTGATCTATCCCATGCTATTTAAGAATATGTTACCCATTGTGTAGATGCATCTTTTAGCGCTAATAATGATAAATTTGATGATGCTTTATATAATGATTTTGATAGTAGCTTAAATAATTTCGTTAAGCAAATTGGCTCTACGACGGCCAATTTTTAATTATGTGATGCTATTCCTAGCTTTGTCCCTGTACAACATGCACATAATACGATGGATGGATCAATGGGTATCCGCATAGCCGATTACACAGGAATCGGTTTGCCTGAAAACTTGACGGTCGGTCAGATCGGGCCTCCTATAGCCGGTCCGATCGCACTCACAGTCGGTCAGACCATGCCCTTTACGGCTGGTCAAACTGTGCTTCCTCATGGTCAGACTGTGCCCTCTATGGCCGGTCTGACCTCATCATTGACCACAGGTCAGACTGGACCTTGGGCCGGTCAGACCGGGTATCAGGCCGGTCCGACCATGCTACCTATAGCTGGTCAGACCGGTGTCATGGTGCTTTTTCAAGACTTTTATGCTACAACTAATGGTACTGGTTTTGATAGTTATATGCATCCTGTTAGTACTATTAGTCTTACTCCATCTACACTTCATATGTGCACTAATGGTTACTATGAGCCATTCCCAAACCATGAATACGATGGATTCGCACAAAACGTGCATTATGGCCAGCAGGAGGTTTACTCTCAACACCTTGTTGTGCCTGTACCTTTTAGGCCTGTACCCTTGACACTAGGAATGGAGCTCAAACATTCCCCCTAGGCCTAAAAATCCTTTTCTAAAATGTTTGCGAAAACCTTGTGTGATTTTTATTGTGAAAATTTGGTTGTCCTATTCCTTATTGTCCTGCATTGTGACCATTGTTATGTAATGTTGTTTGATGGCTGGTCATTTGTGGAACGATCTCCTTTATGTCCATCATTCCGTCTTTGACCTCAGCCTTTCTGGGCTGGTCGGAAGTTCCAACCATAGGGTAGGAAGTTCTGACCTGCCGTCTCTGTCTTGAATTCAAAAAGTTTTTGGGGTTGGAAGTTCCAGTCTCCCACCTGGAAGTTCCGACTAGGAAACCTATAACTTCCAGGGGGAGCCTGAATCCTTTCTCTCTCTCCTCATTCGTCCCTCTCCCAAACCCTAACTCTCTCCATCTCTCCCACCGGTGATTTCTCACCTCCACCAACGAAATTCTTATGGGCTCCACGTTTCTCACCCCATTGGTGGTCGGAAATTCCGTCCCGTCAACATCTTCGTTGATCTTTGACTGAAGGTATTGACTTTGATCTCCTCTCCTAGGTTTCTTCTTGTTTTAACCCGATCCCTAAATCTGTGAACCTAGAACTAGTTTCGCTTAGTTAGAAACCTTCCTTAGCACCCCTAAGTCATCGATCTATAGGATTTTGATCCGTGCATTGGCTAGACCGTGATACATTTTTTCAACCATATTGCCGGTTGGAAGTTCCGACCGAAATAGCTGGAAGTTCCGACTACTGTCTCCTAGCCAAGTTTGTCCTTGAATCCACTGTTTATTCCTTGATCTCATATCCTATCCTTGATTCTTGTTTCAGTAGATCATGGCACATGAAAAGAGGATGAAGGCCAGGCAGGATATGACTCCAAAGGTTAGTGAGGAGGAGTCCCCTCCTCCTCCACCAAGAAGGGTTGACAAAGGGAAAGGAAAACATGTGGCACAAGGGGGCAGTTGAAAGAAAGCAGCAAGCAAGAGTACTCCGGCTCACCACACAAGATCAACTCACAGCACTACTTTGGTTATTCATGATGACCCTAGATCTCCTCCCAAGGGAAGTGGAGCTCAGCCTAGTGCCTGGGGCCGTGCTAGTGGTGGCCATGGAAATCAACCTCTTCGGCTTTTCAAACAGCGAGCCCTTGATACGACTCCTTTTGATCACATCGGTCACCAATGGTTCAACTATCTTCACAATGTGGCTCAAGGAGGGAATGACTGCTTGATTGATCCTGACACTCTTCCTCATGTGTCTAGTGATCCTCGATTCCGAACTACTTTCCATGTGGATTGGTACAATTTTGTGCTTATGGGTAGGCCATCCCCGGTGATTGAGATGAAGTGGATAGACTAGGAGTACATGACCTCAAAGCGGAATCAGGCCTTTCTGGATGTGATCAAGTTGTGCTTTGACAAAGACATTGGACGCATTATGGGTTTGGAGTATGACTGATGTGAGGAGGTGATTGGGCAGTTCTACGCCACAGTGTTCTTTAGTGAGTTTGATATTGGAGAGCTTCAGATGAAATAGTTGACTCAAGGGGAGCAGTACTTTGTCACCATTTCCCGCTTTGCTGAGATTCTTGGGGTTGCTCCGTATGACCTCAATCGTCCCAATATCCATAATGAGTAGCCTATTTCTGTCAATCGCACCATGTTTATGTATGCTATTGGAGCTGCTCACGATTGCATGGGTACCACAGAAGGCTTCCTCCCCCACTACAAAGTTCTTCTCAACATGCTTGGAGTCACACTTTGTCCTAAGGCCGGCGATGCTACTGCTCTTCCAACCTGCCTTTATCATCTCGTCTATCGCCTTAGGCCTAGTCAGCCTCCTTTGAGCACTATGAAGTTTCTATGGTTTGGTATCTACAATATTGCCACTGAGCCCAAGAGAGGATGTGCCTATGCACCCAACATTATGAAAATGATTGAGATAGTCACTGGTTTGTACTTTGTGACAGAAGTGAGACACTGTCCTTTCTGTCCTCATGTGCCTCCCCTTTCAAAGTTTTCTGCTCCTCGGACTACTCCATCTACTCCCACTCGTAGCTCAGGGTCCTCCTCTCCCATCAAGAAAGCTCTCCAAGCCATATTTGGGATTTGTTGCAAGAATACAGTGAAAATCAAGAAGCTGGAGAGGCGGCAAAAGGAATTGATGAGAGATGACGGCAAGACTGTCTCTAGTGACTCCTCAGATGCTGTGTTTGAAGACCCGTTTGCTGAGTATGAGGCTGCTGGTGGCTTAGCTGAAGGTGCTGGACCATCTACTGTTTGTCATGGCTTTGTAGAGTCCTCTCTGCAAGATGATGAGTATTCTGAGTCGTCCTTTGAGGAGGAAGAGGATGCTGAGCTCACTGCTGCTGCTGAGGGGGAGAATGTGGAGGAAGATGTGCGCAGTGAGGACACAGAGATTGTGGGCTCTGGCAATGAGGGGAGTGTGGCTAGTGGTGACACGGAGATTATCCCTTCCTACGGCAAGTGATTTCTCTTCTTCCCTTGTTTTTTGTCCCTTTTTGGTGTCTTGATGCTAAAGGGGGAGAAAAATGTAGAATGAAGGGGGTCAAAATCTTCTATCTCTTGTTTTTGGGCTGTCTGTTTCAGCCGGCCGGAAGTTCCAGCCTTATGGTCGGATGTTACGGCCACCCCTCCTATGTCCTTAGGAATTCTAGATTTGCTTCAATTTCTTGTGATGGACAAATCTCTGTGTGATGCTCTAATTTAATGATTGTTAGTATTTTTCAGCATACCATTTTAATCTATCTCATGCTATGTGTGATGTGCTTGGCTATGTAGTGTATTGTTATTTTATCCTTTTTGTGTGAATGCCATGTCATATGCATCTATATAATACTCTATATCTTTTCACACATTGCACCCCACGAATGTGAAAAGTTGGGCAATGTTCTCCTCACATTCCCTTCAAATTATGCATATGAGTTTTTCTCTCATACCCATATGCATACTTTAAGGGGGAGCTTTGTCCATCTTTTGCCATTCAAAATCAACTTATATTCATTCTTTGTAAGCTTTAACCAAGTTGTCATCAATCACCAAAAAGGGGGAGATTGAAAGTGAATCTAGCCCCCTATGTGGTTTTTGTTGATTAATGACAAAACTGTTAAGGGACTTGTGGAGGTCATGGGCCCCGGGTACCTCATCACAAGCATATGGGCCACTCGGATAGAGGATGGGCCGAGTCTTGTAATTAGAGATATAGTAGCACCCGGTAGATTTTGCCTTGTACAAAAAGGAATATACAATCTCAGCAGGGTAAGATGTATCTATAAGAAGGAAATCCCTTGGCCGTATCTGGCTGGGATTTCTATCTTGTACCCCTGTCCCCCAGTATATAAGGGAAGGTAGGGCGCCCCCTGAGGGCACGAGATCATAGATCATCTAGAGTTCATCAGAACCACCACCATAATCCTCAAAAGAATACATCCCAACTGGACGTAGGGTATTACCTCTCATTGAGGGCCTGAACCAGAATAAAATCTCCCCGTGTTCCTTTGCAATCCACCGAGTTTCCCCTTGCCGAGTAACCCTATAATCATATTACCGGTGTAAAACATCGACAGTTGGTGCGCCAGGTAGGGGCTTCGGCGAGATCTACACCAACAATCTCGCTGGATCCTACATCAGGAGTCGACGGCGACAAGTTCTCCCCAGGAGACACAATAACCTTCGGAAGCCTTGACTTCATCGCCGACTAGATCGGCAATCTCACCTTGGCCGATGCAGATCCAATCCAACCGGCCGAGGAACCAGCTAACTCCATGCCAGTCGGCTCACAAGACGCTGCGCCATCTATCATCAAACCAATGCAGCAATCTTCAACTTCGCCGAGCTTTGGGACAACTCTCTCCTTCGGCGTCCGACTCACGCTAGGCCTTGAGCCAGCTCGGGTTGGGCAAGGAAGGGCAGAGATCGTCAATCTCCCACGTAGATTTGGCGACGCCGCAGATCTACATCTTACGCGGCAAACTCGATCTTCGGCGATTCAGTTTGGACACGGCCAAGCACCATTTCAGATTGGATCTAGGGAGGTCGGAGTCCTTCTCACTCCGATAAATTACTCGGATTCTAACTCCAAGTCAGACAACGGTTCGAACACTAGTTCGGACTCCAGTCTAGTGAGTTTTCTCCTGCCCCGCGAGATCTTCATGGCTTCAACACCACCACCGGAGGTGCGCCGACTACAAGAGGAGCAGTAGGAGGAGGCACACCGACTACGACAATAGGAGGAAGTCGACCGCGTGGCTCGCAACAACGGGCTACGCAAGGCTGGGCAAACCGCCCAGCAACAGATTCTCCAGACCAAAGTCGGCGACCACGACGTCTTTGTCATGACACAACAAAACATCGTGGCCGCTGCAACCCTGCTGGACACGCTCCAGCTTAGGCCTGATCACCAGGCCACCCCGACTATCACCAAGATCAAGGCGATGATTATAGCTGCTGCTTGTCAGCAGCAACAGCAGTCGGGCGACACACTTGTACCTACTAATCGATCGGGTTCTCCGGTAGCAGGCTCATCTACATCAGCTCGACGCCGGGTAGCTGGCTCAAGTTGGCCACACGAAGAGTCGCGCCAAACATCACTCGGCGACACCAATAACGACAATCGGCGGCGTCACCAGTATGATCACCGGCCCAACCAAGACGTCCGAATTCGTCTACAGCGTGACCTCCGACACGACATTAACGCCTGGCACCGCCAACGCGAAGAAGAAGAGCGCCACCGACTGGAGGACGAGAACGAGCGTTTTGGTCTTCACCACGAGTGGTTTAACCGCCGTGATCGGAGCCGGAGTCCTCACGAAAACAAAGGCATTCCAGCTTTCACCCACGAGCTCCAGGACGTCGACTGGCTGTCGGGCTTCAAGCCTACAGGGATCGAGAAATACAATGGCAAAACTAACCCCGAGTCCTGGCTCACCGTATACACCCTAGCAATTCGAGCTGCCGGTGGTGACCAAAAAGCCATGGCTAACTACCTCCCAGTTGCACTAGCCAACTTGGCGAGGACATGGCTAATAGGGCTCCCGAGGTGGTCAATCGGTTTCTAGGGAGAACTCAAGGAGCGGTTCATTGCTAACTTTCAAGGGACCTACGAGAAGCCATCTTCTGAGCACGATCTATATCAACTGCACTAGAAGAAGAACGAGTCTCTACGCGACTTTATCAAGAGGTTCTCCGAGAAGCGCAACAAAATCCCAATGATCAAGGACGAGGCCATCATTGCCGCCTTCCGCAAGGGAGTAAAGGACGCCCCATTCATCGCGAAGTTCACTCGGAAGCCACCATCCTCTGTTTGGGATATCTTTGACATGGCAAACCAATACGCCGACTCGGCTAAAGCGGTCGCTGAGGCCCTCGACGAGAAGAAGGAGTCCCAATAGAAGGACCAAAAGGCGAAAGCCGACAACGAGCCATCACAAAACAAGTCCGGCAACCGCAAGTGGAAGTCAAACAACGAGGTGTCCAACATGGAGCGAACTCGGTCGCGGCCCCAATGGAACAACGACTACTAGAAGGTCATGAACGGGCCATGCCCCTTCCACCCCAAAGGCAAGCACGCGGCCAAAGACTGCTTCATGCTCAAGAAGTTTGCTTCCGAGCAGGCTTCATCATCTGGTGCCGACAAGGACAAGGACAAGCCAGATCAAGGCCCAGCTGATGATTTTCAAGATCCCCAGGCCGAGCTCAACCACATCTTCGAAGGGCCGTCTGCGTATGAGTCTAAGCGCAAGCAGAAGCTAACAGCATGCGACATCAACGCAATCTCTACAGTAGACGCCCCCCAATATTTGTGCTGGTCAGAGACGTCGATCACGTTCACCTGCGCTGATCATCCAGATCGGGTTTCGCACCCAGGGCGCTATCCACTCGTCCTGGACCCAGTTGTCAATAACATCAAGTTGAAGAAGGTTCTTGTCACGCCCAGAATTTCTGTCCAAAATTCTAAAGTTTTATTGTGTGTACATCCTCGTCTAGGAATCAACCGAGGCACACATGACAAAATTGATAATCAAAGTAATTATTTACATAGCGTAAGCATTTATTACAAAGGCGAATGGTACCTCTCAAATAATAAAGTTCTAACAGCGGATAAATAAATAAGCAGCATGATGACTCCCACTCCACGCACTTGACCAGGCTCCCGCTCAGTCCTCCCAATAGTCCTCTTCACTGTAGTTCTCCTCTGAATGATGATTGTTGATTGCAAGGTGAGTACATGAAATACTCCACAAGCCACACAGCAAATATGCAAGTGCACAGGATAACAAAGGATGGCATAATATGGCTCAAGTTTGCATACAAGCACGTACTAAAATATTTGAGAGAGTAATAAAGCATTAGATAAATAGCAACATTGATCAACGCTATACCGCTCACCAAAACGGTATAGACCCAACCACTCCAACCTGGACTACACATGTTCCACTGTTCAACCATTAAGTTTAAATAGTGTGGGACTAATCACAGAAAACATTGCTAGGCCCGCTCATTAACCGCGAGCACGGCTATTCGAATAGTTTTACTCTGGCCAGAGATGTACCAATTTACCCACAAGACACAACTCCACCGCACATCAGTGTGCACCTTGATACCACCACGGTACCTCGGGAAGGAATCGTGATAGGAACCTCCATGTAACCCGCCCAACAAGGGAGCCACCCGCTGGACCACCAGTCTCCGGTAGGATTGATCAGATACCTAGTTAGGGAGACGGCCCAACGCCCAAGACATGGACTTATTGACGCAGCCATGGTGGTCTTATTGACATAGCCACAACACACCATGGTGGACCCCGGTTGAACTCACTACACTTGGGTTCCCACCATTACCCATACTGGCTTGTGGTTAGCACGGGTGTTGTTTCGCAACAAGTAGTCCGTGAACCGGTCCTTAACTGTCATGAGCACCGCTAGCATCAAACACAATCCTGGTGCTCGTAACCCACCTTTTAATCAAGTTTTAGTGGACCATTAATTTATCCTTGTACGACCACCGTCGTAAAAGGATCATCATTTCATGTGACATGATTAATAGTATGGAAATTACTGTGACAACCTAGCAGTTATTCTATTATTTGCTACGCATAGCTAAGCAGGGTCCTAGAGTTATTCTAGCTAACCAGTAAATAAAGTTAGCTAGTCAAATTATCCCATAGGTACAATGTCAGGTAATCAAATCAAAAGGGGCCATAACAAAGGTTAGGATTTCCCTGTCCCAGTGACATTCCAAAATAAATGCAGAGTTGAAGGAAAACATAGCTTTAAATATAGGAACAATATGCTCAAAGGGAAGGGGGAATCCATATGACTTGCCTTGCTGCTCCACACAAGCTTCGAAACTCTCCTCGAGAAAAAGCGTCTCTTCCTGAACGTCGTTGACTATAGGCAATAAACAAAACAAGCAAAAACAGTACATCAACACATAGGAACAGTACAATATTATATGTTTAATGGGTAGATCTTGATTTTTAAAGAATTTAGAGACTTGAACGACCTCAATCTGAGTTCGTATGAATTAGTTATGATTTTAAGAAGTTTTAATCTTTTTATAGCCTATTTAAAAGAATTTACCCGATTTATTGCGTCATAATTGAATTAATTTTATTCAGGAAAAGGGGTTTATGATGTCACTGGAGAGAGGAGGCTCTTGGCTGACCAGTGGGGCCCACTGTCAGTGAGAGGGAGGGCTCTGGTCCAAGGTGGACTAGGTCCACTGAGGTCCACGAGAGGGATCCGACGGCTAGGGTTCTAGGGTTTTGATCGGACGGCTGGGATCTAGCCACGTGTCAAGGTAGATTGGAAGGCTGAGATTGGATCCTACAGTGATCGGATGGCCGAGACATAACCTAGGAGATCCGACGGCTACGGTTGATCCCGATCGAATCGGCTGAACGGCGCTGAGGTGGCCCCGAGCTAGCGCCTACACGGCAACCACATCGGCGACATCGGCTACGGTGACGGCGACGGCACTGGATTCGATGGTCGATGGTGATCGGCGGCACGGCGGCAGCTAGGGAGAGCGGGAAACGCTAGAGGAGGTTGAGGCGATCCTTATCGAGGGCGAAACCGTGAAGAACGGCGACGGAGACAGCCGGCGGCGAGCCTGAGGTGGCGGAGGTCTTCGGATCTTCGTCGACAGTGGTGTTCCGGTGATTCCCGAGGGCTAAGAGGCTGTGGCCTAACTTCTGTGGGCTACGGTGAACCTAACCGAGGCAGTGGCGAGCTCCAACAGTGGCTGAGGCGACGGCGGCATGCAATCGAATATTGGCGATGGTGGCGGAGCAAGCGCGAGACACGGGGAGACGGCTAGGGCTAGCTAGAGCTCGATCTAAAATGCGAAAATGGTCCTAGGGGTCTCAAGGTTGCTATTTATGGCGGAGAGGGACGGACTCCGACTCGGGCTCGACGGATTTTGCGGTGGCGCTGGTTAGGGATTGAAGTCCGACTCGGGAAGCTTCGGGTCTCCATTCCACGCGCGATTTGGCTCCGATTTCTTGGGGATTAGGTAGAAGGAGATAGGGGCGCCGTTTTCCCCCAACTAATTTGGAGAAACCAAGGCCGAAACGAACGTATTGCGCGACATTTTTGGCGACGGCGCTCGGGTGCAATAGTGCTCCCGAGTAGGAGGGAAGACGACGACCCGACAGGCGGGCCCCACCTATCGGAGGCCGAGGGCGACGCGAGCGGCCGTGGGCCGACGGGCGCATGCGAGCGAGGGGAACCGGCTTAGCACACAGTAGTGGGCCGAAAACCGCCCAACGGCTGTGGAGGTGTTTTTAAAACCTTTTTCTTTTGTTTCATTGCTGGAAGCTTATTTATTTTGCCAAAAATACTTCCGCTAATCTATTAATTCCCAAAAAATTCCAGAAATTAAATAATTAAGCAAAGAATTTTATAAAATTATTTTCAAGCCCATTTTTCTTTAGATTTTTCCCTGATTTTATTCTTTTCACTCATTGAGACTTTTAATTAAATTTCTGAAAATTCCTTTTTCACAATATTTTATATAGGGATAATTTTAGGGTGTTACAAACCTACCCCCCTTAAACAGAATGTCATCCCGAGATTCGTGAGATCAGGCGAAGAGGTGCGGGTGAGCAGACTTCAGTTCATCTTCACGTTCCCACGTGGCTTCATCTTCCGAGTGATTAATCCATTGAACTTTGCAAAATCTTATCACCCGATTCCGAGTATTCCTTTCACTGGTCTCTAGGATACGAATGGGCTTCTCGACATAGGTCAGATCTTCATGAATCTCGATCTGTTTTGGGTCGGCTTCTTCTGCTGGTACTCGTAAACACTTCTTCAACTGAGACACATGGAAGACATCGTGTACCCCCACCAAGGTGGGAGTCAACTCTAGTTGATAAGCAACTTCTCCTTTTTGTCCCAGTATCTTGTAGGGTCCCACGTAACGCGGTGCCAACTTCCCTTTTGTCTGGAATCGGTGTTACCCCTGAGTGGCGTGACAGTAAATACACATAGTCTCCTTCCTCGAAACTAAGATCTCTTCTGCGGTTATCCGCATAGCTCTTCTGACGAGATTGGGCTACTCGAAGTCGTTCTTGTATGATCTTCACCTTTTCTTCCGCTTCCCGCAAAATGTCGTCCCGTATACTGTCGTTCGCCCGTCTGATCCAAAGCAGGGGCGTGCGGCATTTCGTCCGTATAAAGCCTCAATGGGGCCATTTTCAGACTTGCCTGTACTGTTGTTATACGGAAAACTCAGCTTATGGGTAGTTGTCCCAATTTCCACCGAAGTCAATGGCACAAGCTCTCAACATATCTTCTAGGATTTGATTAACCCGTTCAGTCTGTCCATCCGTCTGGCGGGTGATAAGCGGTCTGAAGTTTAATCGCGTGCCCATCTCTTTTGGAGCGCTGCCAAACTTAGAGGTAAACTGACTTCCTCTGTCTGACACAATCTTGCGTGGCACTCCATGCAGACACACGACTCTGGCCATATACAACTCTACCAACTTGCTACCGGAGTAAGTTGTCTTGACTGGTATGAAGTGGGCTACCTTTTGTAAGTCTGTCCACAAACCATATGGAATCAATCCTGAGTCTTGGCAATCAGTGATGAAGTCATTCTACTTCTTCCCACTTCCATTCAGGGACCTTGAGGGTTGTAACAATCCTGCTGGCTTCTGATGCTAGCCTTTACACGCTGACATACATCACAAACAGCCACATACTCCGCTATCTCTCTATGCATACTAGACCACCAAAACTTCTCCTTCAGATCTTGATACATCTTGGTGCTGCTAGGGTGAATGGAGTACTGCGTTCCATGGGCTTCATCTAAGATCAGCCTTTTCAATTCCTCCTTGTCTGGGACACAGATTCACTCTCCGAACCACATGGTACCTTGTTCATCTTCCCAGAACCCTGTAGCTTTCCCCTTTTTCATATTCTTCTTGATTTCCAAAATATCTACGTCATCTTTCTACACTTCCCGAACTTGATCTACCAAGGTAGGTTGTGCTTCCAGAGCTGCCACAAATCCTTGACTGACTATCCAGATTTAATCGTTCAAAATCTTCACACAATTCTAAAGATAACTGCTGACCGTCCGTGGTGTTGCAATAACTTTTCCGACTCAGAGTATCAGCCACCACGTTGGCTTTCCTTGGATGATAATGAATTCCAATGTCATAATCCTTGATCAGCTCTAACCATCTTCGTTGTCTAAGGTTCAGATCGAGCTGGGTAAAAATATACTTTAAACTTTTGTGATCCGTATACACTTCGCTGCGGTTGCCGATGAGATAATGTCTCCAAATCTTCAGGGCATGCACTATAGCTGCCCAACTCCAGGTCATGGGTAGGATAATTATTCTCATGAGGCCATAGCTGTCGTGAGGCATATGCCACAACTTTCCCTTCCTGCATCAGCACACATCAAAAACCTTGCCGAGATGCATCACAGTAAACTTGGAATCCTTTCTTGGGATCTAGCATGATCAACACAGGTGCGGTTACAAGTTTCTGCTTCAACTCTTGAAAACTATGCTCACACTTTGAGGTCCATGAAAATTTTACATCCTTCTGAAGCAAACAAGTTATGGGCTTCGCGATCTTGGAAAAATTCTCTATGAATCGACGGTAATATCCCGCCAATCCTAAGAAACTCTGAACCTCCAAAATTGTTTGTGGCTGCTTCCACTTGGTCACTGACTCGACATTAGTTGGGTCTACTGCAATCCCTCCTGCAGTGACAACATGCCTGAGAAACTTCACTTCCGGAAGCCAAAACTCACATTTGCTAAGCTTGGCATACAATTGATGTTGCCGAAGGGTCTCCAACATGATACGAAGGTGCTGCTCATGTTCTTCCTTTGTCTTGGAATATATGAGGATATCATCAATGAAAACCACCACAAACTTATCTAGATATTCCATGAATACTTTATTCATCAAGTTCATGAAGAATGCAGGGGTATTAGTTAACCCAAAAGACATGACTGTGCATTCATATAACCCATACCGGGTAGTAAAAGCAGTCTTGGGAATATCTTCCTCCCGAATCCTTAACTAATGATAACCCGAGCGAAGATCTATTTTGGAAAATACTGTTGCTCCTTCTAACTGATCAAACAGATCATCAATCCTAGGTAAAGGGTATTTATTCTTGATAGTGACTTCATTGAGTGCACGGTAATCAACACACATCCATTGAGTTCCATCTTTCTTTTCCACAAAGATAACTGGCGCTCCCCAAGGCGGCGTGCTTGGTCTAATGTAGCCCTTGGCCAGCAACTCTTCAACTTGCTTCTTCACTTCTGCCAACTCATTAGCTCCCATCCTATATGGTCTCTTGTGGATAGGGGCAGTGCCTGGGGCTAAGTCTATTTTGAACTCAATATCTCTCTTAGGTGGCATTCCAGGTAGGTCATCAGGAAAAACATCTAGATAATCCCGTACTACAGGGATTTCGGTTAGGATAGCATGGTTCAAAGAGGTTGGAGAAGATGAGGTATTAAGGACACGAAAGATTACTTTCTTTCCCAAGCTAGAAGTTAAGGTCACAGTCCTAGTGGCACAATCAATTATTCCCTTGTGCCGGGTTAACCAATCCATCCCTAGGATGACATTAATATCTTTGGATTCTATCAAGAACAGTTGAGCTAGGAAGGATACCCCCAGAATTTCTATAGTTACAAATGGACTATAAAGGGTGGCGGGCACCTGGCTACCAGGGGTATTCACCACCATGGTATTTCTCATCCTTTCAATGGGTATCCCATTTTTATTAGCAAACCCCACCGACATAAAGGAATGTGTAGCACCAGAATCAAACAACACTGTAGCAGGAACTAAGTTAACAAGGAACATACCCAAAACGATGTCTGGTGCGGCTTGAGCTTCCTCCGCGGTGACGTGATTTACCCGAGCCTTGACCACGCTCGTGGGGTTCTGTCCCAGTGCAGTTTGCATGGCTTGCCTGGTGCGTTTGGGTTTAGGGCATTGATTGGAGAAATGCCCCGGGTCTCCACAGTTGAAACAGATCAACGGCTTTCCACCAACTTCCTTCTTAACGGGCTGGTTGGTTGCTGGGGCCGTGACTGGCCGAGGGGTAGGACGGTTTGCTCCAGTGTTTCCACCAGTAGTGTTGGTGTAGACCTGGCGCTGCGGGCGAGGTACCGATGAAGATCCACCTTGCTGGGTCTGAGACGGTCCCACAATACGTGGCCTCTGACTAGAGGATTGCTGTGCCCGGAAACCTGCCATCCTGTGCTTCTTTTGATCCATCCTATTCTGTTTGTCCTCCTAGCGAATGCCTTTGTCCACCAGTTTTTGGAAATCTGAATAGTCACTAGAGAGTAGTTGAACAGAAAGTTCATCATTTAGCCTGTCCAGAAACTTCTCTTGCCGGTCGGCGTCAATGCTAACATCTTCCGGCGCATAGCGGGCAAGCCGGTTGAACTCATAAAGGAACTCAGTCACCGACCGATTCTCTTGCTTCAGTGCCCAAAACTCTCGCTTCTTCAGTGCCACTACTCCAGCAGGAATATGCATCTTCTTGAAAGCTGCTGCAAACTTAGCCCAGGTGATAGGCTGTCCACTTATTCTGCTAGCTCTAAAGTGATCCCACCATTCAGAAGCTGGGCCCGTGTAGCTGGTGTGAAGCAAAAAAGACCTTCTCTTGATCTGTTCACTGTAAAAGGTCCAATTTCTTCTCAATAGCATGCAACCAATCCCCTGCTTCCACAGGATTAGTTGTGCTAGAGAACGTGGGAGGTCTCACTCGCAGAAACTCCGCAAGCTTGTTCTGAGGTGGAGGAGGAGGTGCCTGCTGTGGTGCTTGGTTTTGCTGTTGTTGCATCTGCTGAAACATCATGTTCATCAGGTGAGTCTGGTTGGCCAAAACCTGAGCGATGGTCAAATTGTCATCCTGGTGCGGCAATCCATTGGGTGCGCCTCCGCGCGCTATTGTTGTTCCCCACATTACCATCCTGGTTGCTCCCATTACGTGTGTTTAAACTTTCACTTTATTGCTCTGAACTGAGTGGTTAACATTTATGTAGGTTACTCTCACACCATCAAGCAACTCCTAACTTAAACAGTTACATCACCAACCCTTTGACATAAACTGTTGACTAAACCCCACACACAAGCATCTCCTAATCACACAACTGCTAACACAACGATCTAAGGTAACTGATACTAAGGTACTACTAAGACTTCTCAACGGGCGAAGGACTTCTTAGGCATCCGAGTTGTGTCCAGGTTCTGCTTCATCGTCTTGAGTATCACCCCGCTCCACTGTCCTCTGATCCTTCTGTAGGGGTGCTGGCTTCTGACTCCTCTGAGTCTTCTTCTGCATCATCCGTGTATGCCATCGGTGAAACTACCCGTAGTAGGATCTGGTCACCGAGTAGACGGGTCGCTGGCGCTAGCTGAATCCGAGGTGGAGGATGAACTCTCTTCCTTGTAGTAGTGCAGATCTTAGCTCCTCCAGGGGGTGCTTCTCCTTTGGCCAAGGCCAACTCTCGCTTCAACCGATCCACTTGGTTCTGCAGCCTGCAGATTTTGGTGCGATTCTCATTCTCCCGTTCATGAGCTGCGATCACCACCTCTGCCCGAACATCGTCCATGGCACTCAACATTCTTGCAAGTCGTTGAGTGGTTGCAGTGTTCTCTGCTCCAGGGTCCTGATAATTGCTGTACTCATCGTTGTGAGTTCTTGCCAGATGATAGTGATAGGCTGTATTTCTCAGACGAACGGCAAAGCGCTCATGAAGTTCTCCAATAGCCACCAAAGCTACTTCTTGACAAGCATGCTCATAATTCCTTCCTCTAGCTCCAAAGATCATGGATGGGACTCCTTCTAGTTCACTTGAAACCGTAAGGCGGACGCGACATTTCTCTTCAGAGGGGTTGTGAGTGACTTGTCTGTACTCAGGGGCTAGATTATACCCTATGGCGAAGGCCATATCTCGTAACTCCTTGATCAATCCACCCACTCCGAACAGATGTACTGGCTCCTGGTTGGCCATCTACAGAGTATGAAAGAAAGATGTATTGTTTTGACAAAATTAACAAAACAGAGTTTGTCTAGAATAAAAGAGTAAAGAGGTAATAAAATCAGGTCATAACTAGTACAGTAATGAATGTACAGTACTAATTAAGACAAAGTAGTAAATTGCAAGAGAAAGAGAAGAGAGAGAAGTGCTAATTTTAAGAGGGCTCTTAGGGTACCAAGGGACTTATCCTACGGTCAAGGTGGCTCTGATACCAACTTGTCACGCCCAGAATTTCCATCCAAAATTCTGGAGTTTTATTGTGTATACATCCTCGTCCAGGAATCAACCGAGGCACACATGACAAAATTGATAATCAAAGTAATTGTTTACATAACGTAAACATTTATTACAGAGGCGAATGGTACCTCTCAAAATAATAAAGTTCTAACAGCGAATAAATAAATAAGCAGCGTGACGACTCCCACTCCATGCACTCGACCAGGCTCCGCTCAGTCCTCCCAATAGTCCTCTTCACTGTAGTTCTCCTCTGAATGATGATTGTTGATTGCAAGGTGAGTACATGAAATACTCCACAAGCCACACAGCAAATATGCAAGTGCACGGGATACAAAGGATGGCCTAATATGGTTCAAGTTTGCATAAAAGCACGTACTAAAATATTTGAGAGAGTAATAAAGCATTAGTTAAATAGCACATTGATCAACACGCTATATCACTCACCAAAATGGTATAGGCCCAACCACTCCTACCTGGAGCTACACATTTCACTGTTCAACCATTAAGTTTAAATAGTGTGGGACTAATCACAGAAAACATTGCTAGGCCACCCTTAACCGTGGGACAGCTATTCGAATAGTTTTACTCTGGCTTAGAGATGTACGCAATTTACCCACAAGACACAACTCCACCGCACATCACTATGCGCCTGATACCACCACGGTACCTCGGGAAGGAATCGTGATAGGACCCTCCATGTAACCTG
Source organism: Oryza meyeriana var. granulata (assembly GCA_003991445.1). NCBI lineage: Eukaryota > Viridiplantae > Streptophyta > Magnoliopsida > Poales > Poaceae > Oryza > Oryza meyeriana. The sequence goes on along the minus strand of RYFJ01000178.1, from coordinate 15,103 downwards.
CCCAATAAGGGAGCCACCTACTGGACCACCAGTCTCCAGTAGGACTGATCAGATACCTAGTCAGGGAGACAGCCCAACGCCCAAGACATGGACTTATTGACGCAGCCATGGTGGTCTTATTGACACAGCCACAAGACACCATGGTGGACCCCGGTTGAACGCACTACACTTGGGTTCCCACTATTACCCATATTGGCTTGTGGTTAGCACGGGTGTTGCTTCGCAACAAGTAGTCCGTGAACCGGTCCTTAACTGTCACAAGCACCGCTAGCATCAACCACAAACCCTGGTACTCGCAACCCACCCTTTTAATCAAGTTTTAGTGGACCACTAAGTTATCCTCGTACAACCACCGTCGTAAATGGATCATCATTTCATGTGACTGATTAATAGTATGGAAATTACTGTGACAACCCAGAAGTTATTTTATTATTTGCTAGGCATCACTAAGCAGGGTCCTAGAGTTATTCTAGCTAACCAGTAAATAAAGTTAGCTAGTCAAATTATCCCATAGGTACAATGTCAGGTTATCAAATCAAAAGGGGCCATAAACAAAGGTTAGGGTTTCCCTGTCCCAGTGACATTCCAAAATAAATGCAGAGTTGAAGGAAATCATAGCTTTAAACATAGGAACAATATGCTCAAAGGAGAAGGGGAATTTGTGTGACTTGCCCTTGCTGCTCCACACAAGCTTCAGAACTCTCCTCGAGAAATAGCGTCCCTTCCTGAATGTCGTTGACTATAGGCAATAAACAAAACAAGCAAAAACAGTACATCAACACACAGTAACAGTACAATATTATATTTTTAATGGGTAGATCTTGATTTTTAAAGAAATTAGAGACTTGAACGACCTCAATCCAAGTTCGTATGAATTAGTTATGATTTTTAGAAGTTTTAATCCTTTTATAGCCTATTTAAAAGAATTACCCCAATTTATTGTGTCATAATTGAATTAATTTTATTCGGGAAAAGGGGTTTATGACATCACGGGAGAGAGGAGGCTCTCGGCTGACCAGTGGGGCCCACTGTCAGTGAGAGGGAGGGGTCAGGTCCATGGTGGACCAGGTCCACCGTGGTCCACGAGAGGGATCTGACGGCTAGGGTTTCTAGGGTTTTGATCGGATGGCCGGGATCTAGCCACGTGTCAAGGTAGATCGGAAGGCTGAGATTTAATCGTATGGTGATCGGACGGTCGAGACTAAACCGAGGAGATCTGACAGCTACGGTTGATCCTGATTGGATCAGCTAATGGCGCTGAGCTGGCGCCTACACGGCAACCACGTCGGCGGCCACGCCGGCTACAGTGACAGTGGTGACGGCGGCGGCACTGGAGCCGATGGTCGACGGCGATCAGCGGCGCGGCGACACCTAGGGAGGGCGGGAAACGCTAGAGGAGGTCAAGGCGATCCTTACCGAGGGCGAAACAGCGAAGAACGGCGACGGAGACGGTCGACTGCGAGCCTGAGGAGGCGGAGGTCTTCGGATCTTCATTGACGGCGGTGTTCCGGCAGTTCCCGAGGGCTAAGAGGCGGCGGCCTAGCTTCGGTGGGCTACGGCGAGCTCCAACAGCGGCTGAGGCGAGCTCCAACAGCGGCTGAGGCGACGGCGGCGCGCAACTGAAGCTTGGCAACGGCGGCGGAGCAAGCGCGAGACGCGGGAAGACGGCTAGGGCTAGCTAGAGCTCGATCTAAAGCGCAAAAACGATCCTAGGGGTCTCAAGGTCGCTATTTAAGGCGGAGAGGGGGGGACTCCGGCTCGGGCTCGACGAATTTTGTGGCGGCGCCAGTTAGGGATTGAAGTCCGACTCGGGAAGCTTGGGTCTCCATTCCATGCACGATTTGGCTCCGGTTTTCTTGGGGATTAGGTAGAGGGAGATAGGGGCTCCGTTTTCCCCCAACTAATTTGGAGAAACCGAGGCCGAGACGAACGGATTGCGCGAGATTTACGGCGGTGGCACTCGGGTGCGACAAACTCCCGAGCGGAAGGAAGACGACAACCCGACAGGCGGGCCCTACCTGTCAGCGGCCGAGGGCGACATGAGCGCCCGTGGGCCGACGGGCGCGCGCGAGCAAGAGGAACCGGCTTAGCGCACAGTAGTGGGCCGAAAATGGCCCAGCGGCTGTGGGGGGGGTTTTTTAAACCTTTTTCTTTTATTTTATACTGGAAAGCTTATTTATTTTGCCAAAAATACTTCCCCTAATCAATTAATTTCCAGAAAATTCCAGAAATTAAATAATTAAGCAAAGAATTTTATAAAATTATTTTCAAACCCATTTTTCTTTAGATTTTTCCCTGATTTTATTCTTTTTACTCATAGAGACTTTTAATTAAATTTCTGAAAATTCCTTTTCCACAACATTTTATAAAGGGATAATTTCAGAGTGTTACACCTATCTACCTGTCTCCGACGTGCGAGGTCACTACCTTGCCCCCCTAAGGCAGTCATTGTGCTCACTATCGGACACCTGGAGTGCAGGATTAGACCTCCTCCTTGGTTACCGCCACTTGGTGGCTGTCGTGAAGGAGTGGCTTGCCTACACGACTTGACCTAACTAGTCAGGGTACACATGGCGGTCTCCGGGCAGCCCGAAGCAGTGGACCGAGTTCAGAAACATGCCACGACCCGGTTCCTGGACGTCCATGTCGATGTTTTGCATCGGCAATAAAACTATAGGGCTACTCAGCGAAGATAAATTCAGTGGATTGCAGAGGAACACATAGAAGATTTATACTGGTTCAAGCCCTCGATGTGAGGTAATACCCTACGTCCAGTTGAGGTGTTATTCCTCTGAGGTGGTTTGTGATCAATGATCTTCCGTGCCCTGAGGAGCGCCCTGCCTCCCCTTATATACTAGGGGACCGGGTGTTGACGCTGAAAACCGCCGGGGCCGTTCGGCGTCTGGAGACACGCGAAGGCCTGGGAGATTTGCTTCACTCCAGTGCAGGTCCTAAAATCTTAAGGTTCGTAGGCGTGCCAGTCAATTTGACCATGCAATTGACAAGGAAATAGAAAATGTTAAATCAATGAGCCAATCCGCTGGAAGCCGATCTGGACTCGTCTCATCGGCCAATAGCCGATATGAAATGTAGCACTTATACACCGATTGGAAACCGATGATGGCATGAGCAGTAGCATAATAGTAAACAAATATCAAACCAGCCGATCATCGAAGGGATGCTCAAAAATCGGCTATAAGCTGATAAAATAAATAAGTAGAATGCATAAATAAATAGATTAAATAAACCCCAGCCGATTGTGATTAAAATTACTAGTGTCGCCGCAAAGGTGCTGCCCGCACCCGTGCCCGGGCCCTTGCTCGCGCCCGCGCCCGGATCTTTGCCTGTTGTCCGTGCTCGTGCCCGGGTCCTTGCTTGTGCTCGTGCCCGGATCCTTACCTGATGTCGTGCCCGTGCCCGGGTCCTCGCCTGTGTTCGTGCCCGGGTACTTGCTTGATGTTCGTGCCCGGGTTCTCGCTCGTGCCCGCGCCAGGGTTAGCAGCGGTTTTCTAAATGTTTGTGACAAATCGGCTGGATATGAAGATAACTTATCGGCTAAGCACTCCGATAATACATCGCATTAAACCCATCGGCTTATTAAGAGTAAAGTTATTACTACCAGTCTAGTAGATCGGACCCAACCGTTGCAGCACAGACTGGTGATGATAACAAGACCTCGATGAGCCGATAGATCTAATGCGATCGTGATGAACTAGATGATAACTTATCGGCTATACATTCCAATAAGATGCTTGCACAAAAAATATCAATCTAGCAGGAATAACTTATCGGAGGCAGTTTAGTAGGTCGGACCTAACCGATGCAGCACAAACTATCGATAAGTTACACTCAGTAAGCCGATACGATCTGTGCACGCGTGATGTGATATACCTAATCGATCTATGAGGTCAAACTAAACTGATGCAGCCATAGATAAAATAGATATATCGTGGTAAGCCATCCACCGTGAACCGACTAGAATATCGGACTTAACCGAGGAAGTCCTAGCCGATGCGGTGTTTGGGGTGACGAGACTTACCCTCTCGCAGGAGGTCGAACTTAACCGATGCAGCCCAGCTCGAGAAGCAAGAACCCGTCGAAGGGGTGGCGATGCGCTGAAATTATATTGATCTGGTTGATGTAGATGTCTTACAAAGCACCCGGGCATACGTATTTATACCCCGAGTTGATACGAGTCCTTATTGGACACGGTACACGATTTCCTAATTACAACAGGAAACACTAACAGGACCCGACCGGACACGAGGTCAGGTTTTCTAAAGGTAAAATATTAATCCTTGCCTAATTAACAATTAACTGCCATACTGTGGTCTTCACGGCTTCTTCCTGGATTCGGTCCCTTCTAGATCAACTCCCGTTAGTTAACTGTAATTTTCTTCTTAACCGAATCTGATATAGAGCCATACCAAATTTTGGCGTTAACACATGCCCCCCAATTTCGGAGTTCTCTATAGGACTTCGAAATTCTTTCATTTTGGGCCTGCAGATTCCTTCCATACCGAGGCGGCCCAAGGTAGCCCACTTGCCTTAATTGTTTGAAACAGTGCCAACGGCCTCGATTCCCGCCCGGTCATCATACCTCTATAAACCGCTTCGTCTCCCTAGCCTTTTTTACGCTTTCACATCACCAAAGCTCTACCGCTTCATCTTCCAAGACCTCGACGAACTCCAGCGAACTCAGACAAACCATCGCATCTCCTTTCTTCAACCGCTGATTCCCGTTCTTCTTCTCCCGGCGCAATGGCATCAGCATCCGCAGTCCCCGAGGTAATCCTTCTACCCGACTGTTTTTCTCTGATTTTGTAGCCTAGATGAATCCAATCTACCATGTTCTTCACCTGTTCTTCGTCATGTTCTTGTCTACTGTAGCACCTTAGGAACCAAGTTCTAATCCCAGCCGCCGACTACCCGGATTTCTTCTATCAACGCCCAATGGGTAGCGAGGATCCCACAGATTTCATCAGCGCCGAGACCCAATGCATTCCTTTCAAGAACTCCGCCATGTTGGTCAATGATTGGACCAATAGCTTCAGATCATGGCCGAGCAAGCTTCCTGGGTGGAGGGACTGGTATATCAGAGTATCGGCTGCGAAGAGAACCCTCTTCTGGGAAGAATCCAACATCGGCCACTGCATCAACCTTTCTCTGGCCGATATGGAAAAGAACGAGCCTCTGCTTGCATCGGTTTCATATTTCTGGTCAGATGCTCTCAATGCCTTCATGTTCAGTCACGGGCCGATGACCCCCACCTTGATGGATGTAACTATGCTCTCCTGCCTCGACACGACGAGTTACATCGACCCCTTCAGGCTCCGATTCAAGCCTGCTCATCGGCTCCAAGTGAAGAACATCGGCGGCTGGTCCAGGTATAATATCCCATCCATAATAAGGGAACTGGACCATCGATGATTGGGAACATGTTGCCTTTTGAACTTGTGGCTGAACCGGTTTGTTTTTGGTGGCGCAACCCTTGGCCCAACGACCAACATGCAATGCCTGGCAGAGTGTTTGGCCGATCGGAAACAAATCCCCTTGGGGAAATACCTCCTTGGTGCCACTTATCAGCTGCTACATCAAGTAGCGACCAAGCTATCGGCCGGCCAGCCCATCGGCCATATTGGGGGTCCTTGGTGGTTCGTGCAACTATGGCTCAACGTCTACACCTCCAAGGCCTTTTCTGAGACCTCTTTTCTTAACCAATCCTTCCCAGCCGACCACACAGAAGACGAGGAACTTACTTACCGCCGATGCATCTCTATGGGCAAAGCTGCATCGGCTCTTCCAGGCGGCAAGATAACACCCACTGGACTTAGTCAATGGTTCAAGGTGTTTTATTACGGCTTCACCCGGGAGGCCACACTTTGGTTTGCATACAACGATGCAACGTCATTTGAAATGCCTTCCAACTTCAATCCACTCAATGCTCTAGAAGACGATGAATCGAAGGCCATATTTCTATCGGCTGTTACCCCCTGTCTGCTGCCGACTGGCTTCTCTCTGTGCCGATCACAACCATCATATGACTTCTACCATCCATCAGTCAGCTCCCGTCAGCTTGGTCTTGGTCAACTTCCGATCGGCCTATTCTTCATCGATAAACTTCAAGCTCGGGGCAACGTCAACAATGCCCTAGAGTATGATCGGATGCGGACCTTAACAGAATCTCTTCCCCTAGGCACCGCCACCGAGGTGAATGTATGTACTGCCAACACAAAGCTTTTTGCCCGATGGTGGTCAGAATGGAGGAGACATCTATTCAACTTGGCTGTCATCCACTACTGTTCTCGCCTCAACGCCGACTACATCGAATCCGATGACGAGGTAACACCCATAAGCCTTAATCACCATCTCCGATCATCCCTCACTCTTAATTTTGCAGGCTGCCCATGTCGAGCCCCCAACGACAAGCACTAGCGGCCGGTCGATTATGTATCAACCTCCATCGGCCATTCCAAACTTAGGGCGCGATGCTCCTTCTCCATCGGCTCTCCTCCAGGCGCCCCGGCCGACAGGTCAAAAGCGCAAAAAGCTGGCGCATCGCCCTTCTCTCAAGAAGCAGAAAAACAATGCCGATGTCACGGCCACGACGTCACCTACTCCCCAAACAACATCGGCCCCCTCATCTCCTCGGGTATGTGCTAAGTTTTGATATCATTATCTATTTTTCCATCCATCTCATTAATTTCATTTTCAGCTCGAGTCATCGGCCCCTGAACCTCAACCTTCTACTGACATCCCTCCAAGCACCAAGCCGATGACTTCTCCAGCTGCTCCAATCTCAGCACCCAGTCCCCAAGCCGTTGATGAGGCTGCTCCTACTACATTGCCTGACATCGGCCGCTCTGAAGAACAACTTACTCATCCGCTTGAAGCTGATGCCACCCAAGCTGCCGATGCCCTTTCTCAGGTAATCTCTTTACGCCCATACTTGACTTCAAACTCTTCACTGATTCTTTTACCGACGTCAATTTGCAGTCCTTAGCCAATTTGTTCTCCTTTGACATTGGCAAGTACTTAGAGGCAGAAGAAGCAACAGCCACCAGCGCGGCAACCAAACCATCCTTCCCAGCCGATGTACGCGAATACTTAACGAGCATCATCAGTCGGCTGGAAAATCCTATCGACGCGCTAGTGGAAGACTGTGGGCCGATCCGGGCAAGACTTGCAGATATTGAACACCATTTGCCCAAAGAACTCACCGACGCACTGACTCCCGCGGCATACCTGGAATCTCACAGATTCAAACTCATCAAGCTTAGACAGCGCATAGCCGATCGTGCTGACCAACAGAAGATAACCCAAGATATCCAAGCCGATCGGCTGTCAGCCCAAATAGAAAAGAAAAAGCTTGATGACAAGGTAACTGCCCCTCAAGAGCTCCAATCCAAGTTGGCCCAACTGAAGAAAAAGGAGGCCGATCTGCTGGCAGAACTTGAACAAGTTCGTAAGGATCTCGAAACAACAGAATCCCAGCTCGTCGGCCTACCACAAGCTATACAAGACCAAGAGGCCAAGGTCGCAGCAACGGTGCATCAAGTCGTTCATCGGCGCAAAAATTTGAAGATTATCCCGGGCTCCGATGAAGACGACATTCGTGCTATCAATGAGATTGACCAGATCTGCCTGCGCACGATCGAAACAATTCAAAACTTTTTGTAAAACCTTAATACTATTGATGTTGCTCCGGAACACGCTGATCATTTTTTGCTGTAACATAATCTAATCGGCACTATTGCTTGTTTCAATTGTCCCTTAGTATTTTTCGTCTGTTTGGTCTAAAGGCGATATCAATTGATATCGGCTGTCTTTAGGCGATGCAAAAACATTGGCTTTCTGAACCGTATTAGAAATCGACTACACTTAACCGATTTACGAGTTGACCCAAACACTCAGATAATATCTCTTGAGGTACTTCCCATTAAGTGCTTTAGCAAACTCCGTCCCCTCAAGATCTTCTAGTATATAGGCATTACCAGGCACACAACGATTAATCCGATAGGGCCCTTCCCAATTAGGCGACCACTTTCCAAACTTATTATCTCTGGACCCGATCGGCAAAATCAATTTCCACACAAGATCTCCCTCAGCAAACGATTTATTCACCACTTTTCTGTTATAATGCCTAGCTGCCTTAGCTTTGTTTTCCTTGATCCTCTCCAGTGCCCTTAACCGATTCTAAACCAAATCTTCGAGTTCAACTGTCATTAAGTTATAATAATCATCGGCTGTCAATTGATTTTGCAAAGAAATCCTCCTAGAGCCGATGTTAGTTTCCCAAGGCAAAACTGCTTCATGTCCATATACCAGTTGGTAAGGTGGCACCCGAGTAGATCCATGACATGCCATCCGATAGGCCCACAATGAATCGGCTAGTGTAGTATGCCATCGTCGCGGCTGCTCATCAATCTTCCGCTTAATCAACTTAATCAAACTCTTATTCGAAGCTTCCTCCTGTCCATTAGCCTAAGCATAATAAGGCGACGAATTTAATAACTTGATTCCCATACTGGCAGCAAACTGTTGAAACTCATCAGACACGAAAATAGATCCCTGATCAGTAGTTATCGTCTGAGGAATCCCAAACCGATAAATTATGTGCTCCTTTACAAACTCGATCGCCTCTTTGGACATAACTTTCTTCAGAGGAATCGCTTCTACCCACTTCGTAAAATAATCTGTCACTGCCAATATGAACTTATGTTCTTTACTTGATGGAGGAAAAACCTGGCGATCATGTCAATTCCCCATCCTCTGAACGCCACGTTTAATGATAGGATTCATAGCCGATGCTGGTGCTCGTTGTATATTTCCAAACTTCTGGCAATCTTGGCATCCTTTATAGTACCTGAAGCAATCTTCCAGCATTGTCGGCCAAAAATATCCTACCTTCTCAGCAACCACTTCATCTTATGAGCCGATTGATGAGTCCCACAAACACCTTCATGTACCTCGCACATAACCACTTTGGCTTCTTCCAAATTCAGGCACCTCAGCAGAACTCCCTCAAAAGTCTGATAATATAAGTCCCCATCAAGCAGCACATATTTAGTAGCTTTATACCGAAGTTTCCTAGAAACCGATTGCAATGGATTTTGCAGATAACCAATTATTTCCTGTCTCCAATCATCGGCTTTATCGTGAACATCATTATCGGCTATTTCAACCTCAACATGTCTATTCAGCCGATAACCAGAGGCAATCTGTGCAAGATCATTGGCTTCTAAATTCTGCTCCCTAGGAATATGATCTATTGATACCATCTTGAAATCCTTTAACAAATCTGTACATTCCTCATAATATGATCTCAAAACATCATCCCTGCACTCATATTCCCCAGACAACTGCTTGATCACAACAAAGATCACCAACAATCTCTATGATATCGGCTCCGATCTCCTTTAGAAGTTGAAGTCCTTTTAATACCGCCTCGTATTCCGCTTGATTATTAGTCCGATAAGGTTTGATTGTAAAAGCAAATTCAAAACTTGCCCTCCGAGGCGATATAATGACCAAGCCAATACCAGATCCATGCTTGCAAACCGATCCATCAAAAAACAAAGTCCAAGGGATCGGCTCTACATAATTCTCATAATCCCCTCTATGTTGCACAATGAAATCGGCCACCACTTGTCCTTTGATTGCTTTATCCGATTCATATCTCAAGTAAAAAACTCGGTCAAGGGCAAAGACCCACTTACCAACTCGCCTTTCAAAACTGGAGCCGACACATATACTTTACCACATCAGCCTTGCAAACCACCGTGCATTCAGCCGATAGGATATAATGCCTCAACTTTGTGCATGAGAAATATAGACAAATGCATAACTTCTCCACCGCAGGATATCTTGTTTCAGCATCCAAAAGCCTTCTGCTCAGATAGAACACGACTCGCTCCATGCCTTCAAACTCTTGAATTAAAACAGACCCGATGGATTTCTCATCGGCTGATAAGTATAATCTGAACGGCACTCCTTTCTGCGGCGGAATTAGAACAGGTGGGGAACTCAAATAACTCTTAATTCCATCGAATGCTTTCTGCTGATCTGCCACCCACACGAACTCTTGATCGGCTTTCAACTTCAATAACGGAATAAAAGATTCAATTCTCCCTGACAAATTTGATATAAACCTCCTTACAAAATTAATCTTGCCGATCAATGACTGTAACTCTATCTTGTTGCTTGGTGGCTCCGTGGTCTTGATGGCTCTGATGCTCCTTTGACTAACTTCAATTCCCTTGCTCATGACCATAAAACCCAAAAACTGCCCAGCCGATACACCAAAAGCGCATTTATTGGGATTCATCTTTAGTCCGTATTTCTTGGCCCTTTCCAGCACTTTCCGCAAATCGGCTATATGGTTTTCCTCACTTTTAGACTTAACCACCACGTCGTCAATGTAAATTTCCACTAGCAAGCCGATGAGATCATGAAATATATAATTCATCGCCCTCTGATAAGTCGACCGGCTTTTTAATCCGAATGTCTTACTACATAAGTGACGTCGAGTATACCGATACTCCAGGACACGAACGTCAGCTTGTGTAACTATTTTCTCAGCCAAATAAAATCTGATATGATCTGCTTACCCGTCCATGAAGCAGAACAATTTGTGGCGATGTCATCATTCCACAGTAAATCGCTATAGGCCTTGGGTCTCAATCCTGGGTAATGCTTTATTAAATCGCAGAAGTTCTGATGCAATAGTCCCAATTTTCCAATACTTTTTTCTTACTGGACAAATTAAACCCACCAGCATATCAGCACGGCCTGTAAACTTGGCAATATAATTGGATTCGTTGATCGCTTCATAATCTACTGAATCTCTTGGGCCTGTTTGAACGATCCTATCCCCTGGTTGTAAAGATGGGTAGCACGATGTTCAACATTGATCGGACTAATCGATCAATAAATAATCCAGCACAACAATCCCGATATCCCTCAAGTGTATAATCTTAAGTCGCATAACTTTTTTGCTTATGTACGTCGCTGCTTTATCTCCTGGTCCTAGTCGTCTCCTCTAAGTACGGCCGATGTAAACCTGTCACAGTTTCCCTTCAAATCTACAACAATAGGAGCCCATCAGAGTAACAATATGGAGCAACTTGCGAAATCGCTGATCCCTTGGTGGTGACCTTGAGATAATTCCTTCCAACTTATTTCGAAATGCAATCACACCATAGCTTCACTAGACGCAATCGTCATTGTGCAATGTGGTTACGAGTCTGCTAGGAAGACTAACTCGCTTGAATTCCTTGGCCATTAAGTATAACATAGTGATGCAATTTCAGAAGGGACAGCAACGTTCGCATGAATCTAATCCTTCTGCAAGTAAACAGAATATATGACACTTTCCTCGATAACGAAAATGTTGAGATGTCTTGTTTTCCACTGTCAATTCCACGTTTAATCACTTTTTGCTCTAAGAATTTCCACCGAAGATGCTTTAGGACAATAATTCGTCATGACAAATCTTGAAGTCTTCCCAACTGAATGTAAAATAGGCATTAGATTAACAGGCTCACCTCAACTGCATCTTTGTCATAAGAGTTCGCCACATTCAATAGACTTAGATATAACTGGCTTTAAGCCGATGCTCATGATTACTTCAGGTTTTCAAATAGGGCTGATCGGGTTTCACGTTATGTGAGGTCAAAAACTTCTTCATATAGACTTTGTCTGATGAGAGTGCATTGTATTCTCGGAGGCAAAAAGAAAAAGCATATTATGGAAGCCCGAGCATCAACTACATCGCTTCTCTTCGTCGCCATACTGTTAAGTTCTCTTGATGACGATGATGGCATCCAATCTGATTTGCTCTGTCTTCTGTTGCTCCTCGTTGCGTAGCCGCTGAGCCTTCTCTTCTTGACTCGTGAATTCTTCCAGGACCACCACCACTGGGATTTTTGGACGTGTTTTCATGTACTTCTCTTTATTTCTCAAGAATCTTCGTGACTGGCCCCTAATTCGGATTAAAAATAGTAAAAAGCCATGTACCGCGCTCGTGCTTCCTGGGTGGATGGCCGATACGCGAGAGAGCTTGCTGATCGAGCTGAACTCTATTGTGCCTCGGGCTCTTCAATGACGTAAACCTCATACCTTGATCCCGAGAATCGGAAAAAACGGAATCCAGATAGCTGGATTATCTCCGCCTCATTTGGTCATCACTGTCTGCGTACTTTGAATATTTTTATATCATATACGATGATTCCTTGATTTCTATGCCCACCTTCCGTCATTGCTTGAGTCTGACGACGATCGCATAAACCAGTTCAGGAAGGTGTCCGTCGAGTTCATCGGTCTTTTTATCGTTCGAACTTGATTCCTCCTTGCCAGCCAGCGTACTGATTGTTGCGAAAACTTTACACTCGTGGTGTGATGTGATATAGTTTAAGCACTTGCAATATTTTTCTTCTCAGTTCTTACGTTGATGGAATCGACAATAATATTGGCGAAGTTGTCTGTTTCTCTCTTGAGCAGCAGGTCAAAGAATATTATCCGGCTTTATTAATGTCGAAATCATACAGTCTCTTGCCGATTCTTGACCAGGGCATGATACTGATTTTTTGTCTAAGCCCACTCCACTAATCAACTCAGCATCAGATCCTCATCGTTGATCTGATGATAAACTGTACCTGGATAACTCCATTCTCTGGTATTTATCCTATTTAAGCTCTTGAATCGGATTTATGCCGAATAATCTGTACCAGGTGTGTCCAGGGCGACGAATTGTGATAAAATCTCTCTTAATGGCGCCAAAAAAGACCTGGAAGCATTCGGCTAGATTCTATGTCAGGTTCAGACGTAAACGGTTTTACGTCGAAACTGTGAGAATATTTCCAGTACAAGATTTCATTTGTCGTTGCTATGACGATGTCAATTGTCAGTCTCATCTATGGATTCCAAAAGAATATCTATGAAACTTTTTCTAGATCGCCATCCCCGAACTGAATTCCGGTGGTAATGAGAGAACCATCGTAGAAGACGATCAGATAGACAAGTGGAAAAACCTAAATCACAAGCCTCTCAGTCGTGCCGTCTTGCCTATGCAGAATGTCTGCGTGTTCTACTGTAGAATGGGCGTTTGCCCTGAGGAACTTGGAAAAAAATTCTGGGACAACTGTATGGTGTGGCCATGCACTACTATCAAACCACTTCAGGATAATGGAACAGAACATAAATGTTTACTACTTAGGCTTGATCCAAATGTTTCCCTTACTAATTAGTGCACCTTGTTGTAATCTCTTACCTCGGGTTGCTCTTGATATAGATGGTGGAGTTTGTTGCCCGAACCAATAAGATTCTGTCTAGCTCTCTCTCTGGTACCACTGATCGGCAATGCGACCTGGGAATTCTGTTATTCCATGAATAAGCATGGATCGGATGGGCCAGAATTCTTGCTCCCGCTGGGTTCTGTGTAAAAACAGGTCTCTGTAATCTCTGTTTTATTCATAAGTACCTGATTGGGCTCCACTTTGGTCAGGGAGATGAGACAGCCCGATAGGCTCTGAGGAACAATTGATCAACTTCTCTTACTTTATGAAATTATGAAGCGTGTTATGGATCCAGGATTGATTATGAGTGCATGAGCCTTGCTATCGTTACACATTAGTAAGGGGTTCTAAACTGTTGGACTTTCACGGTGTGTGCGGCTCGATTCACCAAAAAAACTGGTTTTGGAACGTGTTCTGAAAATCGGCCCTTGTTCTTGCATGCTGAAGATTTCCACAGCAATAGTTAACTGAAAATTGCCCAATAAATTCTTGCTGCTACTTGCGTGCTGGTAATTTGCTCTACCTGTTATTAATCTTTACCATGTCTCGTAATATCGATATTGTTTAGTTTATAGTTTTCCGACTAAAAGATTGTGGTTTAGAAACTTTCGAATATCCCAAACCAGCACGCCTAAAAGCGTGTTGAACAGCCTTAAGTTAATGATAGAAAATACGCCTTCTGTCATGAGTGCAGTGATCGTTCATAGCCGACCTGAAGAATCATGCCTAGGAATTTTTGCTAAATGAAAGTATCTAACTTTCTGCTCAAGGCAGGTCTAAATCTTGAGGTTCATAGGCGTGCCATCAATTGACCCTGCAATTGACAGAAATAGAAAATGTTAAATCAATGATCAATCGCCTGGAAAGCCATTGTATTCGCCTCATCGCGATAGCAGAGCTAATGAAATGTAGCACTTATCACCGATTGGAAACTCGGTGAGAGCATGAGCAGTACAGCACTAAAGTGAAACATAAACCAGCGATCATGCGAAGGGATGCTCAAAAATCACTGTAAACTGAATACAATTAAAAATAAGTATAAACGTAAATAAGATAGAATTAAATACTCCAACATTATGATAAAATTACTAGTGTCGCGCAAGAGGTGCTGCCCGCACTCGTGCCCGGCTGCTCGCGCCAGGCGCCCGATTCTTCGCGCTGTTTCCGATAGCCAAGCATCGTACCCGATCCTTGCCTGTACTCGTGCTGGGTCTTACTATGGCTCGTGCCTGAGGCCCCCCCTTGGGTCTGTTGTGTTCGTGCCCGTGCCGGGTCCTCGCCGTGTCTCGTGCCCGGTACTTGCTGCTGTTTCGTAGCGCCCATTTCGGTCCGTTGCCCCGGCCAGGTTAGGCAGCGTTTTCTAAATTGTGACAAATCGGCTGGATAATGAAAGAATAATATCGCTACACACCGATAAAACATGCGCATTAAGAACCTCGGTATAAGATTAAAGTTTTACTACCAGTACTAGTAGATGGACCCAACCGTGCAGCACAACGGTGATATAACAAGACCTGATGAGCCAATAAAATGCGATCGTGTGAACTAGCTGATCATTATCGGTATAACATTCCATAGAGCTTGTCACAAAATATCAATTCTAGGCAGGAAAACTTATGGAGCATTTATGTAGGGGACCTAAAAGATGCAGCACAAACGGTGTAAGTTTTACACCCTATAAATGCGTAGTATTATGCACGGCTGATGAGTGATGCTAAATCGATCTACTGAGTCAAACAAACTGATACAGCCATAGATAAATAGATATATGTCGGTAGCCCATCACGTGAACCGATAGAATATCGGGA